>CM072338.1:3020000-3372500 GCA_036874045.1 Cymodocea nodosa | reverse complement strand
TTTGATAGACTGGTTATTGCCAGAATAGGGTAAGTAGTCATCACAAATTGGTATCCGAGCCCATGATATTGGGTCCTCCCCTTGTCGTGATTATAGCGTTTGGTGAACCTTCATGTAGAGATTTCGATCAGCATCTTTTGGACTTCAAAAAAGGAAAATTTTCTGAAATATCTCATTTTACATCAAAGACAAATATGCATAAGAAACCATGGTCATATTTGGGAAAACAGTGATAGATATAAATATCTGCACCATTTTTACTTGTTTTCAGTATTATAGAACTAGAATGAATCTTGTAGGTGCGGATGGTTAAGATTTGTGTGCTCTATAAACTTACTTGAAATATACTTTATCTTGAAAAAAGTTACTGGTCTATACTTAATCTTGTCGATAAGCACAGTTTGGAAACATGAAAACTTTTCTATCGCTTATATCAAACCATTTGTCCTTTGAGGTTATTGGTGCGGTTGGGTTCATGAACCAGCGGCTGGAGATTCCAGGAAACTTGGATCCACAGTGGGTATCCATAATCGAGAGTTGCTGGAACAGGTCCTCTTACATTCTCATTATGAAAAGACAACATTGTTCCATTTTACTCACTTTTTGATAGTTTCCTTCTCTGCATTATTTGATATATCTGCCTTTTTCATTCACTAGTGATCCAAAATGCCGGCCATCATTTCAGCAGCTAATAGAGAGGTTTAGAGACTTGCAGAGGCATTATTCTGCCCAATCCCAGCTGCATCGTGTAGCACAGGGGGAGGTTTCCCAGGCTGCTACAAAAGTGAACGCACCGGAATGAGAGAGGCAAACCGCATCATCCATCTCACATTCAATTGGTTTGCTGAAGATACCTTCGCCGCTGGTTTACGATTTGAATCACAAGATTTGCCCTCACAGTTGATATTGGCTCTACTCCCAGTCTGATTTTTATTGTAAGCTGGCTAAGGTGCTGTTCTGCCTAAGAGCTATCAAATCTAAAATGCCCGTTGTTGCTCGTAAATGTTGAAATGGCAGGAAGTGCCACTTTTTTATGGCCTTGTCAAAGAACGATCGGGGATCTTTCAGCACAGAATATCATTTGATTGCTGCTGTAGGTTGCAGTGTTGTGGTGCTATCGAGGCCCCTCCTGCATTTATTTGTGGTGCAGTGTTTTTCAATATTTCTCTCTGCATCTTAAAATTGTATCTTCTTTCCACCACTTTATCCAGATGCTTTTTATTTTGTTGAATGAAACCAACCGTCGTGTCAAGATATTATTTGTACATTTGTTGTTTATTTTACCTTCTTTCTTATACATAGACAATGTTGTCAGTTTCATTTGTTTTAGTAGAATATAGGACTTGTATGCAGAATTTCAAGAAAAGATAGAATATCGCTGTGCTGTTTTCATGGAAAGGAAGTGTATTTTGAAATTTTCAATATGATTAGTATTCAAAATTATTTATTATTTGCATAGATCTTAAAATAAAAAGAAAGACCAACTGCGATTGTTATATCGTCTTTTGGCAGTTCATATGATCAGTCATCCACAAAAACAGCTTAAAGTGTTTAATCAAGGGAGAATGATGGTGCTAAACGGCTAAATGCACACAATTTAACAAAACAACCTTAATAATCTTGTATAATTGTACAATAATCGATAAACAAGCTTTTTAAAAAAATACTTACACAGCAAACCCAAGCTTGGCTGTCTCTAATAAGGTACAACTCAACTTTTACTCAGGAAAACCTTCAAATATCCTATGGGTCGTACTTCTTAAGCTTCGTCCTAATCTTCCCACCTTGTGGTGGTCTCTTCTTCCTCTCATGAGCTTTCTCTCTCTCTCTCTCTCTCTCTCTCTCTCTAAAACGGTAAAGGCAACGATTATATTTACTCGTTGCGTTTGGACAATCAATATGTGGTTTTTTTAATGGTCACATGAGTTGTACACAAATGGTTAAATCGATATGTCGGATAATCCTAAATTATAATAAACCGATCAGTATATCATTTTAATATACCATTCATATTAAGCTTAGGGCCGGATGAAATAACCGGTGTGTCGTTTTACGGGTCCAATACGTGGATATTAATTTTAAAGAATTACAATAAATTCTATCCCTCGGAATAATATTCCGAACCTAATAATAATACCGTTTTTTGAGAAATGATGCGTCCATGCCAAATACACGTGTTTCCCCTCGTCGGTCCTATAAAACCCCGTCGCTCGTTCGCGTGCGAAGGAAGGACGTGGTGAAGTGGAGCCTCTGAAGCGAGCGAGTTGCACGGGAGGAGCGAGCCATCTGCGGCGGAACTCGCTTACTTGCGTTGGAGGCGGGAGGCACGAACTCGTGTGGGACGCAAGACTTGCGAATTTGCGTGAGAAGCGGGGCCGGCGAACTCGTTCGTACCGGAGGATCGAACATCTACGGCAACTTTTTTGCTTGTTACGCACCAGAGGAAAAACAGGTGATTAATAAAGGTCGTTTTTGTGAACTTCGATTTGTGAGAGAGGGAGTGCCATCTTCCTTCCCAAACAAACAGGAGTGCATGTGTAAGGTAGCGAACTTGATTCATGGAAAGCGTCGGAAAGAGAAGATTCTGCAACAGCATCACTTTTCTTCTAATGTCAAAAAAAAAAAGCAAGCTCACCTAAGAGAGTATTTTTTCGGTAAGTTAGGATTATAAGTTTCATCTTTCTATTTTATATTAAAAAATATTCTAATCTTTTTATTGGTAGGTTACATTTATTTTAGTAGAATATTAGTGTAGAGATGTTTGTGGATTAAAAAATGATGAAAAATATTAAAAAAGAAAATGATAAGATTTTTTTATCATTTTTTTTATTTATACATCAAATAATTTTTCACTATTTTTTCTCAATATATAAGAAAAGTTTTCTTTTATTTTCTGACTTTTTATCTTTGAAATTGATGGAAAATGAAGAAAAAACAAATACAAATTATCATAGAATATATTAATAATATATAATTTTGATAAAGAAATTATTACGAGAAATATATAGAATAATAAAGATATGTAAAATGTATTTTATATTGTAATAATTATTACAAATGACTATATTTTATATTATTTGTTATTTATTTATAATAAATTTTGTTATTTTCTATTTTACAGATAAATATAAAAAATATTTAATTTATTAATTTTAATATTTTTATTTTATAAATAAATATTTTTTTTTTATATTCTATAATTTTTTATCATTTTCTATTTTATATACAAACACACATATTTCAAATTCTATCATTTTCTATTTTATACACAAAAATCTATACACACATATTTCTATGATTTACTGATTTTTCGTCATTTTCTTTTTCATTATTTTTTATAATATTTTATCATTTTCTTTCCACCATTTTTTAATACACAAACATCAAGTTTCTAAAGAATTTCAAAAGGTTGTGTGGTATATTCGTGTTCCACAAATGATTGTACTGCCTTAGTTGTCTTACTTTGTGCAGTTTAGAAAGTCGGCTTTTAACATTCTTCCAATAAGTTGGATCGTTTCAACAAGGAGTGCCAAACAGACGATAAGGCTACTAGTATCAGCATCTTACAAGGATTAATTCCTGAGCTACTTGAATGTCATATGCTTCTTATACAGAAGCTGAGCTGACCATTTCTTATTCCCATATGACCGACAAACTTCAAGATACTTTCTGTTCCTTTGCAAATTATATACCAATTGATGCTGTAAGATCGAATCTAAAATGTGGGACAATGTCAATACTATGAATTCACCATGCATGGGTGGAATTCGATGCTCTCATATGATGCCCTCTCTCCCTCTGTCTTTTTAGTTTCTTTAAGGTTAGAGATATCTTGCATAAAAAAGGGGAAAAAAAATATCAGAGATGAATATTTCAGTATAATGGTATTTAGTTAGCATAAATTATTATTTTTAATGATCGAGTTGTCATTTGCAGCTTCTCGGTCTGTAAAGGAAATCATTGAGATCAATCCATATAATGCTGGGCACGATGGCTGGTGGAGAAGCAGATTCCCGGTTTTGGCATGAGAATTTTGAACATCATATTAGAAAATAAAGATTAAGTGGTTTAACCTGGATTAACTTTATTATTTGTGATTAATGAACTTGGTGGTGGATCCTTTTTGAATGTTATCCGGTCATCTAGAATGTTTATTTCTTCCCCCTTTTTCTTGGTGTCACCCACATGGGTTGGCAAACAAGAGCAGAATTTTGGAAACAGGTGTTTCAAAGTTGCTTGCTAATATTCTGTACTTGTACCGAGGTTTGGGCCTCTCAGTTGGAAGCATGATTTCTGGATGGATGAAACTGTATGATTCAAGCTTTCCATTTATTTACTAGTGCTGCAATGCAGGATTACATGTTGTCTAACATAGATAATTTGGCTAATCTTCTTTTCTGTTGATTCTAGGGCCCCGGTCTATACTCCATTGACGGTAAAGGAGGAAGGGAAAAGGTTTCATATGGTGTACTGGATGCTGGGTAGTCTTGCCTTTTTTCCTTGCACTGATGAATAATTTGCTGATGATGGTTAGCCTTGGTTTGATTCAGGTACCGCTACGACATGTCAATTGAAGGAGCTGTGGAGCTAGAAGCCATTGAACTCCTCCTACCAAGATTATTGAGGCGATCAAGTGTTAAGCTGGGGTACCTAGAAGCCATTAAAAAGACTGAGAGGAACATATTCCACGTCCCAATTTTTCCCTGCTGTTGTTATGCAATTATTGTTGATACATATATCATTCTAAAATTAATGAAACACTGAAGCGATTAGATGAGATTCAGTATATTAAAAATTTACAAGATAATAATAATATTTGATGAGCTTAAAACTATAAAAAAATGTCATAAAATCATTGCAAAAGATGTGCATTGACATCTAAATACAGATCCCTAATTTCTCTTTATTAAAAATCAAGCGTAGATCTGATAGAAAATTCAATTTGTTTACTGGCATTGTAAGTAGCTTTCCACTAACTTTTTTTTTTCTTCCAAAAGTTTTATTGGAAATAAGTGAAAAGTGACATGGACTGAAATTGTTTGCTAGCAGGGAAGATTGACTTTCTACCATACAATTAATATATACTTTTGGAGTCTGAAAAGTTTGATGGGTAGTTGAAACTTTTAGCAATTTATCCGTCTGCTATGTTTTTTCTCCAGTTACTGCTTGACTTTGATGCTTCATCAATTTTAGTTGGAAGAAAGTAAGATGAATGCTTGGTTCTCCCTATTTTCTTCGACATCAGTCCCTTTTTATAATTATATCTAACATAGGAACACTCGAAATTTGCAGGTTATACTCTTTTGTGTGGTTTATGATTACTTTTGTTAACCGTCATTTGCATATAGACCATGCCATATGCAAAAATCATAAGGCTTGTTTTACCTGCTATCCTTTTCAACAGTTCTATCAAGAATTAAGTTTTAACTCGAGGTCTGATTGAGGTGTTCAAAGATGCTCCTCCTCCGTCAGTTTCATCTTAACTGGATAATCCCCATCCCTTTTCTTTTCTTTTCTTTTTTTGCCTTATTTTTCTCAGTTGACGGTGTTGGGCCTGAAGGCTGGCAGGCGATGATGATGTTGGGGAATTGCACTACGTGTACCCTCCTCCATTTGCACCGACGACCGTTGAACAGGAAACGTCAGAAGCAGCTGCTTCTGCATAAGAAGAAGCAAATGCATTGTGTGACCTGGTTCTTCTCATCTTTATTGGCAGTTATTTACCAATGTCTTGTAACATTGTGCATTTGATGGTATCTGTCAAGAAGCTCCACCTTGATAGTTTGATTTTAACTTTTTTCTGGTTAAGTAATCTGAATATTTTAAACTTGACCTGCTTTCTTGCTCAGTTGGAACTTTGACATTTGGTTGATCTCTTATCCACATCTTTGAAGCTGTACCTTGTGTACCGTTCTTATCTTCTTATCCTCTTTCATGTTTTTTAAGCACGTTCTAAACCTATCATTCATCGTTGACTTATCCTTCGTACAGAAGTCAAAGTTCTGCCTCTCAAAGAATACTTATTCAAAAATTTCCGAACGCAAGGTCATTATTCATTGTAAACAATGGATGGCCAATCATACGACAAAAAATTAAACTACATAACGAAAAGTAGGAAATCTCTATCAAAATTATTAAACTAATAAGTTACGAGCAACTTCTTGAATAAAAAATGTATAATATTATTCATTGTGATGCCATTAAACGCCCAACACCTCCATACCACGTGCGTCGCTTTCCCGACCCAAAACGAAAACACCCCGTTCTCCGGCGCTACCATACGCCGTCCTTCTCCTCGCTATCGTGCGCCTCCACCACAACTCCCCTCTCCCTCCATTCCAGTATTCCACCCTTCCCCATCCCTGAACAGTCCCCCCCCACACCTCTTCCCTCTCTCTCTCAAGTCTCAAGTCTCAAGTCTCAACCCCTTCCTTTTTCACCCAGGGCTAGGGTTTGGGGGCTCCGAGCGATGTGGGATGATGAAGCTGCTGACGAAGTGCTGGAATCCGTCGGCGGGAACCAATGCCGAGGGCGGAGGGGAGTGGCAAAAGGAGGGCTTGCTCTGGTATAGGGATTTGGGAAAGTGCTCGTGCGGGGAGTTCTCCATGGCGGTCGTGCAGGCCAACCAGGTCCTCGAGGATCAGTGCCACATCGAGTCTGGCGGGTTCGGTACCTTCGTTGGGATCTACGACGGCCACGGCGGGCCCGATGCCGCCAGATACGTGTGCGACACCCTTCACCGAAATCTTCTAGGTGCGGAACTTGGAAGGGATTTGGGTTGGGGATAGGGTGATCGTTTTCCCTTTTTGGGTTTTCTTTATGTCTTAATTGTCCAGTCATCTTGTTATTGTCAGTGATGTTATTGGTGTTAAGTTGGTCGATTTTTTAGGTTTCTTTTGTACTTGTCTTGACCGGATCCAGGTCGCAGTTTTCAGTATGGTTCTTTTTGGTTCGCGGATTACTGGATAAGGTCTAGTCTTGATTTGTTCTTCCTATGGGCATGGGCAGGAGGTGCTATAAAATATTTTGTGATTATGAGACACTTGGGATCTCTGTTTGAGATAATGCGTCACCGCACAATATTCTCTTGAATTTTGGAAATCTAAAGATTAAAGAAGACACCCATTCACCGAGTACAGATACATATCTTATCTGCCTTTCCTTGACTCAGGAATAGTAAACTGAAATTCGTCGATGTTCTTTAGATCTCCAGTTTTATATGTGCACGATTGCTATTTTTTTAGGTTTTACTTTGCTTCTTGGTATGTTTCTTTATCGAATTGAAGTTTCCATATGGACAACTAATATACCTATAAACCTCTTTCTTCAGACAACTTATTGACTAGTCAAAACGGCACACCTACTGCAATTGTGAATGCCTTTCTACAAACAGAGGCAGAGTTCACTTCCATTGTGTCTCGGATGTGGAACGTACGTCCTCAATTAGCAACAGTGGGCTCTTGCTGTCTTGTTGGTCTGGTATACCAGGGGACACTTTTTGCAGCCAATCTTGGTGATTCACGTGTTGTATTGGGTACGAAAGTTGGCAACACTGGACAGATAGCTGCAATTCAGCTGTCAACAGAGCACAATGCCAACGAGGAAGCTGTTAGACAAGAACTTAGATCTCAACATCCCAATGATCCACTGATTGTTGTGCAAAGATTTGGGTCTTGGAGGGTCAAAGGCATAATTCAGGTAATAAAGATGATTTGACCTTCATTGGTAGTTTTTCTGCTAAAGAAAACATCTTGTAGTTCATGATGCTGCATTCATGTTTCAGTTTTACATACTTCATTGATTTTCTTGTGTTTTATGAGGAGTACCGTGTCTTTATGATGAAATCATAGCATGAAGATTATTGGTAGTAAATGTTTCTCGTCATATTATACAACATATTGGTATCCATTCTCCGTTAAATTAAATATCTCAAATCATTTTTTCTTTTCTAACCACAAAATTTTTCATTTTTTATTTCAAACTTCCACTCAAATTTATTAACTCTTCCCTTGTTACCGGTGTACCCATTACTCTTGATAAATTATGTGGTCAAATTTATATTTTGTATACTTAAAACAATTTGAATGTCCAAAAGTTAAACTATTTGACAAAGAATATTTAAACTATTTGGACTTTAAATTTTTGTTTGAATTTATTCTTACTTTATCTGGATTTTCTTTCTGGAATTTTTTCCACTGAGGTAGACTTCATTTCTGCTGTTATTTTAGGGAATTCAATAAGGGGATTAGAATGTTTACCATCAAAATCAGTGGTAAATACAAAAATAACATCAATGTCTTTAGAAGTACACTTATACCATAGCATTTGTTCTTAAGTGTTTAAGTCATCACCATAGCATTTGTTCTTAAGTGTTTAAGTCATCACCATAGCATTTTTTCATTCAAATTGTGGTGACATGGACCTAAACAGTGAAGTATTTTTGAAAGGTGATAAACAATGGAGTCGAGCTCTGAATTAATCCAGTTGTCACCCATTCCTCTTTTGAAAATTTTATCGCTGCAAAAAAGTTATCTACAAGACATTTTACAATATCTTTTGAACAATTTTGCCTCTATACCTTGAGTTTTGATTTTCAAATTTCATTTAATTTTTGGCAAGGGATTCATATTGCCTAATGGCAACCTCACATGGTGGATGAAGGCATTGATGGTTGTATTTATTCTCTGAAGTCTGAAAAACCATTTGTCCAGTCATTGACATTTAAATTGGCAGTCATGTTGTTTTTAAGCTTGAATTCCAAATAGCCCTAGAATTTGACTTGTCATATTTGAATAAGTCCAAAAAGACTGAATCTGGAGATTGTGTCTTTAATATTTTTAAAAGAATGGAGAATGGAAGTCATATAGACTGAAGATGTAAATATTATATTAGAAGGTGGTTCAAAGGATTGGCTTGAAATGGGTAGGAGTTGAAAAAGAACTACATTAAATATACTTGTATAGCTTCATATGCACATCTTCCACAATTATAAAAATAGTTACATAAATAAATTATCAATTTTTTTTGTAAAGGAATTATCATATATTGAATATGTATCACTATTTATTGACTACAAGACATCAAATTGAAAACATAAATAAATATATACAAAGTACGATTAAATTGTTGAACAACAAAGCATCTAAATAATGGAATGCCAATGACAACCCAACAAGAAAATCAATATGCAAGCATTAAATAAATGTAGTAATAAATTCAGTTCTGAGCTTTAAAATGCATGTATTTTTTTTCTGAAGTTTTAAACAGAAAACATGCAAAAGACCCATTTTCCAATAATGCTTGCAAGATTTTTTACAAAGAATTCCATTGCTAATTCATTTGGACAAGAATGATATTTATTATTTCTTGCAATAATGGATCATGTATGTGATGATTTTGTAATACTTGTGATGTAATATTCTATATGTGATATGATTATGGTCCATTCTTATATAAAAAGATTACATGGTCCCTTCATGTTATGCCACCTCTTGCTGCCCCATTTCCTTCGTTGCTTCCTTTTCTTTTGCTCTACCTCACACTAATCTTGTTTGTGTATGCTCAAGTTCTTATTTTAAGTGACCATTTTAGTGTTACGTCCTACTTTTGTTTGATCTCAAGCACTATTGCTATGTAGATCAATGATATCATTGAACATTATTCCATAGGAAAACACTAATGCTAGTTTAAATTTTTCTATTTTTAATTTGCAATCTTTTAGGGAGCAAGCCTTAACACCACGATAAGGTTGCTCCATTGTAATCTATAGGCCATGATTTTGAAACCTAAGAAACAGTCTTTGTTGCAATGGAGGTGAGGACTTGAGGTGACATAAGCCTGAAATTGTTGACCATCCCAACCTAATGTCTGTTTTGAGGGTGAAGAGAACTTAGAGGAATCTTAGTTTGAGAGATCTTTAATGGTTGACTATCCATTCTATCACAACAAGCTGATAATCTTATATAAAGCTCCAAACCTTAGGTTGCAGTTCATTCTCTCTTATGTCTTCTATTCCCTGTTTCCTTTTTGACTCCCCTGACTTTCAACACCTCCTCATTACAGGAGAACTCTTGGAAACTAAAGAAGAATTAAATCCTATTTAGACCCTATGTTGTTGTGTATGCTTACAGAAATAAATGACTGCACTTGATTTTGTAGAGTTTCTTGCAATTGACCATTTTTAAAGCACAGTCTTTTTCACTTCGTACAGTCAGTAAATCTCTTGTCATTTGGTATTTGCTTTATCATGGTTTGTGCACACCTTTGCAAACAGAGAGTGAATTGGCATTTCATATGATTATAGTTTTATGATATGAGTGTTTCTATTAATTCAACTTAATTTTGATATATTTGCTGTCCGTGTATATTTTGTTTCTATGATCTTGGGGTGCCATTTCCTTGAGAAATTTTTTATGATGAAATTCTATGAAATACTGTTTAGCAATCTCTAAGTGACGCATGTATGAAATACTTTGATGCATCTATGCAGGTTTCTAGATCTATAGGTGATGGCATTTCATATGATTATAGTTTTACGATACGAGTGTTTCTATTAATTCAACTTAATTTGATATATTTGCTATTCGTGGATATTTTGTTTCTATGATCTTGGGGTGCCATTTCCATGAGAAATTTTTTATGATGAAATTCTATGAAATACTGTTTAGCAATCTCTAAGTGACGCATGTATGAAATACTTTGATGCATCTATGCAGGTTTCTAGATCTATAGGTGATGGCATTTCATATGATTATAGTTTTACGATACGAGTGTTTCTATTAATTCAACTTAATTTGATATATTTGCTATTCGTGGATATTTTGTTTCTATGATCTTGGGGTGCCATTTCCATGAGAAATTTTTTATGATGAAATTCTATGAAATACTGTTTAGCAATCTCTAAGTGACGCATGTATGAAATACTTTGATGCATCTATGCAGGTTTCTAGATCTATAGGTGATGCATATATGAAACATGCACAGTTCAACAGGGAACCGATTGATATGCGGTTCAGAATTCACGAACACATGAACATGCCAATTTTAAGTGCAAATCCATCTATCATATCTCGGCAACTTCATCAGAATGATGCCTTCCTGATATTTGCTTCAGATGGCCTATGGGAACACCTCAGCAACGACCAAGCTGTTGACATTGTCCACAATAGTCCACATATGGTATGATAATCTTCTTGCTATTTCAGTTATTTGTTTGCTGAACTTATCTATTCTTTCAAGTTGTCACATATATCATGCACTGGAAACTTGGATGAGGTTTCAAAAATCAATTTAAGACAAGTCTTCTATATTGTTGAGAGGTTAGGATGTCCTTGGGCACTGGACATGAAGCTGAGAAGGGATCTGTACTGCTTAGAATCACCTTTGTTGTGGAGGGTACTTCACAGACAAGATGTATGTGAACAGATGGAGAATTATGCTTCAAATAAGCAGCCTGAGTATGTGAAGAAACTTGATGATTGCACAAGTTGCATAAATGATCTCGATTTTGAAGTCCTGTTCTTGTAGCACAGAACTTTCAATAGACCGATCATGTGTGTAGGTTGTATGCGAAGACTTTCCTCGAATACAAGGCTTGTGGGCTCAGGGTGTTTGGTTGATTGGCGCGTGTGCGCACACACACACACACACACACACTCTCTCTCTCTCTCTCTCTCTCTCATGTCTATTTGTAGCATTTGTTGAAAGCCAATTAGATGTCAATACCTCTGCATGGTCCGTTTGGTTGCCAACTTGTCATGCATGGTAGCTATCCTGACCTTTGTAGCACCATAATGTGGGCATAAGACTGAGTAATTTTCCTAGCTTTTTTAGATGCTACTTTGATCTCTAATATGTATTAAGCTAGTTAACTCACAAAGTGAAATTGTTGCAGGGAAGTGCAAAACGGCTTGTAAAGGCTGCTCTCAGGGAAGCAGCTAGGAAACGTGAAATGCGCTACTCGGATCTCTGGAATATTGATAAGAGAGTTCGTCGACACTTCCATGATGACATAACAGTGATCATTTTATTCATAAACCATGATCTTCTCAATAAAAATTCCAATGTAGTTACTCCAGTATCAATCAGAAGTGCTCTGGATCACTGAAAGCAATTGACTTGACAACCGTTTTAACACTACCGCCAAACGTAATTTGGAAGAATGCAAACGCCGGTTTTTTCAGCTCAACTGGAATAGAAACAATCCCCTTCATAGGGTGCACACAGGAGATAACGGATTCTTAGATTCTGCACGAATATTAATGATGGTATTTGAAAGGTTTTTGCCAATCAAAATGGTGGAAGATAGGCTTCCAAGGACTTACACATGTGCGCCCCCACCCTCACCGATACCACAATTTTTTCATCATTCCTTTTGACTTTAAATACCTTTTTTACGTATATTAGCTTGATTCCATCTGTCATCATTAGGTCAGATAGCAAGAGATAACCGAGCTTGGTGTTCCAAGAACAAATCGTGATTCCTCTGATAAACGAAGAACACAAGCCATGATGTATGGACCATTATTTTTGTCTGTATCTAATTCAATCTTTGATGTAAAACATTGATTTGCAGGTCCACCTGATGCAGTTACCAGTGAAGGCATCCATTCGAATCAGCATGTGCTGTACTGTTAACTTCTTTCTACGGTGTTGCATGCTCAAATGTAAATGACCTTCGTCTTTCCAATATTTTTTTTAAGAAAAAGGTATGATTGATACTGATTAGAATCAACAGTTTTTTTTTTTTTAAATCATGGTGCAAAATAGTTTTAAGTACGGTACACTGCTCACATGTTTTTAAGATTCTTTCTTTCATGATGAAGTGAAAGATAACCGCCTGCATGTTTTGGTAACTGTCTAAATTAGCTTGATGGGTGAACGGTATTGAGCTGGCAATGACATCGAGCTTATATTGGTTGCTAGTCATTCACAAGTCCAATGGACTTTCCCATTTGCATTTGCACTATAAGTTCTTGTGATCCAAATTGTATCCAATGTCTATCAAAACAGAAATTGATAGCCATTTCTTTTCTTTTCTTTTCTTTTCGCAACGTTGCCGTCGCTACCTTGTCTTTTTTGATCCTATTCATTCCCAACGTCTACGTACATCTAAAAATCATAAAAATGATATGATACATTTAAGCCAAGGCAAATGAAAATAGCAATCTTGTTGGATGCTTGATTGGATAAATGGATATTAGCATGTCCATACACCTCAGGTGATTAGATAACGCTCTTTGGGGCATTTTGGTAATGGTTCAAACAATGCATGAAAATACATTGGTGTTACCAAATATACCATTTTGTAGGCAGTTTATTTGTATATGATAACATAAAAAATGTTACCATTTGAATTAAAAAAATGTTAGATTTTTCATTTTCCTTCGAAGGTAGCAAATTGACTTGTGTCATGCGCGAGCAGTTTGGAAGAAGGTACGTACAGTTTTATGAAAATTATATTTTGTCTTGAACTAGTTTTATCTTTCACTTAAAATACATGTAAATAACGCTACCTATAAAGGTGACATTGGAAAAGGTAGAGAAGGAGAGCTTGTAGACATTGATGATATGATATGATGCAAAATCAAAATTGGAACTCACTTTGCACCTATCATATGAAACTGTAAAAGCTATTACTATTAAACCTATCATAACCACACAAAGAAAACTAATTAATTTATTTCATTGTATATGTACCAATGAATTTCAGAAACTTATTATTTGACGGGAGATTCTTGGATTATGCTTAAGTAAAAATATCAAGAAAAGAAAATGTTTTAAATTTACAGTTTAAAGGCAAAATAGAATAGTGTTATAACATCATTTTTTGTGGTGAAATCCACTAAGCATATTTGTTTACACAAAAAAAAGCCCTCCTAAAAAAACAAATTTTCTCATGTAAATAGAAATTCATGTGGTTCAGAACACTTCTGATTCTCGAGAAACGGGGAGAGAGTTTTGGCTTTTATATCGTTAGTAAAGGATGGTAAATCAGGAGAGTACACAAACATTGAAAATATTAGAAAATTTTTCTATCGTTTTTCTTTTCAGTATTTTCAGATGTACAGATACTTCCATTAAAAAAAAACTTGAATCATGCTTTATATTTTATAATAAGAGTACAAAATAAATGACAATACATATGAACATTATTAACATGGGAAAATTGGTAAAATAATATTAACAAATCTAAGGTAACCTGGGCAAAAGTAGATTCCATAAAAGGTAGAATTAGATCATGAAAGAAGAAAAAAAACTAAAAACGTTTCTTATATTGTAGTATAGTATAAGTCGTGGGTAAAATGGGAAAGTGAAAAGGCTTGAAAGGGTGCAACTTTTATAGAATAATTGTTTATTTTTGATTAAACTAATCCTTATCGAATAATACGTAATCCTTTGTTATCAATAAAAAATTTGTCTTTCCCCCGAGAAGAGATGGAAATGTGGTGTAAAACCAAAGTCCACTCTCACGAATGGCTGCTATTAATTATTTTCTCGACCGGTAAAATTAGAAAGATCAAGAACTTTTTGTGTATTTAAATATTTTATGTCATTTACCTTCATTTTCAATTGATATCAAAGTGAAACTTTCCATCAATTTCTCACCCTTTACGCATCGATTTCGTCGAAAGATTCTGTTGGTCACTTAAAGGATTAAGTACCTATATATCTCATTTTTGTTAGATGACTTTCTAAATAGTTAGATGAACTACTTAGATGATTATGAATTAATTCATTGAACTACTCAGTCACTTAAACAAGTAAGATTCTTTGACCTATGTGTTAAGTGATTTACCTTTATTAGTTGGTAACTTAGATTATTTACCATTCGAATATCTCAATGACTTATTATATTTACCTTTTAAATGCTAAATAATTATGTACTTTTATATCTTATCGAACTTAAATAATATTTCAGTGGGTTATTCAAATTAGTATCTAATACTTAAACTACAAGATGATTTAACTTGCCGTATATGATTCAAATATTCAATTACTCATGTTTACATTTCAGATTCGTAGATTTTCGTTTTACAGATTAATCTTAAGGTAAAGAAATAAAAATGGAAGGACATAATGATGCATTAACAATTTACAAATATCAATGGTGTAATTTGAATGTAGAATTTTCAATTTTTTTTTTTTTAAAAAAAAGAGAACTAACAAAAGGGAAATTATATGCGCGCGTGGAAAATAAACTTTCAGAAAATCAAGCGTATAACTCTTTGCAACCAAAGGATCTTGACAATACAACTCTCTAAGTAGGAGAAAATGTAAAACCAATTTTGAAAAGGAGAACATTAGGAGCTCATAAATTATTTTTATTTTTTTAGCATTATTATTGTTGAGAAACTTGTAAATTTATTAGAATAAAATCGATAACTTTGAATTATAATAAAATTAAAATTGACAGACATATTCAGAAGACTTATTATTTACCCTCGTTCTGATAAGTCACCGCCATCTAGTCACTCTTTTTATCATCATTATTTTTAAACAAATTAAATAAAATTATATAATTGCTTAATATAAATTATAATCTACTCTTCTATAATAATAATAATAATAATGATAATAATAATTTAATGAATTTGATTAAAAAGTTTATTATATAATTATAATTATTTAAGGGGGAAATAAACAAAAATATCATGAATTTTGACTTAAAAAGCACGGGGACATAACCCCATAGCTGCAGTGGTCCGACGACTTTGCCCACCCACGACTGCGATCGTCCGTCCAAACTCCTCGCGGGTGATGTCCCCAAACCCTTGAATTATAGTTGCGAAATGGCGAGATCCAAGCATTCCTCCACCCTCGTCGCTGGTTTCTTCTATCTGCTGCTACTCCTGGCCTCGGTGGAACCGAAGCGGCAGCCTTTCCGGAGGGACCCCGGCCATTCGCAGTGGCACCATGGCGCCTTTCACGACGTTGAGGATACCGTACGCGCCGACGTCCGCCGAATGCTCCACACCCGCGCCGAGGTAAAGACTCTACATTTGGTTGGTTGCCTGGATGTGTTGAAGTTGGGGGCCTTCGGAGGTGAGTAGGATTGCGGTTATGTGCAGGTTCCATTTCAGGTGCCGCTGGAGGTCAATGTTGTGCTTGTGGGTTTTAATGGAGATGGTGGTTATAGATATATATTAGATCCGCACAAGCTCGAGGAGTTTCTTAAAATTAGCTTTCCGACGCACCGGCCGTCTTGTCTAGAGACGGGGGAGCCGATTGACATCGAGCACCACCTTGTCTACAATGTCATATCTGTAAGATTATACTAAAGTTCTTTATTAGTTCCTTTGGATTAGCTTTGCTTCTCGAAATAATAGACAAGTGATGTCTTCCTTTTTCAACTTAAGTTGCTATTTTGCACCTTGTTGGTGCTGTTTCCTTTCCTGTGGGTCTATGTTGGTGGAAACCGAAAGAAATCACCATGTCACGTAACTTTTAAGTCCCTTGAAAAACGAAATCAACTCCAGACTCTCTTCTCTTCCCTAGGAAGAAGGCAACGGAACCAATTAAGAGATACACTCATGTGCGTCACTGTTTTTGTGTCTTGCCATACACCAATACCAGGTTACCTAGTGAATGGTGTCAAGAAAAAATATTGAGTGTACAAGTTTTATTTTTAGAGTTAAAAGTTCATACTTCCTTTTTGCTAAACATGCAAGTTTTTTAGGTGATCATCGTCTTCTCATTTTTCATACACCATCTTTCCCATCCGTACCACATGAATGAATTTGGGATATATACTAAACAAAGGTTAAACTTTCTAATTTGTAGTGACCTATATTTTTGGTCCTAGTAGCAATAACATGAGTCTGGATGTAGTAGCAAGGGTTGTGTTTCAGTAAGATTGTGCAGGTGTTGCAATTCCAATTTGGATGTGTATGTTCTGCAATAATATGTAGAAGATAGAAGTTAATGTAGATTTCTTTTCAACTAGTTGCTTTGTTATTATGTGATCAAAAGTAGTACTTTGACATTTGACATTTGACAATGAATTGGAGTATCGAAGGAGGTGAAATGGAGGGAACATAATCTCTTGTTCTGCAGTTTTTCTCTAAAATGGGAAGAGAACTTCACCTGAAGACTCTTAATGGAAAATCCCAAATCCTAGAGTTGAAAATACTTGTAATTTCTAACCGAATACTAGAAGTTTAAATTTCCAAAACCAAAAACAATCACCATAAAGATTTTCAAATTGTGCTGGACATGCAACATTGCATACCAAATGGAGCCTTCAGTTAAGTAAACAGAGAACCACTGTGAATACCAGTTTTTATTCTGTGTCGTACAACATTTTTCCAGGATGAAACATCATGGTAGTAAGAGATCTAGGGAAGATATAGATATTTTTTCATGTTTAATTTGGTTTTGATACAGAATATGAGAGAATAAGAGTTGGATCTTTCAATACATGGAGAAATCTGAGGAGAGAGTGTCATTTAACTTTTTACCCCCAAAACTACCTTCAAAATTAAGTAGTGTAACTAGAAGAGTTAATTTTTTATAAGGGTACAATACTAATGTGGTTTGTCAATCTTATGTTCATCAAGAAAGTTGAATTACATGTTCAAATTCTTTACTCATATATTTGTGTTTCATAGCAAAAACAAGCCATTAGTCTTGAGAAGAGGCAATCCCTCTCATAACATTGACAAAATAGGAAATTAGTCTCATACTTTTTATG
Organism: Cymodocea nodosa; assembly: GCA_036874045.1. Classification (NCBI taxonomy): domain Eukaryota; kingdom Viridiplantae; phylum Streptophyta; class Magnoliopsida; order Alismatales; family Cymodoceaceae; genus Cymodocea; species Cymodocea nodosa. The sequence goes on along the minus strand of CM072338.1, from coordinate 3,354,808 downwards.
GTGCCAAGGTGCCTGGGTGGTGAGCTAGGGTGCCTACATGACATTTAGGTGCCCATATAACTATTAATTTTTTTATATTTTGAAAGATATATTTATACATATTTAACAATAATTATATATATTTTAAACTCTGTTTCCTAAATAACATTCGAATACATAAATAATCCTAAGATAATATCTAAAGATGAGGTTTAATAATTACTAATATATATGTTTTATTAATATGCATAATTATTTATTTCAATGATTATTTATATTTTACTAGTACTCGATCAAAAAAATTATATTTAATTTTTTTAAGGAGATACATTTAAAACCGTAAAAAAAAAAATTTAATTAATTGGAGCCATCATAAGAGTTGCTCAATCAAGATGTGGCAAGAAATGCTACTAATGCATGAATTTATTTAATTAATCGGATCCATCAAAAGATCTACTCAATCAAGATAAGGCAAGACGTGCTACCAAGGTCTCAGTTCATGCCTTGGTGGATAGGTGCAAGGCTTAAAATGTATGATTAGTCTTATGATAAGGCGAATTATTTCCCTAATATTGCAAATGCATGTTTTTATTGAAATTTTATTTAATTCAGGTAGGACAACCGGAAATGATATCCATAGAGAAAACTCTGAAGGATACTATGGTTCCTGCTGGTACTGCTAGAGAGGCAAGTAATTATTTCACAAACATAAATTCTTTGTTCCATTAAAAACTAAAATGATGATTGGAGTATCTTACGTTTCAGAGTGAATATGGAAGACAAGTTCCTCTATTTATGGTGGATGCAACTGTTGTTGAACCAATCTTCCAGAGATTATATTCTTATATATTTGATGTGGATAACGATGGAAATTTTGCAACTGAGATGGATCGGCCAGTACCTGCTGCCATATTTGTGTTGAATTTTGATAAGGCATTTGTCTATTTTAGAATTTATTTCTTTGAAACTTTTATTAATAAACATGGTTTTTTTTTTTAACAAGGGAGACATTGCAGTAAAAATGTCATGTGGAGCATACTTGTAAATATCATGGTGTATTCTAAGAAAAATAGGAAAAAGGAACATGATATGCTAGATTAATTTGTGTGTATAAGATCATTTGCCATACAATTATTTGCACAATTGTTTTTTTAAATTCCAAATTGGCACTTATCAGCTATTTCTTTTTTCCATGGCAAGAATCTTGATGAGTTTATTGGGAAGGTATACTCACACACTGGTTATTGGTTTCTGAATCCTCAAAACAAAAGACGTGTTGGTAGTGATTATTAGTTATCTTCATTTCCATGGCTTGAAATTTATGAAATTTTGTAATTATTATAATTTAAGGGAATGTGAAATAATCATCAAATCAAAAGGTCTGTAATGAGAGTATGAGACCAGATTTTGGTGGTTATACATTGCTGAATACAGCTGTTACATATTGTAATTTTTGATAATGTTTTCAGGTACGAATGAATCCCAGAAATAAGGAATTTGATCATGAAAACCTTATGTATAGTGGCATCGGTAGGCTTAGTGAAGAAGAACTGAGGCAACAGGAGAATGACTACATTTATCGCTACCATTACAATGGAGGAGGAGCAACTCAAGTTTGGCTTAGCTCTGGAAGGTAAATTGAGATGCACGTGAATTTATACATACTCATTGTGCAAATGAAATGGATGACTATCATGCCAAGGATGATAACAGATTGGGTGTAGATCTGGTATACCAACTACTATATTTGTATTTATTTTTTAATTTCAAATTCTCAAATATATTGAATATGGAAATTGAAAACCATATTTAGCAACCTTTGGGCACAAATAATTTTCCAAACATTTGATGGATATATCTAAATTTGAATACAATTAAAAGGAATAACAAATATTGAGTACAAGTGGAATAAATATAAATAAATTCAAACTAAAATTATACAGTGATTGATAGATTCTAACCTTGAAATGTTGGCCATCAATAATCAAATATTCTAAATATTCATAATAACTTTGACATTATAGGTCCATTTGTGCATTTAGAAAGTAACAGAAAATATAAATATTTATACACAGCCAAGAAAGTAACAAAAAGTAATAGAATATGAATTGAATAAAATAAAAATGTTTATACTTTTGGCAAGTTTATGGAAAAATTTATAAATTAATAATGTTTACATTTTTATGATAATACATCATGCATTATGTTCTTACCACATAGATAACATCATTTAGTTATGCATGTTATCGATTATTTCTTTCTTTTGTTAAGTTAATTCAGATGTAGTTGCTCTTTCAACTTCTCTATCCATACTTTCATAAGCTTGTTCATAATGATAAAATATGATTTATGATGTAAAATATGATTTTTAAGATAAAATATGAATTTTATGATAAAAGATGATTGTTATGATAAAAGATGATAAAATATGATTTTTATGATTTATAATGATAAAATATGATTTTTAAGATAAATTATGATTTTTATGATTTATGATGATAAAATATGATTTTTAAGATAAAAGATGCTAAAATATGATTTTTATAATTTATGATAATAACATATGATTCATAAGGAAATTAAAAGAAAACTTTTGCTCAATATATAGTGAGGATGAGTCATCATTTTTCGACTCTTTCATACATTTAAGGTTAGAAGGAAGATACGAAGAAAAATCTTTCTTGAGAAAGTTGGAGCGAAAAATTTATCAAACTTTCTTTTACTTTCCATTGCACACAAATACCTTATATTTTGTCTTAACTTTTTATTATTTTCATTTTCATCTTTTTTTGTCACTTTTTGTCTTTTTGATACTTACATTGATAGAAATCACAAATGAACATTTCCATGGTCATTCATGAATGATTGGACACCATACATTCAATAAGTTTGAGAGTAATGGGCATGAGCATAATGGTTCCATAAGTTCTTTTAAGGGTAAAAGTTCCGTCAGTTCTGTTGGATTAGAGAGAAAACTGAAAAATGTCTTCCATTCACTAGTACTCATCCCCCTCCCTTGATGGTTCTAGAAACTCATCCTCATCTTGGTTGGCCATTTTGATGCACATTGATGCTTGTAAGCAATTTTAGTAAGCAAACCACTTAGCAATACATGATGGAGATTAACAAGTTTGAGGTTGGATAGACTCAGCATAGCAAGGATAACCAAATGAACCCACGTGTGATACACCACTATTTTTTACCATGCAACTATCATCATGGTGGGCACAAGCTAAGGTGACAATGACATACCATAAAATGATGTCCATGCCATGATGGATTCACTCACATCCCAAGTAAATTGTTTGTCAACTAGTCACCTAACAGTAGAATATTCTATTTGTGCTATGGATACAGATGGATAGATACAGTTTGGATATAAGTATCACCATAGAGTGGCAGAAGATCTTATTCACTTGATAATAGGGTACAACCTCTTATTTATAGGAGTGCAGAAGCTTGACCAACAAGTAACCTATTACTTAACCCATTGGTAATCCAACTAGAATCCATATAAGGATCCATTAATTCTATCAGATTCATTTACTTTTAACAACCCTTCTAAAGTTGGAGTATCCAAGACACAACTTGCAATAGACTCAATCACTTGAACATAACTAAAATCAAAGTAGCTTACTAGAAACAACAGCCAAGGGTGTGCACACAATCTTTTGGAAAATAGTTGCTTGATCATTTGATCGTGGAAAGTATTGTGCTCGACAGTTGGAAGGTTTGTCTTTTTTACTTTGTGAAAATTAGTAGGGTTGGTTGATTCAAGTGAGCAAATGGCAACTAAGGATGCAACTGTTCATCTTTTGAGTGGGACCACTAAGAAACTCAATGACCACAATTACTAGATGTAGTCCCAAAGATTCATGACCTTCATAACTCAAACATCTTACAAAACCATCTTCGGATGTGAAAGATAACTCGTATGAGGACTAGCTTGTTGATAATGTTGTGGTGACTTGGTTAGAACACAACATGGAGAGTAGGATTGCTAGTGGAGTGATAACACTACGTCCAACAAAGACAATATAGGATATCTTGCGCAAATGTATGCACATGAAAATTATATTGTTAGGGTCTATGAGATCTATGAGCAAATCTTTTTCTTGTATATGATGGGTCAATTTGTGCAAGAGTATTTTAGGACCATGCGGGTGTTATTTAAGGAGCTTGACAAACATCAACCTCTTACCACTAATCTAGTGTAGTTGAGGCAATACCAAATTGATATTCAAGTTGCAACCTTTCTGGTTGGTATACCTTTAGATCTATTATCTCAAATTCGAGGCTAGATCTTGGGTGGTGACAATATTTTAGACTTGACCATTGTATTTTCTCGAGTGCTGAAACTTTCCCAAATGGAGATGCTTATTGAGACTATAGTCATGTGAGTTCAAGGTCTGAGGTAGGTAAATCAGCAAGGCGGTGGAAGATCTAAGGATAGGAAGTAAGTTCCATGCCCACATTGTGGAAAGACAAATCATTGTCTAGATAAGTGTTGGAAAAAATATGGCAAACTAGGAGGACAATAAGCCTATGCTTGTGCAGAAGTGTTTTAGAAGACCTTAACATTATCTCTTCAACCGTTAGGAGTTACTATTTCCTAGGTTGATTACAAGCACTTCCTACAATTACAGGTTGCCAACTCCTTATCTATCATTGTTGCTATTGCATCTACTTCAAGTATGAGAATGATCATGGTAGTTTAGGACAATAACCTTTGGATAGTTGACTCAAAAGTCTCTTAATACATGACAGATAACCGTCCTTTTTTTTCTTTCCTACAACAAATACCTAACTTTTGTAGAGTTACTATTGCTAATGGCAGATCATGTCAAGTAGCTGGTGGGGGAGTTGTTTATGCCACTTTCAGTATTTGCCTTGATCACATCTTATATGTCCTTGAACTATTTATAAACCTATTATCTATTAGTGCTCTTATTGTACAACTCTCTTGTTCAGTAATCTTTTTCCCTTTTCATTGTGTATTTCAGGATTTGTGGACGAAGAAGAAGATTTGTTTGTGTCGTAAGATCAATATTGGTGTGTACGTCTTAGTTTGGGATACTCCCTCCAATGGATTGGTTGCTCTAATGACTAAGGATTCCAACTCTATTCATTTGTGGCATCTCTGCCTTGGTCATCCTTCCTTAGAGAAGCTTCAACAAGCTTTACCTTAGATATCTGTCTCTCCTTTTGATTGTATTGTATCTTAGTTAGGAAAACATCATAGGTTCACTTGTAGACGTCAATTGCTTGCTTCTAGTAGTCGTGCCTTTCAATTAGTGCATTATAATGTTTAGTGTCTTAGTCAAGTTGTGTTTGTTGTCGGTTATTGGTATTATCTTATGCTAGTAGCTGACTATTTTAGAGTATGTTAAGTTTTTTTGTTAAAGGATTGTCAAACCATTTTATATATAGTTCAATCTTTTATTATTGAAATTAAAAATCAATTTTCTACTACTCCAAATTGTATTCATAGTGATAATGTCTTAGAGTTCATGAGTAATTCTTTTTAAACTTTTTGTGCTTTCATCAAACCATGTATCTCTACACATTTCAACAAAATGACAATGTAGAACACAAGCATAGACATCTTCTTGATATAGCCCAGACCTTATTAATCCAAATAAATGTCCCTAAATTTCTTTGGTTTGATGTTATTCTTAGCATTACCTATTTGGTTAACAAGATTCTTTTTGCTCCTCTTGGTGGAGAAATTCCTCTTCATCGTTTTTGCCCTAATAAGGACCTATTCCCCCTTCCTCCTCGAGTGTTTGAGTGTATGTCATTTGTTCACAACCTTACTCTTAAGTTAGATAAGTTGTTTGTTAAGGCTATTAAGTGTGTTTTTGTTAAGTATTCTAAGACACAAAAAGGGTATTGTAGTTATCATCTTTCTATCGAGAAATATTTTGTCTTTATTGATACTACCTTTTTTGAAACCCCGTAATACTATTCTAAGGATTCTCCTAGTAGTGTGAATACTCCTCTTTTACTTTTACCTTCAACTTGTTTTGTTCCTATGCTTGTCCAGGAGATTGACTTGGCTATTAACACTACCTCTAGTCCTTCTAGTGACGAATCTATGCCTTATATGGAGCTTGAAACTGTGAATGCCTCTTATGAAGTCACTACTACAACTCATCCTTTGTATCAATGATGGGGGTGTGCTACCATCTCCCCTACAATGCATCTAACTCTCTCTCCTAAAGCAGATCTTACTTCCATATTAGATAATCTACTCATTACCTTGGTACCTATACTTGCACTCATCATTCTATTGTCAATTTTATTTTCTATGATCATCTTACCCTATCTCATTGTACCTTTGCATTAGCTATCTCCTTTAAGTCACTTCCAAGGAATTATCAAGGGACATTAAAATTACCATATTGGAAGATAGTAATGGATGATGAAATAGATGCATTTGTCCTATCTTGTTGGATCAAATGTGGTTAGTTGTAAGTGAGTTTTCACTATCAAGCATAGACTCAATGGCTCTATTGCTTGTCATAAGACTTGTCTGGTTGCATGTGGTTTCATTTAGACATATAGAGTTGACTATGCAGAGACATTCTCGTTGGTTGCTCTACTGAACTCTATTTGGGTACTTTTATCTCTGGCTATTAATAAAAGTTAGACATTTTATCAACTAGATATTAAGAATGTCTTTCTCTTATTGGAATCTATTTGAAGAGGTCTATATAGAGCAACTGTTTAGGTATGTTGCTCAAGGGAAAGTGTATGTGTGTAAATTGAGAAAAGCTATCTATAAGCTAAAATAGAGTTTGAGGGTTTGGTTTGAAAAGTTCAATCAAGTTGTGCAAGGTGTTGGTTTTCATAGGCGTGCAATGGATTATTTTGTCTTCATGCAACACATGTCTTGAGATGTATCTTTTTGGCAGTGTATGTTGATGATAGTCTTCTTACTAGAAATGACACTAAGGGGATTACCAAGATCAAAGAGTATCTTCAGTTACACTTTTTCATCAAGGATATGAGGACACCTAGCTATTTTCTAGGTATTGAGTTTGTCTACTCTTTAGGTAAAATGATCTTATCTTAAAGGAAGTACACCTTAGACTTGTTTGAAGCTAACTATTTTGATTGTAAACCAAAAAACACTCCAATTGGGTTGAATCCACCCTTTTGGGATAAAAGCTCCTAGCTTCTCATGGATCCTGACCGATATAGGAGGCTTGTGGGAAAGCTCATATGCCTAATGGTCACTAGACCTAATATAGCATACACTATTGGATTGTTGAGTTAGTTCATGAATAAACCTAGAGAGGTACAATGGATTGGTGTTTAATAGGCTCTTTGCTATCTAAAAGGGTCACTTGAAAAGAGACTGATGTACAAAGCAAATGGACATCTACGAATTGAAACCTTTTTTGACTTTAGATGGGTAGTAGACAAGAATGATCAGAAATTCACCTCTAGATACCTTACTTATGTTGGTGGAAATTTAGTTACTTGGTGAAGTAAGAAACAAAATGTGGTGTCAAGTTCAAATGTTGAGGCTAAATATAGATTTATAATAGATACTGTTTGTGAAATGATGTGACTCCACTCACTTTTAAGCTAAATTGAGATTATAACTTAAGAGCTCATGCCTATGCACTGCAACAATCAGGTGGTTATTTATATATCTTAAAATAAAATCTTTCATGAGAGAATAAAGTACATTGAAATTGACTATCACTATGTATGAGATTTTATAGCGAAAGAGATTATTGCCACCCTTTACACTCATTCTTTTGAAGAGTTGTCTGACATTTTCACAAAGGCGTTATCTTATGGTGTGTTTGTGGATCTTTGTGATAAGATGGGTATGATTGATATATACTGTTTAGCTTGAGGGGGAGTGTGGTGTTAAATGTTATGTAATAGTTATATGGATAGGTAAATGGATCCTAGGATCCATATACCTTGTGTATGTATATATATATTGTGTAATCCAAGTAATGAAACATGCTCCTTCCCAAAACCCTGAAGTTCCACATGAACATTGGTTTGTGAAACCATTACTAAACAATTTAGGTGTTGTACCGTATTCTGCCTTTTTCCTTTTTATTCTAGTTTAAACTTTGCCATACATTTGCAGATTTGTTGTTATTGACTTATCAGCTGGACCTTGCACATACGGAAAAATTGAAACTGAAGAAGGAAGTGTTAGTTACAGAACTCTACCACGATTGCAGAACTTAATCTTCCCAGGTGGTTCAGTTTTAAATTTTGTTGAGTCGACACATGATCTTTTTATGGGAGAGCTTGGTGCTTTGATCTCAACAACCATTGAGCATGTAATTGCACCAGATATTAGGTATGCATTTTCAGTGTTTTCACTTTTAACTAGGTATTCAATATTATAATAATTGCTTTATGAAGAATTTGGTCATTCCAACCAATGTATGTCAAATTTCCATATCTTATGACAAAATTTTGAGTACTTTTTAATAAGATTCATCCTGTTCTCTTTAAAAAATTGGAATGCCGAAAATTGGTATCAATCCATTTTGGTTATATTGATGGAAAATGCCGAAAATACTCAATGTCTCACTGCTTCAAAGATATTCTGTAAACTTCTAAGAAATTCATTAGTGCAGTCATTTTGGTCAATCAAATCTATGTTATGATGAAGCTCATTTATAATGAGGTTCAGTGTTTTCACTTTCAAAAAAATCAAGTCTATTATACTAGTCAAATGAAGCTGGCAAAATTTTATGCAACCTAATCATCCATGAAATGAGTTAACTTATGTAATACTTGGAGAATCATTGTGCATTTGGATGAAATTCATTTTATCTCTTGTGTCTACTTCAACAAAAAGTGCAAACAATTATTTTGTATTTTCATAGACTTCTGCATTTCTTAAATTTTAATATAATTTAAGAGCAATTTTCTTGTTGGTATTTTGAACCATAGCTGTGTTTAGTTTAGATTATAGGATGTCTAGATTATGCATAATCAAGATTACGTGTATTTTACAAAATAGTCATCATTACCATGATTTTGAGGTAATATTTACATCTATAAATAATTAGGTTTGGATGAGATTATATTCAAGTAGATTAAAGGAACAAAAACTTATAATCTGTTCTACAATCTGATAATCAGCTAAATTTCCAATTATGGAGATAGTGAAAACTCTCTCAGAGAGTTACTATGTATAATCTCATCATTTTTTTGTAGAATTTGCCACATCAAAATCAGTTTTTTGGATTATGAAAATCGAACTGATTATGTACATAAGTTTATAATCTTACACCTTACTATTAAAGTCCATCTCAAAATCAATTAGTAATAAATAGAGAGATTTATCATATATTATCCCAAGTTTAATTCTTACACCAATTGATGTGAGACTATTTCAACACTCTCCCTCACTTATAGCTTATTTTATAAATAGATGTACGTGAATTGGACTCTAATACCATGTAAAATTTCATCTAAAAATCAATTGGTAATAGGCAAAGAAATTCATCATATATTAACTTAGGTTCAGTTTTTACATTAACTGATGTGGGATAATTTCACCCATATTCTGATCCAAACGGACCTTATGAGTCTATGACTTTCACTTTGATATCCTCAACTTTAAAATGAATGGCTCATATAACCTAAACTTCAGATATTACTCAATTTTGTACTTCTGTTAGGGTCTTATAGTTTTTATAAATTTGGACGAAGTGTTAAGAGGTTATGACTTGTTTTGATGAATTTGTGATCTGAATGAGATTATTTGTACCTTGATGTATTGATTTATGAATCATACTGCAGCAAACCACTAAAAGAAGTTCGTCATTTTATTGTATTTGTGACATGAATCATGCTACATATAATTTGGTGGAAAAAGGCATAACATAAATTTTCTGCCAAAAAATAATTCTGTTAATACTTTAAAAGTAGAGTGATACAAAATGTAAACTCATGATAACAAAGTGAGAATTGGTTATGTTTCAAGGTATTGATTCAATACTTAAGCTTCATGTATTGATTTTAAAGTTTCAATACAGGTTTGAAACTGTGGATTTGGCAACAAGATTGCTAATACCCGTAATTGTGTTGCAAAATCACAACCGTTACGATATTTTTCAAAGTGGAAACAATTATAGTATTGATATTCAAGCAATTGAGAGAGAGGTAAGTACCTATGTGTTGACAATAATATACTGCCTATTTTTATATTAGATGTATCTTGTCACTATCCGTGCCCATGGTAACGATGGATATCATCCTATATTGCTTTATTATACTATACCTCTAGCATGTGGACCATTCTTTATGATACTTCTATACTTAAATTATAACTGAATTATCCTCCAAAATAATCCTAGTTTGTAAAGAATATGATTTGCACCATTTCTTGTATCATCTTTCTTATTTTCATTTGCTAAGCATGATTCAGTTTTGTGTTCTCATTAAAGGAAAAAGAAAGTGTATGTAAATCTTCTCTGGTTTAATGTGTACACTCTGGAAAGTGACAGTTGCAGTTGTGGATATTAAGTTTTTACATTTTCAACATCATCTTCTTTATTTCATGCTTTATTCTTTAATCTGGATGTAAATCTACTCTGGTTTGAAAGGGAGTACACTCTAGAAAGTGACAGTTGCAGTTCAGGATATTAAATGTACCTGCTTTCAACCTCATTTTATTTATCTCATGTTTCATTCTTTAGCCCTCTTTATTTGCATTGATTCTTTGGATGCATCTTATAATTCCATTTAATGAGATCTACCCTTTACCCTTCAAAAAAATTTCAACTTGGCATACTCATTCGTATGAAAGGAAGATTGGGCAATGACCTTTATGGGAACTTAGATCATTGCTTGGAGAGTGGTTTTACGTTGTTCAGACTTCAGAACAAGTTGTTTCAGAAAACTCATTTATTATTTCACACAAGAATTTCACCCAACCATCAAGGAAGAGGAGACAAGGAGGGGGTGTACAGTGGTCACATGGAGGGGGATTGGGAGGCTGGTGATACTTGGGCAGAGGGGTGGAGGAGTTTTACTCTCCTTCACTTTTCTAGGCTCCTACCAGCAAGCTCTTTTGGTTGCAATACCTATTGGAGGCTAGGATAGCAACTTTAGATGTCAAGATCAAGGGTCAGATGAAATTTTCCACAAGTGCCAGGCAGATATGACAGCCGCCAAGGAAAAGGTGACAAGGGTTATGTTGGCAAGTAATGGTCAGCATGGGGGGAAGGGGAGATGAAGCTCTTACACAATGAAGATATTAAGCTGGGATGTGAGAGGCTGTATTGGCTGGGAGAAGAAGCATTTGGTGGGAGATTTTATTGAGGCTAAGTAGCTAATAATGTCTCTATTGCTGCTATTCAAGAAACCCAAATGCATTCTATCTCTACCAGTGACATCAGAAATATAGGAGGAGGTTTCCTGGATGTTTTTCATTGCTACGTGGTAAAGGGGGTGTGTTGGTGGCATGGAAAAGGGATTTTTTCCAAGTGATTGACAAAAGGATGGACAATTATTCATGTTCAGTGACGCTCAAGAACTCAACCAGTGGAAGGATGTTTGTAATCACTTCAGATTATGGACCTCATTACCAGCAGGAGAAGTGGCTTTTCTTTTTGAACCCTCCAACCTCAGCAATCTTTTGGAGATAACCCAGATGCTTTTGGGTGATTTCAATTGTATCCTGTACCCAAAAGAGAGGTTTCCGGGAGGGTCTTAGTCCAGAGATGCACAAGTTTTCAGATTGGATCAAGGGAAATGCATTATTGGACCTATTGGTGGAGGGCCACCAATTGAGTTGGTCCAATGGTTCAATCTTCATTCACCTCCCATGCCATCAAGGATAGTTTTCATCATTGGTGTTTGGAAGAGCCTTTTGTCCGAAAGTGAAGGTCTGGGGTCTAACAAGAGAGGGCTCTGACCATACCCCCCAACTGGTGGATGCTGGTGGGGAAATTTCAAGGGTTCCATTCCGTTTGAAGGCCAGCTGGTTGCTTGTAGTTTAATTCTGGGAGATGGTAATCAATGCTTGGGTTGCTGGAGGGCAGAACCACAGACATATGTCTCACCCAGAAGTTGTGCAGGGTGAAGATGGAAATGATAAAATGGAGTAAATGTTATCAGGAGACCAGAAAGGAGAAACAGTAAGCTCTGGATATTATACAAAACATATTGATCTAAAGGAAGAAAATGATTCACTTTTGGACAAGGACCGAGAGGACTGTAGACAGGCCAAGTTAGATCTTGTGTCTATCATGGAACTAGAGAAAGCTGATTGGAGATAGAAATCATGAGAAATCTGGCCGGAGGCAGGTGATAACAGTAGTGTGTTTCACAAATTGCCAAAATTGCGATTTTAGATGATGTTTTGGAGGGTCAGGATGCTGCAGCAAGAGAGTATTTCAGAGTTCTATGGGAATCCTTTCAAAAGGAAGAGTGGCTGGAGACCTGCATTGGCAGCCCACTTCTCTCCTAACTTGGACAGATTTGTACAAAGGTTTGCTGATACCAGGTTGTGGTCTTCAGGTTGTCAGGAGAAAAATCACTCAGCTTGGACAGTTTTCCCCATTCTTTATCCAGATTTTCTTTGATCTAATTAAGGAAGATCTGTTATGATTACTGATGAAATTTTGGGAGAGGAATCCAAGTCTTGGAATCCATCAATAATGTTTGTATTTTCCTTATTCCTAAGAAGATTGAAGCTGTGGATATCATGGACTTCTGCCCTATTAACCTTATGAATACGGCAATTAAGATTGTCACCAAGATTCTTATTATTCTCTACTTAGTGTTTTGGACTGGCTTATACACCCTGCTCAATCCACTTTCTTGAAGGGGGAGGTCACTTATGGATGGTTTTGTATTAGCACAGGAACTTCTCGAGGAGCATTCTTTTTCTCACAAGGGTCTTTGGTGTTTCCTTCTTGAGGCTCTGGAGGTTTACAATTACCCATAGAAATGGATTTATTGGATCAAAAATATCTTAACGTTAGCTAAAAGTGCCATACTTTTTAATGGAATACCAGGTAATTTCTTTCATTTCAGAAGAGGAGTGCAACAAGGCGACCCCTTGTCTTCAACCTAGGTGTTAATGTTCTGGCTTTCATGTCTGTTAAGGTGGTTGGCAAAGGCTGTTTTGATGGTTGACTGTTTGATCATAATGGGTAGGAATCCAACTTGCAGATGATGCATTTTCTGTGATGCAACTTTAGACCACCTCAATACCCTCATGTCTCTTGAGAAATTTTGAGATGATCTCAAGGTTTCCTATTAATTTGAAGAAAAACTCCTGATTGGTGTCAATGTTGATCTAGACAAGCTGTCATTCTTTTCAGCCAATTTGCATTGTAGGGTTGAAAGCATGCCGTTCAACTACTTGGGCCTCCCTTTATGTGGGTGCAAACCCCATAAGTCTGTTTGGTTTATGTTGATTAATAAGGTTGAAAATAAACTCTGCAGGTGGAAGACTCACTACCTCAGCCTTGGAGGAAGAATCCTCCTCCTCAAGGGTGACATTAATTCAATACTGATGTTCTACATGCCCGATTTACTCCTACCAGCAGCAGATATATGTGCATTGGAGTGTCTGTCTAGAAGATGGTTCTGGAAAGGGGTCTGATCAGAGTCTATGGGGTTTCACCTGGTCAACTGGGATAGGGTTTGTAGTCCTTCGGAATGTCAAGGTGTTGGGATTAAATCACTGTCAGTCTTCAACAGAGTGTTGCTCTACAAATGGCTGTAGCATTGGGATTAATGTAGATGTGCTTGAGATTAATGTCTTCAAGAAGACATGGACGTGGAACCTCAAACTCAGGAGGCATGAAAGACACAGATGTTCACCATGCATGTGTCGTTCAAAGTTCTGGAAGACATGTCAGCTCCCTCCTCACCCTTGGACAATCTCATATGGAAAGCTCACAACTCTAGCAACTTCTTGGTGGTGGCTTGTTACACGGAGATGTCTAATTCTAATGATCTAATCTGGGAAGCACGTATCATGATGTAGAAGTGTAAATCACCTCTGAAAGTTGGAGCTTTTATGTGGGTGTTGCTTCAAGAAAGACTTGTGACAAAATTCCATAGTACATGGGTTCCTGATGGTGATGTTCTTTGCAGCTTCTGTGCGAATGTGGAGGAATGTGTCAATCATCTATTCTTCTGTTTCCCTGAGTCAGAATGGACAGCTGTCCTCCCTTTTATGGTAAAAGGAGGATTTGCTTTTCAGACGATGGTAGATTTTCAAGTAAATGATGCAAAAGAGTCAAAGGAAATATCTCAAAAGTAAAGAGAAGCTTCCTCCAAATGATTGCTGCTGTCTTTTGACTCTTTTGAGATGTAGAAACCAGATAGCTTTCGAAGATGTTGTTTGCAATTTGTGGGGCATGATTGGATTGGCTATAGGAGAACCTGGGAATTTTTGGAATGGTTTCTGTAAGTGAGGGGTTTTATCTTTGTTTGTTCTTTTCTTCTGGTTTACTGTTTTGGTAAACCAGTTCCGTTCTTATTTTTTGGATGTCTCTTATTGATATGGATTGACGAGATTCACCCTTCTTTTCAAAGAAAAGTTTCAGAAAATCTTTGGAGTCAAAGTGAGGTCTGAACACTGATCATGTGCATGCAATTAATTAGCCAGAAACTTGGTCATTATTTAGTTGATGATTTGTTGGGTTGGTCTATCACATTTTATGCTGTCAGACCATATTTCTTAGCCAAGGTTTTAATACTTAGTGATTTAATGATTTTTCATAAATTTTCTCATTTAAAGTCATTTTTGTTTGGAATATGAATTTATTGACCTTTATTTTCTGTCTATTATAGGTGAAGAAACTGGTCAATCTCGACCAGGATGTTGTTATCATTGGTGGTTCTCATGTGCTACATACCCATGAAAAGTTGGCGATTGCTGTTTCTAAAGCAATGCGTGGGCATTCAATTCACGAAACAAAAAGTGATGGGAGGTTCCATGTTCGAACAAGAACATATCTGGATGGTGCCATTCTGAAAGAAGTAGATACACACTTCGTTTCCCTAATTCAATAGTTTTATTTCTGATGCGTGAAATATGAGACTATGATACATTGAAGGACAAGGATTGCAAATGTGACGTGTGTATAATTATTATTTAGCACATAAAATTTTACTTGCATTCTTGATTTCTATACTAGTTTAAGTGATAAAATTATTCACAATTTTCATCCTTTTGTATAAGAAAATACCAATTTTACGAATTCTTTTCAGGGTTGTCTTTAGTTTGAATCTTGTCTTTCTCATCTGCACTGCATGGGATGAACCATCCTGTTTCATATGTGCCATGATTCCCATATCTTGTCATGTCTCATGAAAAATCCATGTCATTAATTCATTTACATTAAATTATCCACATATACAGTTTTCACCTTGCAAGATATTTTACAATTTCCCTAGGCTATTTATCAGCTGATGTGCCCTTTTTCATACAATCGTTGTGCTCTTTTATTATTGTCTAATTATCACTCACAAAATGAGTTCTGATGATTGCTGGTATATGGAGTCATGACCACTTTTTCAGTCAATTTGAGAGTCTTGTAACTGGGATGGTCGATATTATATTCTTGATAAACCCCTTTTCAGTCAGTTCCTGAAGTATGATTACCGCATGCATTTAACTTTTTTCCAACATTAAGATACTAATATTGTGGGATTCTCTCCTAGAGTGTGTCTAGTTTAATGAGAAAGGTCCTATCTTCCCTCAAAAAGGTGTCTGGCTTCTTTTATTTCGTAAGTTATCTCATGACTTGCAGAATATGAAAGTCAAGATGCTGTTTCATGGTATTATCTTCTTGATAAAGACTGTAGTTTCTCCCAGCTATTAGATTTTCAATACAATTCATTTTGCTTGCCAAAGAAAAAGGAAATTAACAGACTGAATTTTCAAAAGCTGAAGTATCATTTTTATGATGATAGGCTGTTTCAAGTTCAAGTGTAATTTTTTTGTCCAAAATTTTTATGACTAGATCATCTAAATGAGTCGATTTAAATTTTCATGCTAAATTTCTTAGTTTCTTGGATCTTTGTGCTAAGTGTCTATCCATCTAATACAATTTCTCTAGGAAATGGAACGCTCTGCCGATGTTCTTGTAGCTGGTTTACTTGAGGTTTCAGATCCTTCACTTTCAAGTAAATACTTTCTCCGACAGGTTTGTCTTATTTGTCTATTTGCCACATCTAAGCATATCACAGAGTTGATTTTAGGTAAGTTTCAATTGAAGTCACCTGGATGTAATTGTGTTTTCTTCCACAGCATTGGTTGGATGATTTGGATGGATCACAGGATTCCATTATTAAGCATAAGCCTCTTTGGGAAACTTATAGTCCTAAACATGGCAAAGAAAAGAAGAGAAGTGGGAAGAAGAAAGAAGGAAATATGTACCGAACCTATGGGACTAGAGTGGTTCCTATGTAAGTAAAATTCCTTGCGGATGTTTGTATACTATGTTGAAGTATTCGTGTAGGTTTGCTCCATCATTAATTATGCTCTAGTTTCAAAATCTGTTACTTGAGGATGCTTAGCACTCTGATATAGGTCATCCACTACATGATGCACGTGTTTTGTATTGATGCATACATGATGGTTGGAAGCTATCTAACATTTGCAGTTTTTTCTTAAAGGGTTGTAATGGTTGGTTTGGCTACTCTATAGTTTGTTTTTTCATAGCATCATATTCTCTTGATTCTTGTGTTACACCCAAATCATTACTGTTTGTCTTTGTAGATTATGGCTGTTAAAATTTTTCTGGTGCAATATTTATGTTCACTATAATAGTTTTTATTTTACATTTGGGGGCAGTTTTGTACTATCACTTGCTGACGTGGATTCTGACCTTTTGATGGAAGAAGAAAGTCTTGTTTGGGCCAGCAAGGATGTTGTTATTGTGCTTCAACATCCAAACGAAAAAATACCTCTAAGGCAAGTTCCCCATTTAATTTTCCTTGGTGAATTTTACCTGCTAATGGAATCTAGTAAGTTATCTTTCAGAACATTATTTTGCTAAAAAGAACATTCAGAATCTTATAGAAACGTGAGAAATATGTTATTCAAGCTAAGAACAGAGTTTAATTTTGAAAAACATTCAGATTCTCTTATTGGATTCTTTTACCAAAATATTATTGTTTCTTACAAGGTGAAATAGGGTATTTCCAAAATGACGAATTCCACATGTTTTTTTTTTTTGAATAGGTATAAGGAGCCCTTTTTTCGATGCAGACAAAGACATGGATATTGAGATTGAATATAATATTTTAACTATAATAATAATATTGTTGAAAACAAGAAAAGATAGTACGTTATATGGAGAATGAGTGATGAAACCTTAATGTAATCAAATATCTATTTATCCATTTATCTAATGTCCTATATAATACTCTCACATTCTCTCTCAAGTTAGAGCCTATATATTTATTATGTTCAACTTGTTGCAGTCTCAAATACATTAGTATTCAAGCCTTTGGTGAAGACATCTAAAGTTTTGAAAATTTAGTATAAAGAGTAATAATCAAACCTTGCATTATAATGTCATGAACATGGTAACAGTCAACCTTAATATACTTGATACGTTTATGGAATGTAGGGTTGGCTGTGAAGATCATAGCTTGATAATCATGGTGCATGGGTGTAGGAGTTGAAACTATAAAATCAAGCTCATGTAGAAGTGACCTAAGCCATATAATTTCACAAGCAACCTAGGCCATGGATCGGTACTCTACTTCAACACTAGATTTGAAGGTGATGTTCTATTTTATATTTTACCAAGTGACTAGGTTCTCACCAAAATAAGCGTAGAAACTTGAAGCCAACTTCCTATCACCTACATAACCAATGTGAAAGTATACCACTGGATGTAGCTGGTGGCAAGAATGAGGTGATATGGGGTTTTCCCCCTTACGTGTGGATGCTGGCAACGTAGAAGGGTCCTACAGTGGTAGCGGTGGGTGAAGGGTTGTTGGAGTGCCTAATTGGTGGTGGTTATGGGGTGGAAAAAATGTTGACGGCTGGTTTGATGGTGGTAGTAATTGCCTTGAAGTTTCAAGTTGAGCTCTGATACTATGTGAAAAGAAGAATTAGGGGGAGAATGAAATCTATCATTAACTAGAAAAGAGAGTACACTATATTTTCCATGTGGTTGTCTTAAGATTAAAAGGGGTCATGGATTCAATATCCACATCCTGATCCTAATTCAAATCCAAAAAATTTTAGAAAACAATATCCATAATTGGTAGTTGAATTTTACATTATTATTTTTATCCATTTTGGTTACTCTAGGAACAAAATATAAGAAGGCAGATAAATAAAACTAGTTAAATTGAGCACAAAATTTCGGAATTTCTTGTTCTACATCCAAAATATCAATGTAACAGTTGAAGAGTTACATTTTCTTTTGACCTGTAACAATATCCATAACATATAAGAAGGTAGTTAAATAAAACTAGTTAAATTCAAAACAATATCCTTAACAATATCTATTTTAGTTACATTTTCTCATAACAATATCCAAAACATATAAGAAGGTAGACAAATAAAACTAGTTAAATTCAGTATAACATTTCAGAATTTCTTGTTCTACATCCAGAACATCAATGTTACAGTTGAAGAGTTACATTTTCTCTTGACCTGTAACAGCTTTGTCTCTGAAACTGAAAAAAGACATGCTTTTCCTTCACAAGCACAGAGGCATATTTTAGCAGGATTGGCAGCTTCGGTTGGTGGGCTGAGTGCACCTTATGAGAGAGCTTCCCACATTCATGAAAGAGCAGTTGTGAATTGGCTTTGGGCTGCAGGTTGCCATCCATTTGGACCATTCTCTAATTCTTCTCAAATAAGCAAAATACTTCAGGATGCTGCCTTGGTAAAGACATCTACTATTTAATTTTTTGGTTGGATTGATGATATATTTCTGATACACTGTTTAGTTAATACATACACTAGATTAGTTTTTAATCTACTGAAGTCTGGGTTTTGGTTATTTCATCTTCCACACATCTTAGGGTGAGAGTTTCGATCAGAGGCATAACCAGTTTTGTACTATAATTGTGGTCAATAGCGTTGATGTACATATCTTTAGTTATGGTCTCAGGTATTAGTGAAGTGGCAAGATCTTTATCAGGGGTATCATCAAACCTGGTGTTATGATCAGTTTTAAGCCAAGATCAAGTGGCCTTAATTCTGCATATTCTCAGTCAACTACCGAGCATAGAAGTTTGCCATGCATCATTTCTATGTTGTATTTTGTTGAGGATGAAGTGTTTCAAGCTCTTATTTGAAATCCACTATTCTACCGTAGCTTTTATGATGCTTTGATTTTCTAACCAGCTTTATGTCATGCATTTTCAGAGAAATACAATATATGCACGTGTTGATTCTGCTTTGCACAAAATCCGTGATACTTCGGAGGTACTCACTTATGTAACAATGGTTGTCAGATTCCAAGTTATTGGATTTAAAAGTTAGCTTCATTAGCATTGAACAGTATGAGTAAAGGTTGTTGGATTTCATTCGTGATGTTACTAAAGTGAGGAATCTGGTATCTCCGTAGGCAGTTCAATCCTTTGCTGCAGAGCATTTGAAGACACCACTTGGAGAGCCAGTGAAGGTTCGGAAAAATAAGTCAAGTACCGAGCTCTGGGTTGAGAAATTTTACAAGAAAGTAACCGATCTACCAGAACCTTTCCCCCACGAGATGGTGGAGCGCTTGGAACAATACCTTGATGTAAGCATTGGGTGTTGATGATATGTCTCTAGTGTGCTGCTAATATTCACTATAAAAATAACATTGTACTCACTGATGTATGACTTGTTTGAACAGAAGCTCGAAGAACAACTTGTTGATCTATCTTCGTTACTGTATGATCATCGGCTAGAGGATGCACACCTAAATAGCTCGGAAATCTTCCAAAGCACCATATTTACCCAACAGTGAGTAACGTCACAACTAAACCTTTTCGAAAGGCTCACGGTGATGTTTTGGATTTGAGCTCCCTTGTTTTGGTCGTATGAAAAGCAAAGCACCGGTTATTTCTGTTTCTTCTCTTTATTTGAAACCTTTAAGCATTGCTTCTATCTTTTGACAGATATGTAGAACGTGTTCTGGCATCTGAAAAGGAGAAGATGCGATGCTGTAAAGTCGAATATAAATATCCCATACGAGCTTCTCAAGGTTTTATCTACGGAGGAATCCTTCTTGCTGGGTTTCTTGTATATTTCGTTGTCATCTTTTTCTCCGCGCCAGTTCGATGATTGGTCTTTACCCATTTTATTCTACTTGTAGCGGTTGCTGTTGCGGAATTTTTCTAGGACCCAGTGTTAAATCATGAATTATCGACTCTTGTATGGTTCATAACTGAAGCCGAAGCCATACATTCGGTTTTGATGCATCATATGGGGTTGATGGCCTTTCATTCAGTAACAACTATACAGAAAGAACTCGGGTCATGCGTTTGTAGGTTTAGGCTTCCAAATTTTCGGCTAAAATGTTTCTGTAAGAAATTAGTAACTGTTATTGAACTATCTTGAGAAATTTGGTTGTGATTGAAGTTCCGAAAATATTTGAATTTTTGTAGTGCATATTCTGTTCTTAAACCATGAGATTTATTATCCACCAACTTTCGATGTTTCATAAGGTAAACGGAAAATAGAATTTTAGGGCAATATTTTAGGATGCTGTCAAGAGTTATTTTCGGTGGTTGAAAGGAGAGGGATATGAGACCTTGATCTTTAGTACGTTTACAAGCGTAAATCTGCGTTGATTGAATGCGGCAATGCAAGATTTGAATATTCCTTATCTTTTATTTATCCGGTAGATTTTTTGAATATATGTTGAGATTCTATATTTTCGTCATCGTATGGTTTTCGGCTTGGCAAGAGAGATTTTTCAAAATTGGTCATTAGAAAAATACTGATAAAAGGAAGTGATATTCGTACTAGAAACAATTGTATATTCCTTTTGACGTAGAAATTCGCAATATTTAACTCTATTACAAAGAAATAAGAAATATTGTCCTCAACCAAATGCTTGTAGCGCGCCTCAATAGAATACACGATCATCGAATCGGAATAAATGCCCAATTTGATTTGTTCAACCAGTTATACTGATTCCTTTTAATGTATAACGAATGAAGCTACGATTTATGTATTCCATATATTACAAAGATATAAATTAAAAGCATTTCTAATGTAAATTACAAATACTACCATACGAGCACAAGACATAGAAATAAATTAAACTTAATCATTAAATTACCGATCGCATCAGATCGTCTTTGTTGGGATGAAATAATGAGGCTGTTAAAGAATAGAGAGAAATGAAAATGAAGTTTTACTACCATTGTTAATAACGGTGAAAAATGCCAAATGCTATATTATTGGAGATGTTAGAACGTCTAATAACGAATGACAAGATTGAATAACGAAGTTAGGACTTTAAGGCTTAAGGTCGTTGAATTTAATTTATTAGCTGAACTGCTAGTTGGAGCATAAGTAGGTTGTATTGGTTTAACTTTGATTAATAGCAATGCGACAATTCTCCCGTTTTTTTTTTTTAATGGATTCGGTTTTCTAAAATTAAAATGTTTAAATTATTTTGACCATTGAAATCCGTGATTTAAATTATCACCATATCTCACGACACACGTTGGTAACGATTATAAAAGTAGTAAATCGATTCAATCCATCAATTGGATTATGGTTTGCAGAAGTTGCTTTATATGTGATACACTTGAAGACTCTTTTTGACGATAGATAATTATTTTTCCACCGATTAAGTCAAAATTTTAAATCTTAATCCATACCTGTCATACACTCAAACGTGTGATTTTTTAATATATGTCTATATGCACGGTTTTCGGTTTTCCTCTTCGGTGCCAAGAGGAACTATCCCTGTAGATGCGCTATCACGTGCGGCCACTTGCACACACTACACTCTCCGCAGTTGCCTACTCTGTTTGCACCCTCCCTACCATCCTTCCTGCTTGCCCTTGCACCTTGCTGTTTTGCTCCCCTGTGTCGCCCTCACACCTCTTGTATATTACTACTCGCACCGCTAACACCACTTGTGCCACCTTTGCATTGCCTGCCCTCCTTGTCACATGTAACCTTAACCTGTGGTTCTGCTTCGCGTGCCCTTCTTTTAAAAGGGTATATGGTTTTTAAAAAAGAAAAAGGAAAAGAGAAGAGGGAGGCTCTCACCACTTATCATTCATCATGTGCATCGCTCCACGGTTGAAGAAGAAGAATAAGATAAAATAGATCATCAACAATAACAAATAAATACTCATGTAGTACTTGATGAAATCATGAAAATTTATATCTACATTTGCAAATGATGCAAATTATGTTGCCAGGAGTATTTTAAAATATACAATAAAGAAAGACAATAATATATAACTATGTTATTTGATTCATCTTTACTTAATCAAATATACAATTGTAAAAAAAATCTATAGAATGAGTCAAACATGTTTTCTTCCATTTTTGTAATATTTTGAGATGTGAAGTAATAGTGCAAGATAGTAGAAGTATGAATGTGAAAGAAAAATTTACAATATTTTTAGTTACAATTATACAAAATCAAAGATATGATGTAACCATTAAGTGATTGGATAATTAGTACATCAATGAAATATTAAACATAATATTAAAAGTAAGATATAAATTATTAGTCAAGCAAGAATCATCAACTCTAACATGAATTTACAATGATCGTCATGTGTGTTTTTTAGCATTGAGATATATCACTATGTATATTAATTTTCTTTTAGGATTGCATTAGAGTAATTGATACCATATGAAAGTTATAATTTATGTATACTTTTTATAATTTTCTTTTCCGTCATTTTCTATAATCTTGCATTATTATCTTTTCAATGTTTTTCAAGTGTACAAACACCTCCTAAAAAGAAAAGTTTAGTTTGATCAAACTTGTACTTTGGTTAGACCAATCTTTTCTTTTTTCTCGTTTAATTTTATCCAAGATGGAATTATCGCATTGGAAATAACGAATATAAAAACTTAGAACATCAACATTTCCATTTAATTTCGTTTAGTTTAAACATATCCGTTCCTCTTGTACTTTATATTTCCGTTTTTTTACTTGAAATATTCATGTCATTTCAAATTTTATTTGAATGTTATATCTTGTTATTTAAACATTTTTCAAGTATTTCGCTTCGATCATAGTTTTAGATATGAACTCTTACATTTAAAGCATTTTAATTTTCTTTTATGCTTTTATTGTTAATATATGCTTTTTTCTTTATTTTAGTTTCAAACATTATATTTAGTATTAGATATGATATTTGCCATTTAGAATATTTTAATTTAATTTATTTATTTTTTATCGTTAGCATGACGATAAAAATAATTCAAAAAAAAAAAAAAAAAAACTATAAGAGGAAGTGGAAAAGAAATTAAACTATATAAAATATATCGTACGATAGCACGATAAAACAGTGATAGATGCACAAACTAAATGGTGATAAACGGTATTTACGACTTTATAGGTAAAGGCGCCAATAGTAAGTTCAGGGCTATATATATATTACTGTTACTGATGGACATGAAAAGATATAATACAGTCGTTTGGGGTTACTTCGTAAGGCGGACCCATCGAAGTCCGAGCCCTTCGTCTGCCGTCTCTACGTCACGCACGCCTCCATAGAATAATACTTCCGCCATGAATGAACTGCAAGTGCCACGACTTCTCCGGCTGCAACGAATGAACGCTGCTCCTGCTCCAACATTGCCTACCTCATCCGGGCCGATTGCATCGGTGAGGTCGATCGGGGCAGACGACACATCCACTGAGCTACAGAAGAAGGCGGGAGCTTTTTCTTCTTCTTCTTCTTCTTCTTTCTCTATAAAGAATATAAAATTCATGCATGTTTCGAAATTAAAAAGCAAAACGATGACAGGTACTTAATTAAAATCATCGAACTGCAGCACAAGCTTGCGTAGAGGGCGGAAGTCAGTCGGGAGATGGTCGAGTTACACGTGCTTTCGTTTGGGAAAGAGAGGAAGGAAGAGGGTGAGAAGGAGGCAAAGGAAAAGGAGAGCATGTGTGTTTGTTTGGTTGAAAGAAAATTGAGGGAAGGGAAACAAAGGAGTGTCTTTTTAATAAAAAATGTGTAGAAAAAGATGGTGGAGGTTTAAAAAAAAAGAAGAAGAAAAGTTGTGTGTTTCTTTTTAATTCTACTTGTATTTGCAGGTCATCACGCGCTTGAGTTTCTTGTGAACTTACACGTGTAATGTTGTTGTTGATCAGAATTTGTGTGCATGTGCGGTAAAAAATTTCGCCATTGTTTGCAAATGGATGCAACTTGTCCGTCGTTATTGTTATATATGTTGGTGCCACGTACCACCTTTGTTTGTTATAATAGCCATCATACGTGGTTCTTGCCCACCCATCCGATGTCTACCATAGTCTTCTAGATTTATTTTTTGTTATGTTTTATTGCAAACTTGAAAATCCCAGAGGCATTAACTTGAGGGGATTATGTTAGTTAGTGTGTGTAATGAATTGATCCTTGCGTAAGTCTTAAGTGAAGTTAATCAAGTGTTGTACGTAGATGTAGCGTCATATCACTTAAGTTAGTTCATTTTATGCAATCTTTACATACGTAGAAGAAAGCTTGGTATTTGTTAACGTAAAACAATCTACTTGTTTGCACACCTCCTCTTGCATGCACCAATTTATGATGAGACAGACTGGACTGTGGCTCTCTTCTTGAAATTTCCAATCCATCGATTGCAGTACGACTGCATGGGTCGTTATGAATTATATATCAGTAAGCAGCGTTAACGTTCATGCAGAGATTCCATCCACCTAATTAATTAATAGGAAGTCGACATACATGTTCATACACCAGAAATTGCAAAAGCAGACGACATATTTCTATACATCGATTGCACTGCCAACCGACGACCATCGGCCCAAAAAACAAAAAGGATTGAGATAGGGAAGGGTCGGTGATGAACATGTACGCCCATGTCTACCCTCCACAAGAGGACGTACCAAAAGACCAGCAAGCCCAAATGATTGACTCCTTAGAGCAATCATGAACAATTTTATATCTATATCTATATCTATGCTCACAAGCTTAATTATAAGCCAACAACCCAGGGCAAGGAGGGTGGTAGCGGGTTTCGTGCGTGCCACATGCGGTTTCCATCCTTGACGATGAATGATCATAGGTAACGATGACGATGACACGTATGCTACATACATTAATATTGATTAAGCTGCTAAAGCCTGATCGTAGATCAACCTCAACGTGGGTCGGCTTTGAAAAACTAAAGCCTAATCTCCCGCTGCCGGCTCAAGTACTAATTAAATTAAGCACCGGCCGGGGAGATCAACAAGGTTAAGTCGTGACGAATACTGATGATATATGCCAACACTGCCAGCCCAAATGGGCAGTGTTTTAATTAATTCTCTCAAGTGATCGATCGCTAAAACCGTAAGAATATTTCATCCCAAAACTAGCTAATATATATCATGCAGCGGCTAAACGATCAACCATGCACATTTCACCAAGTTGAGCACATATGTGTGCTTGCATGCATGGTTAATCTACGTACCATTCATAAACATTAATGTCGATCACTGTGATTTCACAGAATCTTCGGCGGCGGCTTAATTTCCTCTCGTTCTTCTTCTTTGTTCCGATCTGGCCGGTGATGGCGACCCAATCTTTAAGTAAACATCCGTCGGATGGATTCGGCGCGTTATATATATATTTTTTATGACTTAAGATGAGCGGACGCCGCACAAATAAATGATCGTAATTGTCCGGGAGTTGCGTGACAGACAAAAATTTTCAAAGATGATGATGTAGTTGGGTATAAAAGGCTTCCAATTAATCCTTGCTCCTTCCTTTTTCCTTTTTCCTTTTTTCATGTTCCCGGAATTGGTTCGATTTCGTCAATTGGAAATAATTATCGTTGCATTCCACGTGCAAGATCATTTTAAAAAACGTTGCCGATTAAATCATTCATTTCTCGAATGTCGGTACGGTCATTGCGTGCGATATCTGTTCGTTATCGAATTCCTTAAGAAGTAAATATATGCCATATTATTATTGTCAACGGCAGAAGAGAAAAACAAATTCTAATTTGCCAGAGAAGGCGTGGGGGGAACAAAGACCTGAAGCTATTTTTCTTTTTGCCCTTCTTCTTTGTGAATAACTACATTATTTTGTTGCATGCTGACCGATAGTTATATATCCCTTAGCTGATGATGCCATTATATATATATATATATGTGTGTGTGTGTGTGTATGTATGCATATAATATTAATCTTATCATGAATGCCTAAATGTTTTTTAAAGATCAATAATATCCCTTAGAGCTATTCAACTGTCAAGAAAGAATTAAGGGTATATGTAAACCAATTGTCTAAGAGAGAGGGTTTAAGAATAAATATTGAAATAACATGTGCGTTTAGATCGACTAATATTAATTATAAGACTTAAGAGCTAGGGCATGAGTAGATAATCGTTTCTTTTACACCTTCAACAGAACCACTAATTAGTCATGCCAAACCAATCATTATTTTTAAACCAAACCAAACTGGTCAATTGCATTAGAACCTAGCATAAAACCAGTTTTTCCTTTTTCTAAAAACTATTTTGACAATTATATATATTGAAGTGAATCGGATTAACTTGAAAATTCAAATTCCCTGTGCCTATTTTATGAAATTATGAAGTAGTATTTGTTATATTAAACTTCTTAAAAGAAAATATAATAATTATTATTTGTTATAATAAATTAAACATACACGCATATAAATTAATGATTTAATGTAAAGTAGGAGTTACGTTGATTGAAAATAAAGTTTAAAAAATTATTTTTATAATTTAGTCATATCATTAGGAAAAATTAATCAAAAGATAGATATACCAGTTAAGAGAGGAATATTAATTAACATAAAAGACCTTGAGTAAGATCTGTTGTATACACACGTACACGTCTTCGGAATTTGTCGAGAAATCTAATTTAAATCGTTTATGAACTTTCAGAAATTATGGAGACGATTTATCGACCTGTTTTGTAAATCACTTACATGCGTTGTAATGGTATCATCCTTGATTGAATGAAATTTTAAGGTAGCAACCTTAACCGTGATCGCGTCGTAACTTCTCTGTTTATCAGAATTAAAACATCAATAAAATTTACCGACAACGCTGATCCTTCAAAGTTAAGCTATTATTAATTCACGTGTGCTGCATTCGCCGCTGGAGTCATACGGCCGGCAGCTTTCCAGCTGTTTTCGCGGGCCCCGCCGTCATCGCACTCACAGGCGCCTACGGGTTTTACGAAATTACCCCTCCGACAACGACAATCACTGGACGGTGCAGCAGACGTAGATCGTCAGCAATAGGCAGTGAAAAATGGGATTTTGCACGGTTAATTCAAATATCATTTATGATTACATTTAAAATAATTTTTTTTTAAAAAAAAACGATATATGAGTAAAATTTTAATTAGTCGATTGTGAATTTTTAACTTTGAATGCCAAAAACACCTTCGAACTAGCTATTATAAAAAAAGAAAAAGTAGTACGTACACAAATTTTTTCAATATCTTATTATTTTTTATAAAAAAATCATAGGAATAGTTAATCTATAATATAATTCACTATAGATTAAAATTTATGTTTAATTCGAGTAATATTTGTTACGATTTTTAGATTTGAAAATCCACGATTGAAGTTTAATACAATTGACTAACGGTACTATCTTCAAATCAAGTATAGATACTTGTTTAATATAAATATCAATTTTATTACATATTTATAATCATTTAAGGATGATATCTATATGCTTATTTTTACCCACCTATGTACATATACAGAAAAATTTCCACCTATAATAACAAGTATTTCTCGTAGGCATGAAAGAATTAATCGCGGAAGATCGCCTTCCAATAGTCGTTACAATTTGACCCTCAACTGCTACTCGTTAATAAAGATACGAATAAAGAACTACTAGCTACTCATTAATTTTGATCTTTCAAGATGAGGCTGAATTTTAAAATGAAAATCAAGTTACATAACTTTAATTTCACTTTAAATATATCTATCACTCAGAAAACAACACAAGATGCTTGACCGACGATTCGAGAGGGAGACGGAGAATCTTAAATAATGGCGATACAGAATGAATTTCTGTGTTTTTAACATTAGGCATTTTTAAGAAGACTATTTTATCTACTGTTATATATAATTAGAAGAAAAATTGTATGGTATATGTACTTGCCTTATGAAATAAGATCGATGATTATTACTTCGTAATTAAATATCATATTTTAAATCAACAAATGTCTCGAAATGTATATATTATATCGAGTTATCCGGGGTGTAAAATGAACGTAGCATTCGGGACACGACACGTATGCAGCACGTGCCGCACGCCCCACCCTTTATATTTTTAAGTATATATATATATCTATTCTGGTCCTCCTCCTGTCTTCCCTCGTCTCTCTGCTTCCGCCCGTCGAACTTTATCCCTCCCCGGCCCCCGCTCTTCCTTCTTCCTCCTGTTCCGATTCAAGATTTCAGATCTCACCGTGGGCTAAGGTAGTGGTCTTTTGGATGGCTTCCCTTGATTGATCATACATTCCGTCACCTTCTTTCGTCGATGCATACATATTCAACTGAGCCTGATTATAAATTTTGATGTTTTTCGCAGCTAGCATAGGCATGGATCCGTTGTCATCAGCACGATCTTCCACAAATCTAGGGTTTGAAGCAAGGGAAAAGACGAGCGAGAGGAAGACGAAGCGGAGAATAACACCGGCCGCCAACGACAAACCCCCGCCCTCACGCTGGAGGAACCCCAGCGAGCAGCGCATCTACTCCTCCAATCTCCTCCGTGCCATCCGTCGTGTCCGCCAATACTCCTCCTGTGCTTCCTCCAGCAGTGGTACTGCACCCCGGAGTCGGGCGGTCCGGGAGGCAGCAGACAGGGTCTTGGCGACCGCCGCTCGAGGCCGAACGAGGTGGAGCCGGGCGATTCTGCTAGCCCATCGCAGGACCCTCAAGATCAAGTCCGCGAAGCGGAAACCGAGGAAGCCGGCGACAAGGACTAGCAGGAAAAAGAGTGGATGCGTTGTGGGCGGGGGTGGGGTGGCGTTGGAGAGGAAGGCGAAGGTGCTGGGGCGGCTGGTCCCGGGATGCGGGAAGCTGTCGTTACCGACGCTGCTGGAGGAGACCACGGATTACATCGCAGCGTTGGAGATGCAGGTCAGAGCGATGTCCGCCCTTGCGGAAATCCTCTCGTCCGTGGGCGACCGGAATCCGGCCTCCTCCGCCGCCGCATCCACCACGGGAGGTGATGCGTCCCCCTCCTCGTTGTTGTGGTTGGGTTAAAAAGATCGGTTATTTTAGTTTATTTTGTAAAATCTATCTCGCTCCCTTCTCTGGATTTGTGTATTTGCGGTGGGCTTAAGTTAAGATTGGTCGTCACATATTGGGGATTAAGAAAGTCCGGAGCCTCCACAATTCAAAGCTCAATGGCATTTTTACAAACGCTTCAGTTGGCATTTTTGTGACGATGATATTACTGTTTATCATGATATTGCCATTGGGTGTTTGGTTTTAAGGTGGGCATTTGGAAACTGGAATGAGTTGCCAAAGAAAAGATTAACCATTATTAAAAAAGAAGAAGAGTATATTAATGGAAAATAGGTGGTTTTTGTTTTCAAAGAAAGGCGTACCTGGAGTTGTTATCTCGTCGTGACAAAATATACTTGCATATTCTTTTCATGTACCATATCCAATTCTTGCACGGATTGAACGTACACCGTATGGAAGCCCCAGTTCTTGTCCATTCTTTCTTCCAACAAAAGAAGGCCTTCCGGTCCTTGATCAGTGACTGTTGTTTTCCTCTCGAATATCTGTTTTTTTTTTTTAAGATAAAAAGGCAACAAAATAAATTAAAGAGAACTCTCGACCATCTGTCGATCGGTGGCTTTTGTGTATGAAAGATGTCATCATTATTTTTTTTAAAAAAAAAACCGAAATAACCTCCGTTTTTGACCTTTCGAACGGTCTGAATGATCAGTGTGTGAGAACGAGAATGTCAAATGGTTCCCCACCGCAAATCTCTCTTCTCTTTGTTCGGTGTGAGCTCCGAGATTGATTGGTGGGTTGCTCTTTTTTCTTCAATCGACGGTAATATCGTCACCATACGAGCCATTAGATAGGCATCGACCTGTAACTTACAATCCGCGGCCATTGTAAAAATTTTATGTCGTTAATCAGGAAGTTCTCCCACAAAACTATGTAACTGCGGATTGGTATGTGCGGTTGACTGCACGATTCTCGAAAACAAGGAGCATGCAAGTTGCTTCTTCTCTTTCTTTTTGACAAAATGACACGCGAAAAATATTTTTTTGAGGATCGATCGATCGGAAAGACGGAAACGTCACCCACCCAACAACCCAACATGGGGGAATTAAAAACATTACCCACCAGTCTCGATCCAAAAACTGAAGTCTCATTCCAATTCCCCCTATCATCGTCATCGCCTGGATCCCTTTCCAAACACAACAGCGCAGACCTGCAAACACGAGGGGAAAGCGACTTCAAGTATTTATGTTGAATCGTCGACATCCAAATGAACATTGATAATATTTTTAATTACAAGTATTGCAACATCATGATTTCGATGCTTATCTTTTTAAAGAATGGTAAATGAACTTTTTGGAGGCTTTCATTGGAATTCTCTTATTTTAATCTTCTTCTTCTTCTTCTTCTTCTGATCATCTCATTAAATAGAAACAACATTATTTTTAAATATCTTAAATTAAATTATCACATCAATATTTGATAGATTTTATACTAGGACAGCTTTTTTGCTACAATATTCTTTTAAGTGTGGGCGCAGATGCAACAAATGCAGCCTCCATCTTACCTTCATTTTTTTGCTACAATATGTAAACCTTCTCGTGTCTCTTACTTTTATTTGTGACTTTTAATTTAATTTTCTTTTTCAAGCTTGGAAAACAAATTAAGGAATGATAACGAAACGTTTATTTTTTTCGTATCGTCCTTCAAACGGACGGATTTCATGTCGCAGCAGCATATGATCACATTCACCACATCAATGCCCGTTCGTAGGTACCCCTCCCCCCTCCCCCCACCCAAAAAAAAGAAAAAAAGAAAAACACACACACACACACACACATACACACACACACAGAGGAGAGGAAGAGACGTGGACAACACATGGCCAGGTCCATGTGGCAGGTGGCGTCGGTGGACGCGCACATGGAGCGCACTCCCCGTACCGCCAATTTATATTCGGGTCCGGACTTTAAATTTAGGGTTCTTCGTTTCGCCGGACGGTCCACGCGATTCTCTCGATCGATCGGCCGCGCGGACGATCGAGTGGTTCGGTATTCCGTCCATAGCGTTCGGACAATCGATCCCAGTAATTGATTACCTTGTGGGGTTGCCGACATGAACTTGCATGTGATGTGTCTGGATTAACTTAATTAATTACCTTGCCTTTCCTCTAGCCATTCTTTTGGGCAGGGATGAATCCGACCATTTATAAACTCAAAACCAAAATGAAGTAAAGCACCTAAAACCTGGTTGTTTGATTTTTTATACTCAACCTAAATTAGATTTTTTTTAAAAAAAAAAGAGAATGTACTTTTGTGAACTTAAAAGTAAGCTACTACTTCATGGCCTTAAAAAAAAGAAGAAAAAAAAGAGCATAACTAACTTTTAATAGGTTGTACGCATGGTTAATTAACATTTGATCTTATTAATTAATTCAAAGAAATATAAACTTCCTTATCAAATAGACTCAAGCTTTGGTACGTTTTCAAAGGTTCGTGTCTTCAAAATTTACGAACTACAAAACGCTTGCTGCAATCATATATATATCTTGCATGCTTATGGTAAAGTTAGGGCTTTAATAAAACGACGTTGCTAAAGATTTAAATGGCAGAGAACTCTAATCATCACTAACATGCAGCTAAGGATGTGTCCTTGTTAATTAGAACAGAAAGCGGAAATGACCAGAGTCCATTAATTAATTACTAGACAGATGATCTTGGTGCTATTAGTTTCTTTTCTAAAATATTCTTGCGCGGAGTAGTATATATATTTATCTGCGCATCTCCTTTTGTATTAATGGAATTAAGAACTTCACAGGTTGCAATTCTTTATTTCTACCCTTTTCATGGCACCAGAGCACGCGTCTTCTTCTTCTTCTTCTTTTTTCTCCCCTTAATTAGCCATGGCATCATCTTCCTCCTCCATTACAACTGGCACCGGCTTCTCTCTTTCTACCGTTTTCAAGCCATTGAATTAATTTCTCCACTAATTAATTTTTGAAATTTGTGGAACGGGTGAGAAATAAATAAGTGTTGGAGATGGCGGTTCGTAATAACGGTCGTTCATGGATGATGGAGGCCGTAAGGTACCCAGCCCAACATCATCTTCATTCTCGAGGCCCGCAAATTTCCACAGAAAATGATCTGGTGGGCTAGGCTGGTGAACGGCCCATGAGTCGGAGAAAGCTTTATGGTACCTGTCCCGGAAACAACAAGAGGCTAAATTCACATCCACGTTGTGTTTGAATTTGAACCAATCACAATGACCTGAATAATTAGCTAGATCAGAAATGTTTATAATTTTTATCAAGGTTTAAATCTTAGTTAATGTAAAAATCACTATTATTATTATAAACACACGCACACACCCCCCCCCCCCCCCCCCCCCCCCCCCACACACACACAAAAATAGTTGATGTTCCCATGTATGAACGAAAAATGGAACTTAAGATTTAAATCTAAAAATAAATATTATAAATACCACCAAAAAGATAATGATTTGTAGGTGACTTGGTTTTTTGGGTAAAGAGGTAAAAAAACTCGACTAAAAGAAAACTCTAATTATGCAACCATAATTACTAGAGAAAAGTCTAAGGTACAATCAACAAAACAAAAGAAAACCAAAATAACAAAATCAGGTCTAATTGTTTCCTTTGCCTTCAAGTTTGTAGACACCCTACTCATGGGAATTTTTGCAACTATCCCCTTGAAGATTTTGTATTGATAGTGATGTATCATATGCACATACTGCTTGTGAAGCCAACACCATTTAATGCATCAAATGGTTGACACTTATTTAGAATGAAAAAGTATATAATATTAATAGTTAATTACATAATATTTAGCTTATCTTATGAGAATTAAGTCATTATGTTATAATTACACAATTACATGTCTTAATTAAAGAATATGCATAATTTTAAAGAATTAATGTTAATTAAATATCATTTCTGAAAGATTGAAAACCTAGTTTACGTGTGGTTTTATAGTATTAAGCATGATATGTTTTATTTGTATATATTTATATTATATACAGATGCACAATAACAACTTGTTGAGTTACAAGTTTAAAGGTGTAAAAAGATCACGTGAGAACTCGTTAAGTTAATATTATGCACGTGTTGAATTTAAATATTTTATTATATTACGTAAGTTGCATATATTTAACTCGTTAAGTTAGCATAACTATACGCATTGAGTTACTTGATTATATATTAAGGTAATGCATTGTGTTAGTGTTATAAGCTTATAAGTTATTTTTTTATTTCACATGATACATATATTATTATTTATATCAAGTCCGTTGAGTTACATTTAAGCCAACGAAGTAAGTCCGTTGAGTTATAGTTAAGCTAACGAAGTAAGTTTGTTGAATTACACTAAATCTATAGACCAATTATTTTCTAATATTCAAATGTGAGCAGTTGTAGAAATAGAAAATTTGAAGGAAAACCACGATTGCATGTATCACGTAGGATTTAAATTGTGGAATGAAGAAGAAATCACCATTATTGATATAAATGAAGGAGATCTAACCGATTATTTAGATAGAAGTAGTTATTACTGAAAGAAATATAAAAAAAAAAAAGAAAGAACAAAAAAAGGTGTGAAAAATTGCATTAACTACAGCAAGTGTTGGTAGTTCCCTAAAGCTCCACCACACCACCACCAAAAAACTATTACTAATCACCAACCATTGGAGATATGTGAAGATACTTTCTGAATGTCGGGTCGATTTTGAGCTAAACACAGTGATTGACAACTACTATGAAGAGTGATCGCATCACAAGAAGGTAAACTATTTTCACCAAGTACCGAATCATCTCTCAGAAGATAGTAAAACTTTTAGCATTGGTTTTGGGTTGATGCCAATATATTGAAGAAGAGATCAACTTACAAGTCTCAGTTCATGATTCTATAGGGAGAGAAATGTGTGACAGTAAGTGATTAAATTTTCAATGGTGTAATGTGTTGCATGTAGTGACATAAGTTTTTACTCTTAATAAAGAAGTTTTAAGTCATTGTACCCTTTAGGGAGGTCTTATCACCTACCAATGCCTTAGAGGAGGAATATCGCATACCATTAGTGGCATTCCAGACCCCCTAAAATCCTCTAAGGAGGCCCCTTCACGTATCGCGAGTGTTGCTTCGAAGGGAGAATTTCACACACATTGTGGCAAGTTCTAGGCCGTCGTACCCTCTAGAGTGCCTCATCTCTTACTGATGCCTTAGAGGAGGAATGTCACGCACTTCAGTGGCATTCCAAGCTACCCTAGCCTTTTTGAAAAGTCAAACCCCCCTTCTATTAGGTTAGGCTTGTGTGTGGACCTTCTATGTGTTTACACCTTTTGCCTCTTTTATCTACCTTAGGTGGAGTCACCTTGTAATCGGCCCCAACCATAGGTTAAGATTTTAGTAGACTAAGTTAGTTCTGCTGACCTTAGTCAAAGTCAACCATTGACTTTGACTTTTGACATTTCTCTCCAATTTTGATCAAATACTTTTAGAGTCTTTACATGGGTCTCCTAGACTCATGGTTTCTTTGGAGAAAGTCTAGTCTACTTATTCCAGTACCTTTAGAAGTTAGGATCACTCGCACTCATCTCTTTGAGAGACTAGTTTGTCTAAGCAGATAGGGTGCCTCACACCTTCCCTATCCATACCTGAGAAACTTACCTAAGTCTCTTAGATTAGCTCACGAGAGATTCTAGTTTCACACTACTCAGGTTTTCCTAGTCTTCCTCTGATTAGACTAGGTGGCGACTTTGTTCTTCTCTAATGCGAATGAGTTAGCTTGCATTGTTGGGGAGTGTCATGTATAGACCTTTCAGGATTTTTTTTCATATCCCATTTTATTTTCCTTGTGGGGGAAGAGGGTGTAAGCGAAATGTAAATTTTTTTCGGCACCTTTTCTCGAAGGGGTTTATAGTATGTTTTGTAACTCCTTGGTGACATGTGACCATAGACCCACTAAGAGCCCATATTAGCTTGATCCACACAACACTTATGGTTAGCCTTCTTGCACCTTTGCATTTTGTTGCCTAGAGTCAAATACCTTTACATATGATTCGTTAGTTCTCCTTTTGTCAATAGGCGGTAGTGTGGTCAATGACATTACTTGATCAACTTCAAGCTTTAGCCTGTTAAGAATTAGACTCATATTGTTTAGGCTTATCTCTATACATAGATGAGAAATGTTGAACATGACTATTTCATAGGTCTCTAACTTTTTTTATCTTAGGCCCATACTCTCCTTTGGACCTTTTAGCCTAACTTCTTCTCTTGTATTATACACATATATGCATCTACATCTAACATGCATAAACACTAACACTTATTAAGCATCTAAGAGATCGACTTTTGGTCGAGCATGTGAGGTGTTTAACATCTTTTCCACATGTAATCAAAAACCTTACCTAGAACTCTTTGGTTAAACTAGTTAACTTTATCTCATTTTTAAGGTACGAATGTCATTTGTATGTATTACATTACACTACATGATAGAGTTTTCTTAGTTTACCTCTTTAATAGACTAAGTGGTAACTTGTTTTCTTCGAGATGTGAGAGAATTATTCCCAAAGTGTTCACTCTTAAGATGTCAATTGATTTGCTCTATCAATAACAATGTCACAAGGTTCGTCACTTTAGTGGCAAACAAGAGATCCTTCAACTTTAATATTAGTAGCAACAAACTAAGAGGTTCTTGTGGAGTGAAACCTTGCCACATGAGACCCCTAATTAGATTGCATTTCTTTCACGGTATTTATTTTAGAGCTAGTTGTTAGATTCCCTAACCAAAAGTAAGATAATTTAACAATATCGTCAAATATCTAGATGATATTTGAAAATGGTCTACTTTAGATAATATTATTCCTATGCAACTAACAATTCCAAATGAAGGCAATAATGAAAGTGAAGGAGTGTAATTGTAAGCCAAAGGAGAGGAAATCATAGCCAAGAAGACAATGAGTATATATCGTAAGTCAAAAAAACCAGAAAATATAAAGCATTTCACAGTCAACGAAAATATGTTTGGTACTTTCCCTGTCAATGTTACAAGAATGGTAGATAATGTTTCCCTTCCAAACATTTTTTTTTCTAGGTTTTCTTTTGATGCAGAATTTCTCTAACCAAGGTGAAGCAAGTTGATTAAGTTACCCTTAATACTTGGAGACATTGCCATCTTAGCTACATAGAAGTTTTTGCAATTAAGAGTGTCAAATAAGAGAGAAAATTTGTATTTAAGAGAGTCATTGCCCAACTAGTTATTGTGCCAGAATAAGGTAGAGTTGCCATGCATTGGCCACCCGATAAGTTCAAAAAAGCCAAGATAACCGGGGAAAGGCCTTCTATACGTCTCATAATAGGCGACAGGAGGTATGAAGATTTATTGACAATTGGACTAAAATTGCTGTTTCGAAAATAAGTAGCTCTAATAATACAAGTCCAAAGTTGGTTCCTATTATTCTGAAATAGGGACCAAACCAATTTTCCTACGAGAGAAGTGAAGAGCAATTAAAGAAAAAGTAGATATTGAACTTAGAATCAAATTTAAAGAGTTAATTTACCTTCTTGAGAGAGTTTATTATGGCGGCCCTCTAACTTGCTAGAAATTTTGTGGATAACAGGAATCCAATCACTAAAGGATGCCTTTCTACGGTGAAGAAGTAAACCGAGATATGGAATTGGAAAGTTTTGAGAGATTCTACACATTGAAGAAATAGAAGAGTTGTCCATGTTAATTTGAACAATAAATGATTTATTGAGAGTTAGAAAAAACCTGAAAAAGAGAAAGAATCCTTTTTTGAATTTAATAATATTGTTAATAAAAGGATTCATGAAAAAAGAAGTAGTCATAAGCCAATATGAAAGTTGAAGATGTGAGGCTTATTATTAGGAAACACAGTCCCTTTAACGAGATTAATTAAAGAAGTGGTGAAAGAGGTTCCCTTTAACGTTCAATAATCTTTCACCGATTATATTGTCTCCTGGTAAAACCCAGGTGACTTGGAAGATACCGAAAAATCTTCTCTTTTCTTTTGGTAATCATTTCCCGCTACCTTTTTCCGCCGAAATGGTTGACTTATTCGGCTCGCAAGTTCGGGTTTTTTTTGTCACATGTGGTGAAATCGTACGTGAGCGCGAAGAAACGTTGCACAGCGCCGTCCATGCTTCAAAAGCAACCCACCAAGCTTTAGCGTCTTCTTTTTCGAATTCTTGCCTCGTTGGAAGACATTAAAAATATAAACGGAAGATGGAAGGAATCCCTCTTCCAACAATTAATAAATTACCAGTGGAGCATTAAAAATGAGGAAGAATTCCAATCTTCTTCGGAAGTAACAGCGGGCCGGCGAGGTGGATTTGTACCTGAGGGTAATTGACCCCCTTGATTGGTGACGCTAGCCGCAATCAAACAAGCGGACGGTATTAACAAATTAAGTATTTGATTTGGGATGTTCCGTTTAAGATTGACATTAGCGGTAAAGAGCAACAGTACGTGCTTTCACTGAAGTGTGTTTGTACATTTGACAAGGTAGAGTAAAGAAAATAGGGTGTGTATATGTATTTCTGGTAAGGTACGTACGTACGTACGTACATACCTGAAGTAAAGAGATGTGATGATGAAAGAAATGTACAAGGTGGCCAAAGACTGTTAGTTAGTTAGTTAGTTAAATGGTCGGTCGGAACAGGAACTCTCCGTCCCATCCCCCTAACAGTGGCATCATTCTGCGGTTTGAAGCATGTTCAGCTGCCGGCCGGAGAGAAAAGGGACGATTTCGTTGCTGTGGCCATTGATATTCTACCTTTCTCATCTTGGATCTTATGACGTTGCTGTACTTACCACCCGCCGAGGACGATTGAAGCTGGTGGGTGGGTTTGTTTGTTTGTTTGGGTTCTCGATCGTATGAGGGCTGCATCATTAAATATTGGCAAGATATGGATGCCTGGATATTAACGTGACTAAAATTGAAAAATATACGGTTCTTAGTTTGCTGACACTTGGTTTAACTAACATATAAATATATAGATCTGCACAGGGCGCGCGAATGCATCGGAAGCACATCGATCTTCCCCAGCAAATTAATTTCGTTCCTTTCCTCTATTCTTCTTCTTCTTCTTGCTGGATTTTGACGGTCCCATTCACTCGGACCACGAAGCCTTCCTCGTCATCTCGACCTTTGAGTTGCCCACCGAATCCCATTCCTCCCCCATAAACGACGAGGCTTCCGGCGGATTCATGGATTTCTTTTTCGTAATAAGACGGATTAATTGCAGCGTAGGACCACGTGTGGGGACGACAGATCGAGAATCGCCTTCCGTCTTCTCTTGTGCAAAGAAACTACTGGTTTCGCGCTGTCGTTTGATAATGCCGGCGACCACCTACCTTAAGTAAGCCTTCATTTGACCATGTTTCTTGAAGGTCTATTCGGAGACACATGATAAAATTAGGATGATATCGATAAGATTAGTATGATCATGATCTTCCTGCAACGATCGCACGTATAGATCAAGAAATGGTCTAAATCTTCAAGATGAATGGGAAAAAAAAAAACAAACACAGAAGGGGGGCCTCATGCTAATTGGAAAATGCCCGATTAACGTGACCCTTCAACTAATCTACGTCATAATATATAATAATTATGATACGTTGTTTCATGTGAGATTATGCCCTCAATGGACATGGCACCAACCGACAACTTCAGTTTCACTTGTATCTAAAAAAAGTCAAGTTTGGGAAAAGAAGTTATTATAATATATTATCTTGCAGTATCCCTTTTTCTTTCTTTTTTTTTAAAAAGAAGAAGAAGTGATTTTACATCTTTTTAATTTTAGACAAGATGCAGACGTCAAAAAATAAGAATCGAGTTAGTTTGTACGAAATCTTTCTACAATAAAAACGAAAAAAAAAAAAAAAAACTCAAAACATTTTGAATTAAAAATATTCAACTTTTTAGAGGCTCCCTCTCCACCCCTCACCAGTTGTGCTCCTTCACATCAAAAAAAAAAAAAAAAAAATCTCAAGTGGAATTTAGGAGATTGATTCTAAGTAAGTGCATCCAACATACCTCTAAATTTCTTCAATCCAAGTATGTGCATAATACAAGATGAAAGACAAAAATAGTTGTGTATATACAAAACCTAATTCTAAATTCACCGTAAGTTTATTTTATCGTTAATCTTTAATTATAACTGTTAACATCAAGTAAGAGTGACAAGTAGCATTACTTTCCATCGAAATACTCGCAAATAATATGTTCTTAAAACGTAAATTATTTTTCCTTAGCAATTAAGAACAATAGACATGATGTGTTACAGAACACATATAATTAAATAATAAAACCGAAAGTTTCTGATATATTATATGCTTTTGTTACGAACTATATATGGATGACAAAAACCATTTACATGTGCCTAACTTTGGTTTCAAAGTCAAACGATAATTATTTGACAAGAATTTCAAATACATGAAAAACGAAGTGATCATTAAATTTTTTGGATGCCCTAGTCGACAAGAAAAGTGATTTCTTCATATTTCAAAAATGCAAAAATTATTATGGATACATTATATAATTTTTGCACGAAAACATAACATGTTAAATTGCAAATATGATCATTTCATAAAAAGCATCAAATAATGCGACACGTTAGATTTCACATATTTTGGCGCTATTATTGCTAAAATTCATATGGTTAAAATAATTAAGGGACATGGTTAAGTAGTTTGTCTAGCAAATCATAACAACATAAAAGAGGTTTCGTCACTTGATTTTTATGTAATTAAAATCAAAGATATATATATATTTATTGCAATTGTACCTAAATAGAAAAATGTCAAGTATATATAAAGTGAAAAGAAAAATGAACTAAATAAAACACGTTTCTATTATTATTGTAGGTAGCACCAACGTTGTTAATACTAACGTAATCTCTCTCTGATTTTTACTCTCGTCTTTCAACTTTACCATTAACAACTTCAGTGGATCTTTTTAGGACTAACATGTAGAGAGCTTGCAGTGTTTAGTTGGAGTGCTGCTGAAAGATTCGTCTTGCATTTGGCTGCTCTGACGGTGAAGAACAATCGACGAATGAGTCGCTTTTGCACCAGCTTTTTGGATATTTATTGGACTTTGTCTTGCTTTCTCTTGGGGACGTTGTTGGAGGCCCTTTTGTCGTGAACTTTGTTCGTTCTCGTGACTTGTTAATTTATTTTATTCGGCAACAAAATTTCAGACCGAAAAGCTAAATGGCACGTAACATGATCAGTGTATCCAAGTGATGAGTTATTTTCTTATCGTAAGTTCAAATGAATAAGATTAAAACAAAATAACAAGCAACAGCTGCTGGCTAGCATTAATGTAGTGCATAGATTAGGGT
Organism: Cymodocea nodosa; assembly: GCA_036874045.1. NCBI lineage: Eukaryota > Viridiplantae > Streptophyta > Magnoliopsida > Alismatales > Cymodoceaceae > Cymodocea > Cymodocea nodosa. Next base: position 3,314,081 of record CM072338.1, on the reverse strand, counting down.
TTAGCCGTACCAAGTTATACAGGAATTGCGATGGACGTTGACGCGTTCCATCCTGCTTTCTTCCGACACGATCTGTTCTCGTCCAATGAGTTAGATATGTCGATCGCAGATTCGTACTTGGAAGGGCAGCGGCCGATCTTCAGAACGAAACGAAATCAATAAATAAATAAATAAATAAAAGCGAATCACCACCGTCTGGATTCCTCTGCCTTTTCTGGAAGGGGAAGCCGGGAAGGAAATAAAAAAGGCGCAAGTGGATAATATTGCTACGGGAATCCTGCTTTAATTGTCAGGCGAAGACGAGCGCGATCCTCTTGGCCGCAAACGTACGTACAGAAACCGGTGGCTTGGATCGGGTGGTGGTGGTGGTGGTGCTGGCGAGAATCGAAACATCAAATGCCCACATGTGGTAATTTCATGATCCAAGCAATCTTTTCTCATCCTTCGTAACCATATATCTTCCCTAAACTTAATTCTACAAGAAAAAAAGATGGCCATGAGAATTAAAATAATTTCTAAATTTTTTTTATCATTAATTTCCAACGAGATTCTTTCTTTCTTTCTTTCTTTCCTTCCTTCCTCAGCATGAGCATGGAAGGAGGAGAGAAAAACGACGAGCTTTGGTTACTACTGACTTTGGGAACATCGTCCCTCCTCTTCTTCTTCTTCTTTTTTAAATTAAAAAAAATAAAAATAAAAATTATTATTTAATTATTTTCCTGTAGACTTGCCGACAGGTCGTAATTATAAACTCTATTGATTTTAATGGATCGATATTTTATAAAAATTCCACCAGCTCAGGTAGACGTGGTTCCTGGATTTGACCAAGTCTACGCCGAGCACTTTGACCTCTTTTCCCCCGCCCGTCTTTTGTGCTTACCTGCCCCACTGACGTTGATTTGGTCGGTGGAGGCAAAAGATAAATCGACGGCAACGCCATCAACAAGTCCATCACGACCATCCCATGGAGCCAGCCCCGGAGACCAGAAGCAGCACCGATCTCTTCTTCTTCGGTAATAATAATACCAAACAAGGAAAACAAAAGTTTGAGGTCTGACCCCAAACTAGCAATACAATACAGATAAAAAAGAAAATGATATAGAAAAGAAGGAAAACAAAGAATGTTCTAGTACACAGTACGTAGTAAACAAGAGATAACACACACGTAGTGCCAGAGAAGAACAACAAAGGAACTTAATTTTTCTCCTTCCAGTACCACTTGGGTTGAGCTGCAAAGCCTGGCATGATCTGGATCTGAGCATAGGACTTTCTCAATCTGGCCACATGCTTGCGACATAACCCACAGCATAGTCCTGAAAATCCGAATCCAAGGTGGAATCCCGCACCACGCGAAGAGGAACAAGGCGTCAGGAGAGGGGGAGGTTCGGTTGTGGCGTATGGGAGGCAAAGGTTCCTCCGGATCGGTCCATGATCTAGTTATTATTAAGGTACTTGCATAACCTTGTGTGTTTTAATTCGGTGTGACGCATGATCGGCACGTACGTACGTACGTAGTAACACAAGGAGAAGGACAGAAGACAAATGGGAACGTGAAATCCCTGCCCGAGTGAGATCGATGACCAAAATAATTAATGGTTGATTTACATTACCGCACCATCGATCTCAATCGTTTGTAGGGTAAAACCTGCCTTCTAACGTATTGGTATATCTTGTCGTATATTTATTAGTGTTTCATTGATTTGTCATGGTTCTTGCATGACTCACGTGTGTATATATATATATATAAGGTAGTGATGACATGAGATGTGAATCATGAAATACGTACCATTACCAGACCTGAACGTATACGTACGGGATGACAAAAGTTCTGTCTTAAATACAAATTAGTTTTTATCATATATTATTCTCACTTTTAATTAAGTTCCAAACATAACAACTACGCACGTGAGTCATGAAATAGGTACTAGGTATGAATGTGTACGCAAAATGAGAAGCCACGCAAAGTCAATTAATATGGCTGGAGTTAGGTTGCGTAACTTGCGCGGTGCATTAATTACGTTGATACTCCTAGACAAAAGAAAGAAAGAGAGGAATTAAAGGAAAGCCATTTACATTAGTTAATAAAGATCGCAAATATATAAAGAATTAATGGCTATGCAAATTAAACGGGACAAGTCAGCAATGGATAGAAGTTTATTTTTATTCTAATGTAAAAGAATCTATATATATTGTTAAGAGAAAGAAGACTGACCTTGACTATTAAACTTCCATAAATTAATACCTCCGACGGTGCAAGAAATATATATACAGTCTTAATTTTTATAATCATAATGTTTACATTTACGAAAACTTCACCTCGAAATTACGAGTATTAATTGTTGTTTTTAGTCAACCAAAATATTATTTTAAAGTGAAAAAAACAGAGAATTTGTCAAGAGGAAGGCACGTCAATTAAAAAAAGAAATACAATATATTGAAGAGCATGCATGGAGTCCAATAAGATCTAACCTTGTGGATCAAGAATGCCAAACCACCTCCAAGCGCGCCATTCGTCCTTACCGATTGATTCTTTCTTTTTTTTGTAAGTTTTGTTGATTTATTTATTTTTGCTTTTAAGATTTGAAGTTTGGACGGGAGAGGGGAATGATGGGGTCCACGCCTGCCGCCGGGTTAGGAGGAAGAGGACGTGATCGCGCCATCACGGCATGGTGTGGGCCCTGCCTTTCGCCCGAGGCGGGTGGAGGTGTGAAAACGAAGGGACGGGACCACACGTGCTTTATTTTACTCACACGTACTTCAACCCCCCACCTCTTCCCCAACGTTACCGTCCACCGACCCACGTGCAAACCAGTTAAATCATTGATGGCAATTACAAGATTGAATTTAATCAATTATAATGTTTTAATATATGGAATATAACAGTATCGTTAACGCTTACGTTAAGATTTAAATTTAGATCAATGTAAAAATATTAGTATAAAATTAAATTTATTTGTCTGGAAAGTCAATTAATTATCTGTTAGTTTTTATTTTTATTTTTTTGAAAAAAAAGGGTAGGTTCCAATGCAGATGTGAAAATCAAGGGTAGTAGATGAATGTAAAAATGCCATTAATATCAAAAAATATATATAAAAAACTAGATATACTTCATTTATGCGAGAAGAAGAAGAATGTGTCCTTTTTAAATGTGAACGTCTTCATTTTAGGTAGACATTTCATTGATGGTAGATATATAAGGAGAAAATCTAAAATAATATTATATAGAGGGAATTTTATAATATAATATAAATTAACTGCTAAGCACGAGTTCATTTTTAAAAAGAGAAAATGTCAGTGTATACACTCGTAACATTATTTCCGTAGGTACGTAAAAATAACATACTAATTTAGTTTTTAATATATCGTTTTTACCTTCTGTAAATGATGTAAATGTATCTTGTATTGTCATTTTTTATTATATTGTTATTTTATTATGAATCACGTGTTTAATCTTAAAAAAAATGATATATCAAAATCAAATATGATATGTATTTTTGGTTAAAAAAGTTATAAATATTTACGGTAAAAATAAACTCTTTTAAAGATCTACAAGACTACGTAACATCATTACTATGTCGGCCATATTACTCATCCCTGTGAATTCGAATACTCAGATCAGTCGTTACTTTTAAAGGGGAAAAAAAAAAATTTTCTATTATAGCCACTGTTCATGAGACCGTGACGGTTCATTCAATCCTTTACCGGAGGATGGGAAGATGCCAATTCTTTCACCTCAATTGAAAGAGGGGTTTGTGGTGGCGGTAGAACCAGACGGTCAATTAATTACGCACCCTGCCACTTCAGACCCGTCCATACCAAAACGAAGTAAACGGCATTCCATACCTTGCATCTGTACAACTAAAATACATTTGTAAGTAAATAATATATTTTTCTAGTTCGTTTCTATTTTATTTTTTCAAGGTAGGTAAATTTTTTTTATTTAAAAAAAGGAATCTTAAAGCCACAACCGAAGAAAGTAGAAGTCCACAAGTGGAACCAAAAAAAGACAAAATTTCTGAATATTGGTCCAGCAGATCACTTCGGCAACGAAAGAATAAAAAAAGAGAATAAAAGTATTTAACCTCTTATATATTTTTATATGTACAACAAAAGAAAATAAAAGACTGACGTCTAAATACATACGTATATACGTACGGCTGTACAAGAAGGAGAAATAAAAGAAAGCCTGTCTTCGGCGCCGTGACGCGGGAACTTGTGGAGTAGGGCCGTCCACACCGCCCGGTCCACACGTATATCCGAAACGCCGTGGGGCTGGTGTGAAAAGGTCGATGCCCCCGGTTTCCTGCTACCTTCTCACCACCACACCACCTCCAATCACCGGTCACACCGCACCTTCTCATAAGACACCGTCACTGCCCCCATCCCCTTCGCCTGTTCTCACCCCTCTCCTTCTCCACTCCTCCTCATCCCAAGCCCTACACCCTCGGCCACACCCGTTCACAGATGCTTACGTAAGATTGGTAGGTTCCGATCGCGAAGAGATGTTAATGGCGAAGAGGGAAGATGTTGAACTAGATATGGAGAATCTAGCAGCAATTCCACAGCAACAGCAGCAGCAGTTGGTTTTCCAGGATCAGATCTCCCTCTTCTCGGGTGGGATCCTAGACGAGCTCGATGCCAAGTCTTCCTCCTACAGCTTCGCCGATCTGCTCGAGTTCTCCACACCACCGCCAGCGTCGTCCTTGTTAGACCAGCTCCCTCTTCAGCAAGGCCTTCTAGGCACTACCACCAGTACCACCGTCACAACAACTCCAACCCCGCCGCCACCGAAGATTGACGCTGATTCTGTGAGTGCACCGCCGGAGGACTCCGCCGACATCGCCAATCTCCCGGCCACTCCCAACTCCCTCTCTACGTCGTCCTCGTCAGAGGCGTCCGCGGCTGTCATGGATACCGCCGATCAGCCGAAATCGGCAGAGAAAGAGGAAGACGGCGGGAAGAAGACGTGAGTACTTACGGATATATATCGAACACCCATCATTTCTGACGAATCGAATTTTTATGGTGGAAAGATAAAGATTGGATTTTGACGGATGGGCAGATTTTCTCTTTCAGATCGAAGGGTGGGAAGAAGAAGGGGCAGAAGCGACCGAGAGAGCCGAGGTTCGCCTTCATGACGAAGAGCGAGGTGGATCATCTCGAAGACGGATACCGGTGGAGAAAGTACGGCCAGAAGGCAGTCAAAAATAGCCCTTTTCCAAGGTGAGTAATTACGCCACCTACCATATGTTGTCCTCCTCTAATTACTGCCCTACCCTCTCCCTCTTTAGGGGTAATAACGTCATTAAGAATCACAGGAGCTACTACCGTTGCACCAGCACCATGTGCGGTGTGAAGAAGAGGGTGGAGCGCTCGTCGTCGGACCCGTCCGTGGTGGTTACGACTTACGAGGGACAGCATACTCACCCCAGCCCCGTCGTTCCACGTGGCGGCCATCAGGGTGGTCTGTCGTTAGAGTCTCCGGCCGCCTTTACTCTCCATCCGACGCTGCAGATCCAAAGCTACCATCTTCGTCCCGAGCAGCAACATCAAGAACAATTCCGTGGCCAGCATCTGCAGCCACACCTGTTTGAGCTCCCGTATCAAAACGTCCTTCATCTGTCACCTCCGCCGCTGACGAACTTGAGCACTTTCGACTCCGGCCGCCTGGAGTACGGGAATCCCACCAGCTCACTCGTGAGCGATCTCATCAGAAACCGTGGGCTGTTGCAAGACCTGGTTCCACCGGATGTCAGGAAGGAGGGAAAGTAAAGACCACTGGGGAGTGGTTAATCCATAGCTACATCTTATGGTTAGAAGGGCGGATCTGGTTCAGATGAGATATTGAGATGGTATGTTGTTTATTAATCCTTCTTTTTTCGATGTATTTTTTCTTTCTTTTCTTCGATACAACTACCGCCTACTACTGACTGCAATGGGCGAGGTCGCGTTTGGAGATGAACCGCGCCCATCGATCATATCCTCTGATTGGTGTTTGTATACGGATCTAGATATATAATGCACGATGACCTGCTGATGTCGATCAGATATATATACTTGTTATACTATGTGGAGTTACGTGTACCATCACTGCTTGCTTGTTGTGTTCCGGGCATTGATCTTGTATTGGGTTTTGGTAGTTGGGTGTTTGCAGCAGCAGTAGCGCCTGGGAGTTTGCACCGGCGTCGCAGGATCGGAATGTGTTGCATTGATTGATATCATGCTTTCCGCCATGGAATTAAGTTCTTTTTTCCTTTTTTAGGGTTAGGGTTTGCCAAAATTTCTGGAATGGTGAAGTTGAAACAGGAATTCTGATTGCCAGCTTTTTCTCGGTTGCTCGGCGGTCGTCAGCTTCATTAAATGTCCTTGTGAGCCCAACCATTTGAAGGGCTTCGGAAATGGCTGGAAAGAGAAGCAATCCTAATTGATCTCCACCATCCAAAAAGAAACGCTGATCGATATATATATATATTTTTTTTTTTAAAAAAAAAAAAACTTTCTAAGAAATGCAAGCTTGCTTCTCATTTTTTCAATTATTTTTTTAAAAGTAAAATTTAATTGTATGGTTAGGTAATTTACAGTGTGACCCTTAAATAAAATGTGGAATTAATTAAAGTTATATACTAATTAATAAACAAATTTTTTGATTTAGAAAACAACAGTTGAAAGAGTCGGTGATCGTTAATTAGATCAAGAGACAACCGAATTAGTTGTGATTTCTTTCATCTCTATTTCTGTTGAAAATTGATATTGCTTCTTCATGAAGTCAGAAAGGAATAAACAATCGTGAAATTTTCATGTCTCGCCTTTTCAGAATGCATGCGCTTCACGTCCCACTCCGTCTTTGTGTATAATGTGCTTGTTTATACATGTACATGACTGGGATGTCCACATAATCTTATTTATTTCTTTATTGACCGGTAGAGACGTGTTGGATGGGAATTCTTTGAGTTCTGCTCTTGCCCTTGCTTATCGTTAGTGAATAATAATGTGCCGCTCCTGGTTCTTTCACATGTACATATTGTTGGCTTTCACTTCTTTTGAGTTTTCTCGTTGAATTGTGTGCTTTCGTTTTCAATGATTCTACATGGATTGCCAGTTGGATGTTAATTCGGTGATGGGTGTGAAGAAAGTACCGAATTGAAAATTGCAAGGACATGGGATGACTTAACATGTGCTCGAATTTTTTTCACCCATTGTTAATTAATTTTGAGACTAATTATTTTACATGATGTCAAATAAAATTCACGTGCATTTATCTATAAGGTATTTTTAAATTTAGGATAAACTACTACGAGTAAAAGAATGCGTGAAAAATGTCATGTCGAAATAAAAGTTAAATTAACGACTAATGAAGTTTTTTTGCTTTTTATTAATTGATTTTGAGAAAGATTAACTCACAATGGAAAGAGGTCGTTCCGTTTGTTCAACTTCTTCCCTTGCATGTAATTTTGAAACATCGAAAGTAATATCGATATGGTAATTTGTTAATGAAAGGGGATTTTGCTTCAGCAGAATTTCGCTGACATGACTTTAATATAATTACATTTTTAATGAATATGTGGCGATTTTTCGACTTACCCAAGTTAGATACTTGTTGCTCATCTTTCATGGTACACGTTCATAAATGATCGTTTCCGAAAGGTCACAACTTGTATGGCTTTCACGCTCAGCATTAAAAACGTTGCTTGGATGATAATGCTTCTTTGGGAGCCTGCACTGGAAATCACCAGGAAGGTGAGATCATAAATAATGTTTGTTTTCTTTTGGATGATGGTTGTGTACGATCATAAATAACTTAACAGCAAAGTTTTAATTTTTTAAAAGGAAGACTGCATGGCTTGTTTGAACTTTCAAATCATTAATTCAGCAGTCAAGTCATGCATGAGTTTGGCAGCTGGAGGCATGAACGAAGTTGAACGTACCCAAAAGAAATCTTCATATCTGCAAGCTGCACACCGAGATATAAACAGCAAGCGTGTTTTTTTTTTTTTTTTGGGGTTTTTGGGATAATGTTGTTTTTCCTTAAGTTTGAATTGCTCCTCAAGTGTGAGGAATTGGAAAAGGTTGACTTCAGTTATTCAGGCCATTGTTAATGAAATAGGTAGTTGGATTTTGCGTTAATAATTCTTTTCAATTCAAGAAAAAATATCGATCTGAACATTCAATGATGTGCATTTTAAAGATGGAAACATCACCTACAATCGAAGCCCTTCAGATGAAAAATTAATTAAGATATGGATGGGGCCTTTTCGTTTACAAATTTAAATAATATATACTGTACAACACCAATTATTGTATCACTCCGTCGTCGTGTTTTGGTGGATGATGTAACTCGGTTTTAGTTATCATCAAAATATATAGTTCTCGCTCAATAATATGTGAAGAATTTCGACCCTTTGATTATAAATAAATAAATATGTATGGATTGATAAATGGATACGTATACATTGTTGGATCACATGCCTGGGGAATGAAGGGCAGCCACATGCTTGTGTATACATGCATGTAGATGGACCTCAGCAAATTAAAAATCGAAGAGAGTGTTCAATTAATTTAAACATGATGGGGCATTGCAGTAGATGAGCTTTGCTCTCGTTTGCTTAGCTGTTGATCCGCACATGTTTGACTCTATTATTAATTTTGGATGCGTTCATGCCAATCCGGACACTGTAGTCTCAATTATACTCGATATATATGTATATATAATAGTCAATTTATTGCTTGATTAGGAATAACGATAAGGATAAGCCATCATCAATAGCAAACCGTGAGCCGACATGGCAAATATTAATTTCAAAGTTAAATTCCATCCTCTCACTGATTGATGTAAAACCCTCCACAAGCTTAATCTTCCTTTCAGGGGAAAACGAAGGCATTCAACACCTTAATCATCTCCCACTAACCATTCTATACGCGTTGGTTTCGATAAATCAAGCACTAAAAGCTTTTCAAGTGATTGGAACGTGCCGTTGTCGATCGGCAATTTGAAGTGAAGGAATAACGATGGAAAAAGGGTCATCGTCTACGTACGCGTCCCACACTTGTCGCTTCACTTGCGACCCATCTTTTGTTTGTTTACGAGAGAAGAACCAGAAAAAAAGAAATGAAGCAGACGACTCCAGATATACGTATCCATCTGCACCCTTCGGCCTGCCTGCTCCCGTCGCCGCTGGTTCTTTGCCTTCCTTCCCAAGTACGACACTACCCAGAATGCGTGATTCCCTCGTCTTCTTCTCGCTTCCTCCATCCTGATCAAACTCCGTCTACGCTTGCTTATATTTATTCATTCGACACTGGATTCTTCTTCCATGATCTCTTACCAATGTATCAAAACCAGCTGAAGCACTTTAACCATTAACTCCACGAGACACCGACCTATCGAATTTTTTCGACGGAGTTAAACACGAATTTTACCTGTGCACCAAGGAAAGTTCAAAGATTAATTCTTTCGCTTTTTAACACATAAAATGAAACTCGGTCCTGATTTTCCTTCCTCCTCTCGAAAAGATCCGGAATCTTGAATTGCTCGACATCCTCTATTGTTGCGCGGTCATACTGGGAATTATAGAAATTCGATGATCGATCAGATCGACAATAATATGGTATTACGCGCTGGAAGATGAACCACGAGAGTTAAATTGCAGAAGATGTCCTTTTTCTTTTTTTGCAAATAACAATAGATCGATGTTTGGAATGGTTAAGTTCGCATGTGTTAATTTTGGTATTTTATTTTTGTAAATGGTACATTAAAATTTTTTTAACTTTATATTCTGTATAGAAATCAATATAACAATTTTAAAAATATTTTGATATACTAATGTACAAAACGATATGTTGATTTTAGATTTTTTAAAACTCTGAAAGAAACACAAGCATCAGAAAAATTATAGGAAGTAAAGTATTTCTCTTTATTTTTTATTTCTCGTGAATGTCCATGAATTCTTAAATTTACACATTTTCGGTATACCAAGAGACCTTAAAAGTGATGCATTTTGGGCTTGGGCCTCAAACTTTTCCGACTCGATTATGGTAAGAAAAAAAAGAAAGAGACGTTCAAAGCTTGTTCGGGCAATTCATTACGAGCATGTTAACTTGAGGCAATTGATTCGGAAGTTTCTCATCTCTTATTCGTAATCGATGCCCCTCCGTTTTTCCCTTTTTTCAATAGTGATTATTTTAATACATTGTATAAAAATAAATTGACATCCTAAAAAAACTATACACAGCGCAACTTTTTTTCCATCCAACGTTTTTAATACAAGCCGCTTCATATTTGATAACGGACATTGAAAGTGTGTTTACATGCATTTGCTGAAATAATCGCTTCCTACGGCTTTCTCTCATTTTTGGTTTATTTTTGTAGAAGCCACCCATTTTTCCCTTGGTTCTTATATTCCGCGCGTTTTTCATTATTTTACCTGATTTTCTCTGGCCTTTTTTTTTTTTAACGATTTTTCATTCGTTTCTCTATTTTTTTCATTCCCATTTTGCTAAGGTTACCTCTTCAAAACGTTGATTCGATTTTGAAGGTGTTGCTGATCATTGAAGGGTTCAATCTCACGTGGTTGCTTTGTCAAATTTGATTTTAGAGTGTATAGTAGATCTCTCTCTCTCTCTCCTTGTTTATTTTCCTGCAGGTTTATGTTTGAATTGGTGCTCTCTCTGATATTTCCAATTAATGATCTTTTTATGAAAATAACTTTTAAAATTTTGTGGTGGAATGCAAATTCACGTTAGGTTAAATGTTAATTTTTGATGTAAGAAGAGACATGTCACCTAACCATGTCTCTTGATTGTTTTTAATGTCATAGATCCAACAATATGTGAAATCTAATGAGGTACATGTGTTTTGATATTCTTTCACAAAAAAGTCACAGTCATGCTGCAAAATTATTTTCATTGATTCTATTGTTATCAATGTACGGGAAAAGTTAATTTTTTATTTGAAAGATCATTAATCGTCTCTTTTCTTTTAATAATTTGTGCAGAATACTATAGCGACGTAAATCTCTAATACAAGTATCTGAAAATACAATATATGCTGCTACAAATTTATTAATGTTCTTGTCATTAATAACATGCAGAGGCAGTCATCGGCTGCATAATAAATAATATTCATCCGAGAATTAAATAGAACATGTATGCATGTTAATATACATAAGTATGGTAGCCAATTAACGAATTCATACAGACCACACCCAGATCTCATGTTTCATGTACAAGTCCATCGCACATCGGATGACGCGTTCCTTTGCCCTCACCGAGTCGCTTGTTTCCTCCCTAATTGGTGGAAAACGTCATGCAAGACTTAGGCAAGTGCGGCGACCCAGGCACATCCGGGGGCCTAGGAGGAGACCCGTCGTCGGTGCAACCGCCACCAACCTTGCCAGTCTGCGCTGGTGAGCCCATGATCGTCGTGATGGCCGCCGCCAGCGCCACCGTGAAGTTCGGGTCTGACTTGATCGCTGCCGTGACGGTCTCGACCATCGAGGCGGGGGGATGGGCAGGGGGGAATTGTGGCGGCTGCAGTGCGAGTGGCTTCTGAGGTAGATACATTGGCAGCGGCGTCAGAGGGGAGCGTTGGAGCGTGGCCATGTTGGCCGTGGGTGGTTGGGTGAGATCGAGGGTGATGGTGGGGAAGGGGGCGGAGGCGGAGAGCGTTGCCATGGTAGTGCAGGAAGCGTAGGGAAGGTGTGAGAAGATGGTGGGATTGATTATTGTTTCTTTGCTCATCGTGGAGCCGGAGAGCAGCATGTTGGCCGCCGCTCTGGTGGTGTTGGCCATGGCGGTGGCCGTGGGTGGGAGGGCATGATTATGGTTTCCTTCGTATGTCGTGATTAGGATTGTGCTGTCCTCCGAGCATCTTTGCACCTGTTGAAAAGTGTTCATAACATTCAGACAAATTAAGGAGATCAACGTAAACAGCAAGTGAAGGGACACCGACCATATATATATTACCTGTTTTCGTACCGGACATCCGTTGGCCATGGTGCAGCGGTAGTAAGCTCGAGGACATGGATTTCCCTTCGCCATCTTCTGTCCATACTTCCTCCACTGGCACCCGTCGCTGATCTGAAACAACACCCATGCACGACAATTGAGATCAAGAGACGCGACAGCAATTAATATTGTGGAATTTAATTAACATCAATGAGCCCATTATTTCTATCCGTGGCCTGAAGTTTGGATCTGATCGATCGGAGATCGTATCCAAAAATACAGAATTAAACCAAAATATGTCCACGACGTCCCACTCAACTACTAGCAAATTCCTCAGGTCTCTCATTCATGTATTCCTTGCCGTTAATTTTTTTCTTTCCTATTTGTAGAGAAAAATACATATGGGATGGACGAAAGTGTATATTAATTTACTGAAAATGAGTGAAGAAAGCATTAAATTGTTACTAGCAATTGATGCGGACTGATCGGTAGTGGTGGCTCACCATGGGCGCTTCCGATCGTGCACGGACGGAGACCCTCGCCTTCCGGTTCGTGAGGTCGGACAATCGATCCGTCTCTGACCTCTCTTCCGTCATCTTCAGCGACTTCGAAGCCGTCGGCTGATGGGAGGAGGGTCCGGTGCTGTCGAGAGGCAGGGGCCGCTTGGCAGCTACGGCGACGCCGCGTTCCTTGGGATAGACATCGTTCGTGAAGGTGGCCGCCAGCTGATCGTCGTCGTTGTCGTCGTCTTCCTCACTACAGTCGTTAGAGTCCGTCAGCCGGTCGCCCGTGCCCTTCGGCCGTGTCTCGTTGAATTGCTGCGTGGAGATGGGAGACTGCGTATCGCTTAATTCGTCCTTCTTTACAGCCTGAACGCAAAATTAGGATCATGTTAACATCAACCAATGCGTACGGATTCTCAATTGATCACTATCAATTTGGGTGGGTTCATCAATTAATTAAATAAGAAGATTAAAGAAAAGAGAGGAAGATCGGAGTTGTTGACTGCTGAGCAGAAAAATCACCGGTTGGACTTTTACGACTTTTATAATTTGCTTCGATGAACCCCAATTATTCTATTATCCAATGGTAAGATCTCTTGGTCATCAATTGACCTTGCAAAAGAGGGATGCGTAATAAAGATTTCTGTCTGAAAGAAATACTGCAAGAAATGCATGTGAATCCCAAGTGTCTAGCTCTTGTTAATCATCAGCGACAATCCCACTCACTGGGGTTAATCAGATCAAGACAAAAAGGAACATGCACATGGTCGATCTGCTATAGCTTCCAACCACTGTTTAATTGAAAAGGAGTGCCTCTGTCTTCGTTGGGCCATGTAGGAGGAGGAGGAGGAGGAGGAGGAGGACAAAGGAGAGGAAGAAGACGAGGAGGACGAGTAATTAAGTACTGGTACAGCTACGGTTACTGCAATAAAAAGAGGCCTCGATCTAGCTGGCATGATAATTAAGATCCGCTTCGTGGTGGTGGCGCTAGTACTGAACTAAAAGAAAATTTTAAAAAAATCTTAAATTCATGCATGGAGCTGAGTTACCTCGGATTGTCGGTTGAGATCATCATTACAAGCCTTCTGCTGGTGCATGTCGAGAACCAGATTGCCATGGAGGACACTGTAATTCTTGGTCAGCTGATCCACCATTGCTTTCAGCTTCCTGTTCTCCTCTCGCATAAGCTCCAGCTCTGCCTTCAGTGTACTCAGCTGCAAAATCGACCGAATCACGAATCATTCCCACCCTCCTCACATCATCCAAAAACCAATTCATCATATATATAATTCGGCTAGCGAGAACAAGAAGAATCTTAAAGGATTAAACATAGCGATGGTGGCTAACCCTGCTGTTTTGTTTCCCTCCTCGATCGTCACCGCCCTCGGAATTCACCGTCAGAAGCTGTAGACCTGTCTGCCATAGAACAAAATCCAACCATATCTCAGCAACACAGAAGAACGGATCCACAAAGACATGCGAAATCCCGGGCACCCCCGATCCGTGACCGGAAGGATGGATACATCTTACACACACACACACACACATATACGTACGTTGACCTCTATTTTTGCATCTTCAGCATGCGTCCGGTGGGAGAAGGTGCCAGAATTAGGATCACCACCACCGCCACCGGAAGCACCGTTATCGGCGACGGTGCCTCTGGAGAAGAAGTCGACCTCCTTGACGACGTCGCACAGCCTGGAGGCGGAACGGAAGAGTTCGATCTCCCGGGGCCTATCCATGGCAGACGAGAGAGAGAATCGTCCAAGCCTTGTGAGGTACAAGAACTGGAGCTGGTGGTGGATAAGTAGGGAGTCCAGGGGTGGGGGAGGAGGAGAGGGTCAGAGGGATGAGGGGAGCCCGATGGAGTCGTGCCAGCTGGAGGAAAAAACGACGGGGATGGTGTGAACGTCTCAACCGGTCGTGGATTCATCTCACGAAAAACAAAAAACAAAAACGAAGGAGGAAACTTACAAAAAAACAAAAAACGAAAGCGAAGAAAGACTTCCAGGGTGGTGGGCCCAGAGCGGAAGGCGGTTCACGCCGAGCCACGTGGGGTTGGCTAGGGGTCAACGAGATTGACGGTAGCTTCTTCATCTTTTCTTCGTCCTCTTTTTTTTTTTTTTTTTTTTTTTTTTTTTTTTTTTTTTAAAAAAAATTCTTCCATTTGCCTGTCGATAGTGGTTGAGTGGGGCCCACTCTGTCTCTGCTCGGCCCTTGACCGTCGTCTCCCCCCAGGCCCAAAAATGGCGTGCTCTTGAGGGCGGTTTGCCCAAGCGTAAACACTTGAATTATTATTATTATTTTTGCATGTGTAAATACTCGAGTATTGAATGATCCAGATTATGATGCGGCAAGTTCCTTCGTCCCTTTCGACAAAATTGAACCAAAATATCTAGGGAAAGGAATGCGAACGAGCACAAATTAGAAAACGGGCCGGGCCTTGACGTCAAAAAAATCTAGAAAACGCATTTAAATATACCGAATAAGTAATATTCCAGGTTGCATTAATTGCGAACAAATACACCTGCCATTACTAGAACTACAAAAGCAAATGGACAGAAAATATAGATATTAGGATTAATCGAACGAACTCTACTAGTCTGAATGTTCTATCCTATAATTTACGAATTTACTTTGATTTTTTATCTGTCATTCCATAGGTTTCCAATATATATAAAGCCTACCACGCACATAGTCCGATCGATTCAACTGCCTGAATTAGTAATTATGCAGCATCTTGCCATTATAGATGGCTGAACAAAAAAGTACGCCAGAAAGTGTTAAATATACATGTAGAAACATGAGATTCCGGATGGGGTTCTGTTCATCAACTCTCCTCTTCCCTTGCAACGAAGCAAAATGCACGTATCTTTAATGTGACGAAAACGGAAACCTCCGTGATGAACCAAGCACCACCGGTAATATTGAAAGTCTCGAGTGTTGTTGACCTTTCTTTTTCCACAATCATGATCTAACAGTTACATGAAAATTGTTAACTGGGCAGAGGTGCGTTTATTAAAAAGACTGTCCACTTTTCACTCTGTCATATTGAAAGATTTTTTTAAACAAACGCGAGAAATGGAGGGGGGGGATCTTACTAGGCGTCCAACCACCACCATGTGCTTGGGTCGATTCAGGGAAACATATTCCCATTCCCATTCCCACTGGTAAATCCAGCAGTTTTTGATCCAGCAGTTTTCAAACAATGATTAAATAAATAACCTTGCTGGTTGTGCGTGCGAGTTTCCCTGGTACAAGCATGGAAAAGCTCAAGATGCACTGGTCTCCGATTGCACAACCCCGTTGGGTTTTTCTATCTTCTGCTTACGCTGTTCCTTTATGTCATTCGTGTATTATAGTTGGACTTACTGTAATTTTTCCTTGTGCGTGCGTGCGGTCTTCATCTTTCGAGGTCATTTGGACGATAGCTGATATGCGATCGCCATGCATTTTTTATTTTCATCTTCGACTATATGCAAGAATTAACCTTTTCTATTCTCCTCCTTTTTTGATTTGTACCTCTGTCCATAGATTTCACGTTGCAAAACGAAGAATCTCAAGAACCATGCATACATATATAGCAATCTTATTGACGCAGTGTTCTTTAATCTTGGCCATATTAATAATAATCCAAATCCTGGGATGAAATTGGTACTAGTAGACGTTGGCGTGGAAAATGTTGTGTGGCATCATAATAACATAATATGCATAGACGTGGGCATGAATTGGCCGTAATTTAATCGTAGCCGGCATCACCCGGTCTGTTGAACGAAGACCGAAACATTTGGGATTATGGCTGGCATAATACCTTTTTGTCCGAAAAAGAAAGCTTGGTATCTTTGGTTCGTTTAAAAAGATTTGTCGTGTAAAACATTTATTGACATATAAATAAGATAAAGGTAGAGAAGTATAGCGTCTTAAATTGATTTTGAGTTCGAGTTTTGCATATTCTTATCATATATACACGCGAACTCCGACATTTTTTTTAGAATTTTACTCAATCGTTACTTTATGATATCACCTTCCTGCTTCAAGTTCACATTTTACGTTATTGAATCTAAATTAGACCAACTGTTTTAAAACAAAAATGTGATTCTTCCATTTGTTTTTTTTTTTTCTTTTTTCTGATGGCTTATATATTCAAGGTACCATGACCGCGTGCAGCACTTGATTGGTCAGGGCGTGGAAAATTGGTCGTTAGGTTCAGAAAAGGCATGGAAGAGAGAAGACCGCCGTATGCATATGCATATCTACCGCAATTCTTTATTTCTTACTGTTTTTCATGCCTTCCGTTGTGCTCCCGTGACCACGGTATACACCATTAAAAAAATTGATGATTATTTTTACGGTCACTTAAAAATCTATTTTTTGTTATATGTCATTAGAAATTTATACATCTTATTAAAACATACTTGTCATCAAATTACATTAAAAAATAAATGTAACGTCTGTGGACTATTTGTTAATTTGTAAACTATGATTACAGAATCAACTATGGTGGATGCAGGAATATCAAAGTGAAGCCGAGATTTTATTTTTTAATATCATAGACGTAAGTATGAGTTCTTAAATTAAATACCGGAAATTACCAAACTCTTTAATGACTTGCAAGTACATTTAAAATAAATAAATAAATAAATTATAAGACTATGACGTTACCAAAATTTAAATACAATCTTGTCAATTCATGTACTACTTTTCCTGTGTAAACTTTGCTCAAATTTGTTCTTCTGGATTTGTTAAATAATTTATTTTAAAATTAATTTGTAATTAGTGAAACATCCTTTATATATCAGTTTAGATTCAATTTTTACATTAATTGATGCATGTGAAATTATTCCAACAATTATTAGCATCTTTTTCTTTAGATCGGGTGAATGTTGGGAGATAATTTATTTTAAAATCAATTGATAATAAATAAAATATTTCATTATATATTAATCTAAATTTTATTCCTGTGTGAAACTTTTCACAAGATTACGATGGTATTTTTGATAATAATCAAATCTAAGACTTCATGTCTCATAACAGATTGAATAAATTAACAAGCATGCTATTATGTTGTTTTAGATTTGTCTTTTTTCTCGGTCGGAGTTCTCAACCTTCATTGTCGAGGTGGGGGCGGCCCAAATCGGTTCATAGATTATTAGTAAATGCTGTGGGGACGTATAATAAATCTAAATTATTTGTAGTCTTCTAATATGATAGCAGTACTTTGTACGTTCTTTGAAATTTAATTATCATTATCCTTCTAATTAAATGAATTATTGTAGTTGATTTTTTAAATAATTTATGGTCCTTAACCTTTATAGAAAAAAGAAAACTTATTTATCATTATTATGATTAAATGAGTTATCATAGTTGATCTTTAGAAACTTTATGGTCCTTGACCTAGATAGAAAATACTTGATTATCACTATTATGATTAAACGAGTTATCGTGGTTAGTCTTTAGATAATTTATGATCCTTGACCTAGAAAATACTCGATTTTATTTATTAATTTTTAAAGATTCGTACACTTTCGTGTTTTCAGCCAAATGTTCAAGGAAAATTAAAATATAAACGTATGTAAAGTCTTACATCGATAAGTGTAAGGATGATAACCAGTTTAATATGCGACAAAATTTTTCAATTATTGTCATTTAAACGTAAACTAATTTACATATAAACTGCTAAGATGAGTGAAAGGTAGCGTGGAAGGCGAAGAGTATATATAAGGATGGAACCTAATCTTTATTCACTATTAATTAATGTGAAAATAATAAAATATTTCAGGCGAAAAGTTGTTGATTTCTTTTATTGCCACATATGGAGGCGTTGTGATCTCGAGTTGCGCACGCACCAAGATCTCACTTAATTCACCTGCATGATCTATACATATGTGCTTACGTTCATTTGCCAGGTGATGGAGTCCACGACCGGAGCGTGATCGGAAATATATATATGTTTGCGAACATCATCATCACAGGTCGATGATTCATATCCCTTTAGTCCATACGCGCGTATAATTCCTCTCGATCCCGCGAGAGAAAGAACATCTACATGTACAACCGATGGGCTGCCTGCAGGATCATCCGAGAGTTGTTTCTTCATGCCACGGCTCTTGCTCATCGGTTTCTTGTATATATATGCATATCACTGTCTGATTAAATATTTCCATCCTTGTCTCACGTCGGCGTTCCCATCCTTAATTTGACCATCAACATAATCGACGGTGGAAAAGAATCTTGGGTGGCGTGGCATGTGTAATTTCCAACGGAAAGAAAGACGACTGGTCCATCGTCCGTTCTGCTCGAGGCAGGCTTTGCTTAATTCTACAAAATCTGCAGGTGATCGAGTGTTTTATTTGCCCGGCGTAAATTTATTTACGTTCTACTACCATATATTACTTTCAAAAACGGCGTAAATTAGTTATGAGTTGATTCATGTTGGACGACTCCATTGCATGGATGACTACCGATCGATCATCGTTTTGTCTCATGTTGAACCATCCGTCCAAGGGTAGGGCCATACCGCATTTGTTATAAGCTTAATCCATCCTGTTAAAAATCACTACTCCAGCTCCAAGATGTTGATTGAGCTCATCACAGATTCCTCTTCATCGAAGACGCCGATCGCTACTCCTTATCATAAGAAGACAAATTGAAGATGAGATTGCTCGCGATTCCGGTTCATAAACATATATACATCGTACGTCCCTGCAGTCTCATGCTTATCTTAAGTCTAGGCAACCACATACATGGTACCGTTGAATTGGCCAGGAAATAGTAATCAAGTATATTGTAATAAAATAGACCCTTAAAAGAAGATGGAGAGAAGTCAGAGACGTGAAAACTCTGGGGTTTGTAAGGAGTGGTGTGGGTCACATGCAAGGTTGGTATCAGCAGAGTCAACAAATACAAGAAAGAAACGAGAATTTGAACCGGAGAAGAAACCTCGAAGACGAGGAGAAGAAATGGTACGTGGTAAACGAACGCGGCGCCTCCATGTACGGACCTGTAAGACGACCGAGCTCAGGTAGCCTGAGCTTTCTTTCTTTCTTTCATTTTTCCCTCTGTCTTGCTTGAAGTAAAATGGTTCTCCTCCTCTTGTATGTGTTTGTGGCCTTTTTTCTTCCGACTAAAGTTCACCGGTAGGGGAGAAAAAAGGTGACCCCAAACCCTAACGTTCTTCTTGCCCTATTTAATTTCTTGGTGTTCTGCCGTTTCGCTTTCCCGCATTCGAGTTGAGGTTGGAAACTTGAGGGTGTGCCTGATTCGACACGCTACTTCGGAAAGGGAACGGCAGGCCAGTTTCAACGGAGCTGACAGGGAAACTTGGCAGATTTTTTAAATTTTTTTTATAATCATTATTTTTCAACTAAATATAATAGTTTAATCGATTAAGAGTATTGGTATTTAAAGTTCTATCAGAATTACAATATGATGGTTGAAAAAGTTTATTATTATCAGAGAATAATGATGATTTTTATGTTTACCAAAATTCAAACATTACAAAGATTCATGAGTACCACTGTTCTGAACCAACTAAATCAATATTATAATTAGTTGATCTTTTTTGTTTTGTTTTGTTTTGTATTGCTAATGATATTACATTTGGATATTGGATAATCCAAGATGTTTTGCCTCGTTATGTGTTATTCGTTGTTGATTAAAATATCTTTTAATTTGTGTTTTCGATGAATAATAAATGACAAAGTTAGTCTTCTTGGTTTATCTAACAAGCTAGGCTTTTAGGAAAAGAAAGTCTTTGTTTAATTACCAAAATAGTTGCAAGCTTCAAGTAAAGAACAACTTATAATTCTAGTGCTCATTCTACGTTTAGTTGATGTATTATGTATCTGCGGTGCCTTAATTAGCATCATGCTTCCTAATCAATCAAGTAAATGAAATGGATTTATGTAGGTTCCTTCATGCATGGCACTGTCAGTGTTATTGGTTTCATCATATAATTTGGGATTGGTTGAATGACTTTGTAATGTTTATATCACCCATTCTCTTCCACCTTCGTCCGACTATCCCTCTTCACATTAATTGGATGACTTTTTAATTTGACAAATCTCCCATCGAACTAATCACAGTTCACGTATTTCCGGTACGTACATAAGTCCGTAGTATTCACGGTGGTGGAAGACAACGACGCGCCGGTACAAGTATTCCTCCGAATAATGCCCAAAATTCAATCCAATGATGCGCGAAATGCACTTGCAGTGACTCTTGCATTCGATGTATCTGCTCTGGACGAACATTTTCTCAGATCTGGTTTTCTTAGCTTAGATGTGTTGCCACGAGTAGGGTTTTCTTTTTTTATAATGCAACCTTAATTTACAAGACAATGTCGCGGTGGTAGAACAATTAAAAAGTGAAACCAAAACATGTGTTAAATTCATGAAACTGAAACACCAGAAGAATCATAAAATTAAAATTTAAATGCCTAAGAAACCCTGAAACCACAACGGTTTAAAAAAGTTCTCTCCCCAAAATAATATTTCAAGGTGAGGTGCTGTTTTCGTTCTCTCTCAATCTCTTTATTCTTCAAGATCGATGCTGGTGGTTATGATCCATACATGCACTTCATCTACGTCTTCGTACCGTAAGTCATTGATTTCTTCTACGAACATCTTTGTTGGGAAAAAAGAAATCTACATTGTTAATGACGTGATCAAATCTAAACTTTCCTATTATAATAATTTTTATTTTCTAATTATCCGTTGGTCTTGGAGAAATTCCTCGGTAAACCTGTCAAACAATACAAGTGATCCGATTCATCATCGTGCTTGGTTTGCATTTTTAAGTTGTAGCGGTCATGGCGTATGAAACCTTCTGCATATGTGTGTGTTGTGTGTTTTTTACCTTAATTAAGTGAAGAAGATCTAATTTTAGATCTAATAAGTAGAAGCTTATTTTTCGTCGGGATGATAATGATGTGACGTGGAGGTAGCATGTTGGCATCTGGACTTGCGTGCAGAACCCTCAACTTCGTTGGGAAACGACAAAGAGCTTCTTTCCAGATACCACAGGTGTGGTACGGACAAAACGAGAAATTCGCTACTTTCAGAGAAAAAAGAAAAGAAAACAAAAACGTTCTTCCCCACATGTAGTGACCCTTCCCACCTTTTTCCTCGGGATTGGAAACGGGAGAGACCTCAGAAGAGGACGGCCTTCTCATCTTTCTTGACCAACTTGACCTCAGACCCATGTCCATCCGAGTATCTCAAGTGGTACAACCTCTTCGTGTAGCTTGCCCTGCGTGCTCCTCCTTATCGGAAACTTGCGCCGGCTATTTCCTTCTTCTACATCCGAATAAATAAATATCGATGTGAGAACAAAAAAAGTCAAGGCGTCGAGAGCGACTTTTTGACGTCCGTTAATAAACTTATCTCCAAGGTCGCCCCAAAGATCGGCGAAACTTTTTTACTTGTGGATGAAGCTGGACGGCATGTTCGGCTGATGGTTTTCACATTTGGCAAACATGAGTGAGTTTTCCCCCGAGTAGTCGTCCGAAACAAGAAAGATTGAGATAACAATAATAAACAAGCAAGCGCAATCTATGCAATATTAATAATAACAGTATTGACTTGTGAAGCGATACCATGAGCATGGGCACGAGCATGGACGAAATACATTGTGGATGGGGCCGCCGTTGGATCAACACCGTTGAAAGGAGAACCCATTTTTCTCCTTTTTTTGGTTTCTGAGTACAGTTGGAAGAAGAACCTCTTTTGTCTCACGCAGCCGCCAGTATGGACCACAGTGGTCCGTCACAGGAAAGCAACCGATTTCTTCATAGATCAGGACCACCTCCTCCAAACTGGGACTCTTGGCATCTTTCAAATTTGAAGGTGAAAGGAAAGCTGGATCAAGCACCGATGCATAGAGCTTTGTGGCCCGGACACAGTCAAAACAAGGGTAAGCAAGATGAGAGGGGAAGAAGACGTACAGAAAGTAGAGGCGGACAATCGAAGGTGTTGTGTCTTGACCTATGGCGTCGGAATTTTCCCGTCAAAGGGGATGCCGGCGATGGAACCGCTGCTCCGTCTTGAAGGCAAATGCACCATGAAAGATTCAAGTTTGGCAAGGGTTCCGAGGCATATTTGCACGGTTTCAAAGGCGGCGGCTTTCGTCCCGTCGTAATTCCATGAGTTCTTGCAAATTTTGTTGTCAAAGTTCTTGCATCACGGATAAAATTTGATCTTAGGTATGAATTTTATTATTATCTGTTATTAATTAATTTTAAATTAAAATTTTAACATGATATTAAAGTTAATTTTCATTTATACTTATAAACATATAAATAAATCATAAACGAAAGAGTGTATCTTACTGAAGTCTTGATAAAAGTAATAATAGAATTGAATTTTATATGTGATCGTCGATGAAATATTTCACTTGTTATTAATTAAATCTAAATTTCAAAAAATTCAAATATCGATATTTGTATTATTTTTGACAATTGTCAAGTATGATCTTGATTGTATCTTAATTGACATCCTTATTATTTCAGACTTGTTATATTTAGATTAGTTTGACCGCTGTTATTATTATTAGCTCCTCACTTTAATTAAAAGGTGAAATGATAAAAACGTAAATTTCTTTTTTACGCAGTACTTCAGAATCATTAAAATGTAAACATCATTATATATATATGTTTATGTTTATATAGGTAAGTCTTATCTTTATTTTCTCTAATGTGATGTTATTCAACAAGATATATAGCCTCCTTTTCTTATTCCTTGTCATATAAGAACATTTTTTATCATTCCACCGTCAACTAATTATTTTAAGAGTAAAGGTTAAACCAACCTAACGGTGCTTAGGCAACAAGCTTTAAAGCAACGAGGGTACCGAGGTAAGATCAAGAATAATAAACGTATATTGAGAATTCTTAAAAAGAATAAGGTTAATGTGATAAAAAATCATTTTTTGGTAATGATAATGATTTTCACATTCATTAGATTCGATTTTTAATAAAAATTAACTACAGATAACTATTTGCTTTTGACGAATTACGATCTGTTAATCAGAATGGTTTTTAATAAATATGACTTTTAAACATAGAAAAATAATAATAATTTCACTCCTTTACACTCCCACAAAATTGTGGGCCCCACCTTAAAACATGTACCACAGCAGAGTCGACGTTT
The DNA here is from genome assembly GCA_036874045.1 of Cymodocea nodosa. Taxonomy (NCBI): domain Eukaryota; kingdom Viridiplantae; phylum Streptophyta; class Magnoliopsida; order Alismatales; family Cymodoceaceae; genus Cymodocea; species Cymodocea nodosa. The sequence continues at coordinate 3,290,485 of CM072338.1, read as the reverse complement.
GCGTACACGAGAGCCAATAATCAAACTCTAACGATGGTTTGGACTGGGATTCTGAATCCATAAATCTGATTTAGAGCGAACTAATTAATAAGGGAGTTATGATTGGTGTGCTAATTTGATTGAATAAAGGCGGCGGTCAGTATAATCGATTTTGTGGTACGGTCTAACAAACATTACACAACCATTTCAAAGAACCCCTTAGTGTTACGATCGAGAACTTTGAAAACGTCCAGAACTATTTTATCAAAAAATCATCAGGACAACCAACTTAAAATATGAAACGATCAGATTTAAAGAAAACAACAACAACAACAACAACAACAATAATAATCAAAGCGATAATCTCACCATGTGAGGTTGACCATCAGATTTAAAGAACTGTTGTTGGTAAAATACAACTTTTCTCTCCTCCCACCCCTTTTCATTGGTTGGAAGAATATTGGTGTAATGAAAACCTCTCTCAAATGCTTGTTATTGCTGTGAACATAAACACTGATGCTTCAACATCTTGATTTTGTTAGACAGATTGAGCATGTTCGGTGTGATTCCATTTATTACTGATATTTAAACGAATCAGCTGGTTATCAACCACAAGTCCCTGGAGAAGATCATTCAGTACATCCGAAACTTGGTCTTGGTCTTCTCAAAGACTTGTTCAGCAATGATGGCGCCATTGCCATCTGCCTTCTTGATCTCTAGTTGAGCCTTCTGGTAGAAACCTGTGCCCCTCAATGCATCGGCGATGAAGTTATCAAACCCAATGGCAATTGCAGCCTCTGCCTTCGCTCCATAAACCAATCTCTGCATCAGCATAGGACACCAGATTTTCTTTCAGTAAATGCCAAACCACGGTTGAAGTTGAAAATTCTAGCAAGTTCAACAAAGATAAGATCATTGCCTTGATTCGTGAAAGATGAATTGCACCAAAGCACATTGGGCAGGGTTCACAGGAGGCATAGATTTCACAATCGGAAAGTTCGATCTGCCCCAGCTTCTCGCATGCCTTCACATGTTATGAAATAAAATATCATTCATTGCAAATGAATGATATATAATCATCAAGAAACATTGTTATATGATGCAATGCAATCACAAAGCAACGTCGGTGTATTTTATTGGTTAAGTTTTTTCTGCTAATGAGATAAAGCTATTTTTATTGGTTAAGTAGGATATAGAATTTACAAGGAAACAACAAAAGCCAAATGCTCTCATAAGATCTCTGGATATTTACATGGAACTTAAAAAAAGCCCTGGCAATCGCGGATGTTGAAGTACATCAAACCACATCAAGATAAACAAAGGTCTGGTAAGCAGCAATCTCCCAACAAAGATGACAAACATCATGGTCCGCATAGTTCAGAAAGCTTCGGCAAGTTCACAGAAGGACATTCTAAAATTCTAAATGATCAAACAAAGTGCCATGACAATAAAGCACTTTCTTTATTTTTCATAAAATATCATCAATTAATTATAATAAAATCCATATTCCAACATATCAATGCCAGATCAATCATATAAAAATCAAAATCAACCTTTGAACGTGTAAAACTCTGCCGAATTCACCTTAAAATACAACTTTCCAATATGTCTGCAGAAAAAAGCCGCCTCAAGATTTTCAAATGTGAAATTAATCAAGTAAGCTATTTGTATATTGCAGCATAAAAAAGAATGAAGGAAATCTCATATAGATAGAAATGATGGTACTACATATAAAATGATACAAGTTTGACGCAAGGTACAGATATTCTACATTTCAGAAGACCAGGCCAAGATGATAGAAATATGCCAAGAATAGATTATTTAGTACCATATCTTTTGTTTTCACATAATGTTTAGATTATTTAATAATGTTAAATGTTTGCAGTCCATGTAACAGAAGCATCCTGCTACTGAAAACGATGCAAATGTCTGTGACATACTCAAATATAAAACACAACTACCAAATATGATACTTGTGACAAAATTAAAAAGTTTACCTCAATGTTATTTTGTAACTAATTAACTTAAAGTCATGCTGATAATAAGATAAAATTGCACACAGAAACATCTATTGCAATATTGGTAGAAGGTTGGTCCATTCCTCAAGTCCAATTTGGACATTTACAGCATCAAGCAGAAAAATTAAAGTTGACCTTAGATAGAAAATGGCATGAATCAAAAATCATAGGTGAAGAAGAAAATATAATATACAAAGATATACATGAACTTGAAATCTGTAAGATACAACTAGCAGTATGACCGCCTTCATGTAAAGTCATTCATTTTGAGATCCTAGAGAAACCCAATTAACACTAGTCCAGAGCCAGGGTATAGATAAAAAAGGTTAAATCAGCATCCTGGAGTTTTTCTACAGGAGAAACACCCAACTGAATGTCTGTTAACATACAAAAATCACAGTAAGGGCAGGCCTTGATGCATTGATAAAGTTATTCGATTCATTATGACTTCTAGGTCATAGATTTGACACCTAGAAAATAACCATTTTATTTATAGGGGTAACACTGTATGATTGGACACTTCTTAAACCTCTCAACTGTGTAAGCCTCATGCACTAGGTTTGTCAATTTATATGAAAATGACAATAATGTACTTTCAAGCCTCAATGTATATGTTGTACTTCTAGGCCAATATTGGAAAGGAAAATCCAAGAATGATGACAAAAAATTCAATGAAAATCACTCAGTACATAATCTCCACAATTGTTGAATTCAAATACATTATGGAGAAAGAAATCATGTTGGGACTTTACAAACAACTAAAAAATGTTTAAAGCATCATTTATGCATGAATACATAAAATTATTAGCATCAAAACAACCATGTATGGATCATTTCATTAATTTCCGGAAATAAATAAGAATGAAGGAAATTGGGTGCAAACAATTGTATCAATTGGCACTCGACATACCTCTCTAATTGCAGTCACCTCTGCATGGGCGGTAGGATCTGTTTTATTCAAAACCATGTTATGGCAACTTACAATAACTTCGTCATTACGAACAAGAACAGCACCAAAAGGGCCTCCATCTCCACAGTCTACACCATTGTATGCTTCTTCAATCGCTCTTGACAAGAATTTGTAATCTCTATCCTGCACAGCTTGATCATCACAAGATATCAAATAAAAGAAGTCAGAATAGTGAGTGACATGCTATATGAAACCCAATTTTTGGAAAAATTGTGAAGAATAAAAATATTATATTCAGAAGTCAGAATTTGCGATCTCTATCCTGCACAGCTTAATTATTGCAAGATTCAGATAAAAAAGTTGGAATTGTGACAAGATATATGAAATCCAATTTTTTGGAAAAATTGTGAAGAATAAAAATATTATATTCAATTGTCATGCTAATCCAGACGAGCAGGAAACGGACAATAATCAGAATAATATTCCTAGAAGTAATAGTTAGTATGCCTTTCTCAGTGAAATATTAAAATGGCAAAGTGATTGAAGAAATCAAAAAAAGAGATTAGAAGCTTTTACCTTCCTGGTAACCAGTGAATGCAGATGCAACAGATATGGTGCCATCCTTGGTCTCTACCACTGAAAATGTAACATATTAGAAAATAAAAAATGGATAAAACAAATAAAAATATTACAGAATGGTGAATTTTATATTCAAAAAATCTTATTTGTAATTCTTACATGATCTCACAATGTAGGAAAAGTACAAATAAGTAGTGTCTTTTATAACATTGAGTGTTTGGTTGATGAGAATCCTGAGCATCAGTAACATATATAAAGCATTTAAAGCCTGAACGAACATATCGTAAACACAAAATGCAGCACTCAAATGAAACTCATCAAATGCAACAAAACATTTATGAAATAGGACAACAGTAAATCATGCTCGTAATGACATGCAAGCAACTGCAATATAAATAGAAGAAATATACAAGAGCTACCTGATACTGATTTCAAAAGAAGAGTGTAAATGAAGGTATTCCAGAAGCTTTAAAATTATCAACACAAATATGTGTGTTGGTGCAAGTTTTATTTGATCAAGGATTATGATGAAAGACCTTGAATTACTTAGATGAGACCAGGCCTCATTTGATGATTGGCATGCACACACATGACAAAAATAAAATGTAGTAAGATTAACGTCATATACACACATAAACATCCAAATATATTAAAATTTTAATGTTTATGAATATTAAGACCTAAACATATATGGATCCATCCTAGATTTGATATCAAATCCAATTAGGATGCAGTTATAACAAAATAATGTGAGACAACTAGACACCCAACATTAAGTCCAGCTTGGGTGCCTACTTCAATATTGAATGGATAAACATGGAAATGTAAAGGCGGAAATATAGATGTATCTAAAGTAAACAGAACAAGTAAATTTAATATTTGAGATAAATAATTTTATCTATAACTCTAGGCCCAAATATTATAAAGACGCTGAACTAAATAAAAAATATCAATCAATGCATCGCACAGTTCAAGATACAGTTAAAAAGGGCAGAAATCTAAAAATTTATATTGCAAGAGTAAGTATAGATATAAAGGTACCAACAATTGATAACATTGTTAATCTTCTACTTCAATATAAGATAAATGAAGGAAGAAATCCTCTGGGAAAAAAGACTACCAGTATCAAAAAATGTTAGACAAGTAGAAGTGAAATACATACCAAAATGAATAGCATATTTACAAAAACACAAAAATGTTCTTGGTGTTGCCACTAAGAACAATATCCTAGTAACACAAAAATTTTAATTATTTTGTTTATAAAATTAAAATCTATTTACATATTTATAATACAAGGTAGTTATTTATAAACTTGAAACCTGTAGTATATAATCTGAATTATATTCATTTTTTGTTTAAAAATAAATGGATGAAAATTAACGAAAATGAGTAAATTTTAGGATTATTAGGTCAAAGATAAATGCTTATTTAATTTCAATGACAATTCTCACGTGCTTATAGTAACATGATAATAAAATTCCATCAAATACTCCAACGAATACTGTTGGTAATTGATTATAAACACCAAAAAATGACAATGAATGCAAAATCTCTAAACCCAAAGAAAAATACACAATGCTAATATTGTAGAAAGAAAATAAGGGGTGGATGTGTTTCAAAGTTAAAATTGAACAATATTGATGGATATATATAGGTTCCTTTCACCTTTTATGTATTTATGAAGAAGATTGAAAGTGATATTAGAAAAGATACCTAACATTGCCACTAGAAAATTCGGACCCTTAGAAATATGCAACCATATCTAGAAACCTATATACAATGGGTCCCAAGTTTTATTCCTTAAACAATTTATATTACTTAGATTCCCTTTTTTAATACATTCTGTCATGCTTTCTGCATGAATAATATCCTTCCTAAGAGACAACTAGATGAAAAACATCAACCTAAAAGAAAAAATTAAAGTTAGGAAATAATCGTATCTATCATTCTCTCACATACTTCTGGAGATTAGACAAGATATCAATAAAATCAGAAAATAAGCACCAGGTATACAGAGTAAAAACTTCCCCTTGGTCCAATATGAGACCTTTACCATAAAAAATGAAAAACAAGGAACTTCAATTTCTATTGAAACAAGGAAAACCTATGATCCCGTTTGTGGAAATAATCCTATATCAATTAATATAAGGACTAAATCTAAGCCAACATATGATGAATCTCTTCACTTATTATTAATTGATTTTGAGATAGAATTTCACATGGTATTAAAGTAGGTTCACACACATGGCATCTCAAAGCTAATTGGTAATGAGTTGAGAGATTCATCATATATTAGCTTAAGATAAAGTTATGGAAATAATCTCATATCGGTTAATATAAGAACTAAACTTAGACTAATATATGATGAATCTCTATACTTATTATCAATTGATTTTGAAATATCATGTGTGTGAATCTGTTCTGAAATCATATGAAATTTCATCTTAAAACTAATTGATAATAAATAGAGAAATTCATTGTATATTAACCGAGGTTTAATCCTTACATTAACGGATACAAGACTATTTCGCCGTTAAACATGTATGATGCACAATAGACAATAAGTCTAAAGACAAGGTGTTTGGCACGTCAAAACAGAAAAGCAGAAACTCAAAAAATTAAAGGAAAAAAGCTTATTTCGAAAAGAACACCCAGAGAAAACTCGAGGAATGCAACTAGTCCTTATTTTCATTCCATTAGGGTGGGGCTGCGAATCAACAATCCGTGCTAGAAGGTTGGCTGTTCAATCAGAGCGGGGCATCTAGGGTGGCGTTTCCAAAAACAATACAAAAATTTAGACCTTCGATTGAACAGCTAACCTTTGCGTATGTAAATAAAAAGAAACATCTGATTTCTAAAACATTAAGTCCATAGCTGTTAATCAAACAAACATGCCATGCGTCAGGCGTAGAGGAGAAAGAAGAACATCCAAACATCAACATTTTTTTAAAAAAACTGGATGCTTTGTAAAAAGGAATTCGTAGAATCAGAGTGAAAAATATCTCAAACCGTCAGCAGACAACAAATAGAAATAATTCCCAGAAGCTGCATACATAATTTTGTGGAAGAAAGAAAGATAAAACAAACGAGGAGGTCCAAAACAAAGAAGCCTACCATATGAACAACAGAAAAAGAATCCAAAAGAAAGAAGCAACGCATTAACAGAAACAACAATAGCAACAACAAAGACATTTGGAAAGCCATAGAAAAGGTGGAACCAGGAAGGAGGAAGCAAAAGACGGGATCTTTCACCTTGGGCCTCCTCAACAGTCTTCACTCCCGACATGGGTACTCCTCAGATCGTAGGTCCAAAACACGAAACCAATCGTCCCTGACCCAACGGCGAAGTGAGAACAACAAGGACCGAGAAAGGAGAACAGAGTCGCGGGTCCAATCCAACGCCCAAATGCGTGATTGTGGATATGAACGCAATAAAAGCCGAAACGGTTTCTGAAACCATAGAAGACCCGATGAGGTCAAACACCAAAAAGGGTTGATGGGCCAGCAAGAAAAGCGAAAAAAAGTTAAAAAAGCAAACCACAACCACCATGTGCGGTGGAGTGACCTCGGCTCTGGATCTTCCTGGAACCCAGAAGGGGAAAGCGGAGGCCACAATTTGCATTGGTAATTGTCGGGTTTGGTCTTGTCTGAAGCAGGAGGGCGTTCGATGGTTACAACGCTGAAGTCGAAGAAGAGTTAGTAGGATTCGGTCCTATATTGTGGTCAAAATGCCATCTAGGTGCCTGTTTTCTTTTTGTGGTTTTTAAGGTGACGAAGAAGTTGAGCTTACGAGGGGAAAGAGAATGGAAGTGGCGAACGCTACCGTGGTAGTGTGGTACACGTTTCATTTTCACAAGCCAAAAGAATAATTCGGTATATCTCAAAAAAAAATAAAAATTTAGAAGATATGCAATGTTGAATGTTAGAAGGTCAACTAATTACCGTTATAGCTCACTTAACTATGAATAATAATAATAATAATAATAATAATACTTATAAATTCAATCAAATTTTAAATCTTGATAAGGGTAGAAATTTGTCACGTTAAAAAGCAAAGCTAGTGGACGTAAATTGTGTCTAAGAGTACGTTTTTGATGGTTGCCTACAACGGTGGATGAGTGTGAGTTTCTAATCTTGTCTGCAATTGTATGTATCAAGTCAATAAAAAACGTAAGAGTGTTTTACACGATTGGGTACGTACCCGTTGAATTCATAATACTTATGCGTGTGAGTACTTAATTCTATACCAAGAGGACTGCACATGCATGAGAAGTTTTATTGGACAATAAATAATTTAAAATCCAAAAGAAATCATTTGACTTCAAAGTTTCACCACCTTAATGATTGTTTGTACTTACCTTATTTGAATACGTGATTCTTTAAATATGAAAAATTAATACATCGTGAAAAAAGGGGCCTCCATATTAATTTATCCAAGTCAACTTGGACATGCTCACCTCCGCACAAAAGAGAAGAAGCCACGCCAAGATATAATAGATCACATTTGTAGTTAAACAAATACCCTAGCGTTATATTTATATTAGCATGGTACTTATCGCCCAAGACGCGCGACACGAGACAGTAGCGGTTGGTTAAGATTTTTTATAATTAATTATAACAGTTAGCATGCATGAAAAAACTACAAGGATGGTAACGATCAGCATTATTGCTTGATGGTCGCTCGTCGTCTCGTGTTTCATTCAATTCTGTCATTAATAAATCTAATTGCTGGGTATCCAATTAAATCGATCTCGTGTATACATGTATGTATGATCAATAAGACCCATATCACCTAGTTAAATTAATTTGATCAATATTTCCATCCACAAGGCCGCGTACGTTAACGAACTTGCATGCCACCTAATTCGTAGGACCTTCTTTAATCGGTAATCATATATATATATATATATATATATATATATATACGTACGTGCGTGCCATCTCCTCGATTGGAGGATTCTACGTGCCTGCGTGACACCCATCAAGCTAATTGAGGATTCACAGCATGGACTTTAATCTTAATTTTAAACCGATTACTTATGGGAGAAGATGTTTAATATTGTACTATTAATTGTATAAATCCTTTTTCTTCTCTCGTTCACTTGCTGCATGCGATCCTCTTTTTGAATCTTGTAAATATCTGTCTTTCGATGACTGTATTTGGCTCGTATTAATTAATTTGACTCCGATATAATGTTAATATATGCGCGCACATCTAATTTAACAACCTTATTATGTATTTGTAAGTGACGAAGTCTGATATTTATATTGATTATAATTGTGATTCGGAAAACATTAAAAAGGAATCGACAACGATCGAGGAGTTTTATAAAACCCGTGCATTCTTCCAGGGAATTAAAAGACTTGATTCGCGCGAACAGAAACTACATGAAGAATGGACGACAATCTGTTCACTAATAAAATTACATGTTTGGTCTTACTGTCCCAACCAGGATTTATTATATATACACACATGGTTAACTCATGTAACTATTTCAATTTGAGAATTTTCCCATCTGCCATTGGAGGGAGTAAATACGCTAGTTAGGGGTCGATGGGTTATCATTACAAGATTAAGTAAAACTCAAAGCGCATATAAACGATCCATGTTTAATTCATATACAGAAACGGTGCTCCCATCCAAGTCACAAGACTACATTATTTAATGAAATCAGAAATCAGAAAGCCCCCTCCTACATGCGTACACCAGTTTTTCTCCGCCGCACGGCTCAATCTCTAGCATCTTCTCTTGGCTTTTGTTGTGCATCTTCACCGCTGAAAAAGAGAGAGAGAGAGAGAGAGAGAGAGAGGAGGAAGAAAATATGTGAGTTCTGGTTTCGACAAGAGAGAGAGAAGAGAATACATTACTATACACTCCTTAAAAGGGAGCGATCTATGGTACGGTGGTTGTAATTTTGAGAGAAGAAAGAATGTTTGTCACACTTCCCTTAAAAATAGGGTCGAACTATAGTGTAATTTGAAAAAAAGAGAAGGTTATTTACCACATTCCTCCTACGAAATGGATATGGACTGTAGCCATGACGAGTTGAAAATGTGCCTATTTTTCTAGGGAGGTGCTATTAGAAACAAGAAAGACAACTACACTGCTAAAGGAGATGAATCATTTAAAAAAATATATAACAAAAAAATAGTATATATATATATATATATGTATATGAAAGTAAATATAAGGTTAGATATAAAATATAAGTATTAGAAAAAATAAAAGATGTCATGTTTTATATCTAGAAGATTGCCAAAAAATATAATATATATATATATATATATATGATAATTCACACGAAGAATATATATCAAAGAAAATATGCATATATGGGCAAAGAAGTTAAAATACTTTAGATATAAATATTTAAGAAAAGCGTGAATATCTAAAGGGAAAAGCCTAAAAAAATGAATATGTGAAAAGAAGAATAAATGGATGAAAAAATAAAAAAAATGAAATCATGATAACATAAGATAGCATGATGAAATCTAAATATTAATAGAAAAATCAAAATGCTTTAAAATAATAAAATGGAAAATAATTAAACATCTTATGTTAAATTATAAGATGTAATAAAAAGAAGAAAAAAAAAGTATAAGAGAGAAAAAAATATACGAAAAACAGGAGAAAGGAAATAATGGTCCGATCAAAACATGCGTGCGATTGGATTGAATTAAAAAAGAAATTGAGATCGATCTAACCGGCCCACAGGTCTGCTCTGACTGGTCGTTCGCTTTTGCAAAAAAATAAAATAATAATAATAAATAAGGAAAAAGGAGGAGGACGAAGCAATGGCATCGCTCTTCTCTCTCTCTCTCTTCGGTCTAACTTATCTTCGATCGGATCGAGTTCCCATATCGTTTTTTTTAAAAAAAAAAAAAAGAAGAGCGACAGATAAGTAAATAAATAGAATAAAGGAAAAAAATGAGCAAAAGGAAATAAAAAAAAAACAAAATGGTCACACGGCGTCTAGCCAACGTGCACGTTTTATTAAAATAAAATTATATCCTAAATACGGGATACAAATGTTCAAAATCTAATCAAATAAAAAAAGAAAGAAGTTAAAAAAAAAATTGATGACGAATGTCTCGAGATGAAAAAAGAAAAAAGAAGATTACATCAAATCTAATCAAATTTCTTAAGACATATCGGCGTCCAAGGCAATTAAATATTTTATATGGTAAAATATAACAACTAAGATAAATAAATAAATAATAATAATTTTTAAAAATTAAATTAATATAGTTTAGATATGAAATTTAAATATCAATAATAATAATAATAAATTACCAAATTCTTTATATATAACATAAAAATATCTAAAGTAAAAAAAAAAGATATTGAATACTCCTAGATATGAGTATAAATTATCTATAAAATTTATATTTTGATTCAAACAAAATATGAGATGTTAAAATATGCAAAAAACATTAAATATTCCTAGATAATAGTATAAGTTGTTTACAAAATTTATATTTTAGCTCAAAAGAAATATGATAATGTCAAAATCTATAAAAGATGTTAAATATTCTTAGATATGAGTATAAACTATATATAAAATTTATATTTTGATTCAAACGAAATATAAGATATCAAAATATATAAAAGATATTAAATATTCCTAGATAAGAGTATAAACTGTCTATAAAATTTATATTTTAACTTCAATGAAATATAAAATGTCAAAATACAATAAAAAATATATATAATAATATAGACATCGAACCCTTCCAGATAAGAGACTAAACTGTCCATACAATATGTATTTTGATATTAAATAATAATAATGTATTAAAATACTAATGATATACTAATTACCAAGATAAAGATGCTACCAATATTAAATATTCTCTGATAGAAACCTAAGCTATGCAAGCTCCTCTCATAATGACACGAGTAGTCTGATGACAAATTCAGAATATTTTCTATCATTTTTTTTTATTTGTAAGAATTATATTGTACAACATCAACTTATACCTTTGTTTGCAAATGATAATGAAATTTGATTTATCTGGATATATATTTGATATGTTTGATACAACTAATATGATGTGTATGAGACTTTTTTTTTATAAGAAAGTGTAAGATGCGACATTAGTTGTTGATCCTTAAGAGGCCTCTTAATGCATATATACATAATATATACTTCAAGATGTACAAAAATATATATAATGAGATGAATTTCTCGTTTTGAGATGATATCAAAGATTAAAAAAAAAACCATGTTAAACAGTCCTTTAATACTCAGCAACTGTTTTCTTTGTACTATTAAGGTAAGATGCTTGACAAATCAAGCAACTTATGAATGCGTATGTGGTCCTAATACTCTAATATCATATTAAAATTCAACTCAAACTTATATGGTAATGATTAATGAGTCTATCAAATTATAAGGTTCAAAACTTCTACATTCATTCCAACGTGGGACTATCAAAGAACATTTGGAGCCACTCGGAAGAGTATCATAGAGAAGAATCCCCCTAGCCTAGAGCACATTGCATCGTTGATAAGCTAATCATGGAAATCACATCTAGTACTTATCCTCCCTCCCCTATCAAGGATTCTACCTGTAGTTTGTCTTTCGTCTCATCCCTACCATCTGCTGAACAGTCGCTTCTCGAGAGAAAGTTGCCTCTAGGGGATGCAGATACGACAGTCAATCTAAAAGTGAATGAATTTGCAGACATGCTCAGCAATGTGTTCTCATGCAAAAGGCCTATTTTGTCGAGGCTACACACAAAGGTTAATGCTGGGAATGGACTGAGGACCATGATGTAGGATAAACTTTTAGTTCGATGGGTGTCCTCCTCAAATTTACTCTTGGAAGCTTCAATTCGGCTCTTTCTTCGACTGAACAAGAGCATTTATTTGTGGTTCACTTTTGAGAACCAATTCAAAGCCAAGCAACTTCTGTTAGGGAAACCCCTGGAACTTTAGGGAAGATACCCACCCACCCGTGCCCTATATAGATATGAGTCACTTCCCAGTCTTTATTTCTAAAAGCCAAAAGCAATTAATAACAATGGTGCCAATGGAGGAAGAAATTTAATCGTGCGTGTACATTTGCAATTAACCTTAACAAGGCTCTTGGCCCAGATGGGATTTCTAGCGGTTTCTTTATTAAATTCTGGAATAACATGAGACTGTTGTTGGTGGGTATGGTTCAAAAGATCTTTATTACTGGTCGCATTACAAGTATTGTTACCAAGGCTGATATATATAGCTCTTATTATTCCTGAAGTTAAGGGAGGCCTATCACTCGTACGAATGTAACTTATAAGGTGGTAGCCAAAATTTTGCGAGGCAAACTTAGTAAAATCAACATGGTTCGATAATATTCAAGTCCAAAATCCACCAGGGACAGGTGGAATTATCTTGCAAAGAGTCTCTAAAACAAATTAAGTGAACAATGTGTAATTATTAAAGAGAAAATCAGCAAAAGAAATCTTAAACGTCGGAAAGCTAAACTCCTTCGGGAGAACCGCCTCTTATAAAGTATTCTATTTGTTCAATAATAAACTATTTCACGTCTGTCACTCTCCTCAACAAGCAACGATAAGAGCTTAGCATATGTAGGAAATTTTGGTGTAAAAACGAGAAGAACCATAATTTTTACCTTAAAAGATGGACTATTTTAACCTACCTATAAAAGATGGAGGTTTGAACATTAGGGACGCTCACATGGCTAACTTGGTCCTCTCCACCTTCACATTAACGCAGAGGATGCACAGGGATACCCAATATTCCAAACTCTCTTCAAATCAAAATACTATTCAAATGATGGATGGTAGTACCACACTGTGCTCGAGGAGAAAATCAGCGTGCTGGAGAGCAATATAATCCAAAAAGTTGTTGATATCTTTTCTTCTAAATACCAGGACTATATTTCTACCAGTGTATCCAAACTGTACAAAATTTTTTTTGACTTGCTCTCTCATGACCATAGCGTTAATAATTTCCCATTCAGAAAATTTTGAGGTTTCTGAAAATAAATTCTTCCATGCGGAATACCTATGTTTGCTTCGAGGATGTTAAAGAATTGCCTACCGACAAAAAAGCGGCTCTACTGTTTTTTAAGATATACAGCTCTTTTGTTTGTTGTAAAATATTAATCATATTCGTCTGAGCTGTCCATATACTAGAGCTTTATTTTTTGCTCTACGCTTCCATTTTATACCTGACTATCTCTGTAAGGATGTTTCTAGCTTATATCAGGCATTTGCAAGGGAAGGCAGCAAGGACCTCTTGATCCTAGCAGTACTGGTTCGCTGAGTGGTGTGGAAAACAAGATGCAAGTTGCTTTTTTCCAAGGCATTTTGCTTGAACATGTCAGAACCCTTGCTTAAATAATCCACCATGCTTGAAGTTAATGGATAGGGATAACATTTTGGAAGTCAAGATCTTTTATTCTGAATCCAATCCAATCTTTTTAACTTGAAGCGCTCCATTTGTAGATTAATTTTTAATAGAATATTTAACAAAAGAATGAAGTTACATTTTAGCACAAACAACCATGTTAAATCTAATTAAAAATCGAGTGCTAATTAAGTAGTAGTCACATGGAAGGGGACATGCATCAGACAAGTAAGCTCTTTTTAAGATGACAAGATCTTTCCCAATGGATCATGAATGAGGACCATTGATTATCACATAGATGATTAGAAATTAATGAAAAATAAGGAAAGTTTGGTAACAATAATTTCAATGGAAATATATCAACAATTTTTTAATGATTGTTATCAAATATATTATGTACGCACTGTCAATGCCAGTTTAAAAAACACTGTGATTTGAACTAAAAAATGCTAAATTCTGCAGCTTTTGGAAAGGCCAACTTATTTTCATACGTTAGATTTATAAGATGAAACCATAGCGTACTCGGTTAAAAATGCAAGTACAATACATAATCACTTAAGAAGCATGTACGGTGTCCATTCAGATTTAGCTTTAGACGAGACCGCGCGTACTCGTGCAATTTATTTCAAGACCGAAGGCTCATAGTTCAAACTTTAATAATTATATATGTGGTTCACACTTGTCGAATTCTGCTGATAAACACACCTCAACCTCCCGCAAGAGATTAGTCAGAGCATATCTCGATTTGTGGAATTGAGAGCGCATCATCTTGGATGATGTATGTAGCAAATTTGATTCCCATGTCGGTGAAGAGTATACGTACCAATTGGAGATGATAGTTGACAAACGCAAAGCAGGCGCCACGAAACAAACCAATCTCATTTTTTAAGGATTAATGAGGCAGTTAACAGCAGCATCGACCGTTCCTTTTTTGTTTTAACACATGCGTATGTGTGCCCTAGGCTTGCAGCAGGCTAGCGTGCAACTTCCAGGAGCGTGCCTGTATGATTTAAATACATGTTTAAACAATAATATTATTATTATTATAAAAAATTTTAGAAAACAGAACCCCAGAAAAGATTCCTGAACGTTGTGTGTACTTTTGCTGGAGGCATCAGCGGTGTGGTCCATGTGAAGCCATGCAGGGCCGAACAATTCCCTCGGATCTTGCCTCCCCGAAATCTAACAACCCCATCGATCGGCCTCTACATATACAGAAAACCCTAACCACAAAGTCTTCCATTCGCCAGCTGAAGATCATCTGCCACGTACGTCGGCCATGGACGCACAACGCAGGATGGGTTCGTTTGTCCGCACCATCTCTTCTCCCTTCCGAAAAGCCCGCACCGTCCTAAACACCCACAACAAGGGCAAGAAAGCCCAGCAAGGTGCGTACCTACGTAGGAACTGAATGACTGAATCCTTCTCCTCCTCCTCCTCCTCCTCCTCCTCCTCCTCCTCCTCCTCCTCCTCCTCCTTCTGATGATGATGACTGTCGATTAATTAGCTGCGTGGATGCAGATTTCTTAGAAAATGATTATGGCGTGAGCTTGCACGGAGAGGTGATGGCCTGCACCTACGAGGACGTCCGGGTGATGTGGTCGATCCTGGACAAGTCCAGTTCCAGTGTTTGCGACGCGGCCGGGTCGTGAACCAATCCATCCATCACCAATTAAATGGTTGGTGTGTTGTACTTTGTCTTTAATTTGTTGTGTTGTGTCTCGCCCTCGTATGATGAAGTCGCTGCAGCTTTGTTTCCATTCCGGCTGTAATCTGTACTTCGATTTTGAGGTGCTTGTTAGATCGATGTGAATCCCCGTGATCCAATGGACAACATTGACATGGTGTGATTTAGCCAGGATTTTGTGATTATCAATAAATGGCAATTTTAGATTCTACTTGAATTGATTTTATGTGCCTCAACATATATAGACTTTGGCGCCCAGTGCATGCTTTTTTTACCTTTTTTTTTATTTTTAAAATCACGTTATCACAGAAAACAAATTCATTAACGATTACAATTATAACGATTATTTTAATCTAATACACAGAAATTTATTCAGTTCGTTCAATTTGAATTTAGATGCTTTTTAAATTAACCCATAGAAATAAATTTACATATAATAATGTACTTGATAACAATTAATTATTAAAAAATGTTAAGACATGGTTGACCAAAACCATTGTTATTAAATGCCTCCTAATATTTCTAACCAAATTAAACAATATAACCATTATGTTGATAAGCATTATTAACTCTGACATTGACATCGACAAAATGAACTCGACGTCTGGGAATTCTCAAGTCTTAGAGAAAAAGTTGCCACCTAATTTATTAGAAAGATAAATTAAAAAAAATCTAATGATATGATGTAATGTAATGCAATGCAGACCTAGAGTTGTATGTTGTTGAGAGTCACAAATCTTACATCCATGTAGTAGATAGACACTGCGACCAAAGGTTCGAAGTTACAAGTTGGTTAATACTGTTCATTAACTAAATAGGGTACGGCAGTTAAAGGGTTGACCAACAAGTCCACGTTTATGCTTGAGGTGTGTCAAAACAAATGCATGGTAGGTATTTTAGAAAAAGATGCATACAAAGACATCTATAGGTATGTACTTGGTTTGAAAGAGCTTAGAGGTCTTTGAGCGGAATCTGACGACAATGATAATGGTTTCTAACTGCAAGGGTAACATTTTCCAACAATTGGGGTGGAATCCAACGACTGGTGATGGTTCCAACGGTAGAGGCGATAGAGCTAGTTAGTCTAGTAGTGGGGGTAGTGGAGCTAGTGTTGGGGTTGGAGGTGAAGGCAAGGAAACTTGGCAGATGGCACGGGATCTCAATGGACTTGATTGTGGAGATGATGGTTTTAGCAAGCAAAAGTCGACAATGGAGGTGGCAACAGACAAACCTTCTCGTAGAGGAAGCTCAGTGTTCCTCAGACATGCCAAAGCTTCATTGAATCAAAGAAAATCCGAAGGATCTCCTCAACTGCTCTTTGCGAATCAGTTGTTGATGTCCCCAACCGAAAGGGATGTGTAGACACTCTACTTTTGCCTACCCCTTTTACACCATTTAGGCTGGTGAACTCACGTTACGAGCTGGACTCGTAGATCTTATTACACACACCCCCCCCCCCCCCTCCCTTTCATTTACGACTATTTGGGTCTATCTCAAATGGGACCCTAAATATGTCTTTCTTTTTTACCACAAAAGCGTCACACTGGATAATACAGCTTATGAAATACATCAACTCCAAGTATCGACCCTGTTGTTGACACCACTAACCTCCTCCTTGTCACGTTACTACCTCAGTCAATGTAGTCAAAATTGATGGTCAATATGGGCAAAGTCAACAATCTATCATTAAATGGTCGCATTGTTACTCTTTCCGATAGACCCTCGTATGCCATCTATCCTCTTTGATGCATCCACAATCTGCCAAGCACTAATTTATCGCTCGCCTTCCGAGGTCAAAGCAAGCATGCATCATTTTTATATTTTCTAGGTTGTTTTTAGGCTTTTAAGGTATCTTTATGGTATTTCAAGCTTATTTACTTCTTATCGAGTAACATTCCAAACATGCGGATCACACTAAAATAGACCCTAAAATTTTCATTTTTTAGCTTGTCACATCATCTACCACGTCAACACAATGCTAACACATGGCAAAACCCTATCCCCTTAGACCAATGACATCATGCCATGTGGCATGATCATTTCTCTCCCTCGGCAATGTCAACACACTAGACCAACTAGGGTGCGACATGTGGCAATCACAGTCGACACTTGTTTAATGTAGGTTTTTTTTATCGATCCTTAATACTCTCTCAATATGTCTCATTGTATATGTATTTTTGAGGTGCATCTAAGTATATAAATTATGTATATGCATCAAGAGAACTCTTAAGAATTAACAACTAATCTCACGCTTTACACTTTTTAGATATTCATTTTTATATCTAAGGTATTTGATTTTATTTTAGATACTTATATTTTTTATCTAATTTTTATTTATTTATTAGATATTTACATTTTTTCTATCTAAGATGTTTGATTTTATTTTAGAGACTTATATTTTGTATCTAAAACATGTTTTTTATTTTTATTTTAGATACTTATATTTTATATCTAAAATATTTTGTTTTACATTTCTTAGATATTTATATTTTTATATCTAACGTATTTAATTTTTTTTTGTTGGTATTTTTACATCTAAAATATATTTACTTAATTTTAGTTTGGATGTCATATTTTCCCATCCAAAATAATTTTGGTTGCCTTAGATACCTATAAAAAAATTTATTTAGGCTTGATATAATTTGCTATTTTTTCTTTATTACTATTATTTCATGTTTATTTCTTTCTTATGGTTGAACTGGAAGTTATTTTGCTCTCTTTTTCGTTTATCTTTCTTTCTTTTTTTTGCAAGCGGAAGACTACGTTTTTTTTTAAAGGAAAAAAACAAAATCTTCGATCGAACGAATTTGTCTAATCAAATCCCATCTTTTTATTTTATATTATTATTATTATTATTTTTAAAAAAAAGATAAAACCTTTGATCGAATCGAAGTTAAACTTCGGTTCAATCTAAGATTTTAAAATTTTCTTTTTGTCTTTAACTGAATCAAAGGTAAACTTCGATTCAATCGAAGCTTTCAAATTTTTTTTACCTTCGATCAGATCAAAGGTAAACTTTGTTTCGACCAAAGTTTATAAATATATATATTTTTAGAACTTTTTGATTAGACTGAAGATTGGCCTTCGTTTAAACGAAGTCTGTTTTTATTTATTTATTATTTTCTTTGTTATTTTTTTATCAATATCTCATTTTATGTTGTTTTTTCAAAACGCCTCAATCTTCATTTTAAACTTCTTAAGATTTTTAAACATTTGATCTATTTTAATTCTTAATTTTATTTTAGGTACTCATGTATTGTATTTAAGACATTTTGATCTTTTTGACTTCATAGATATTTACGTTTTATATCTATGATATTTGACTTTATTTTAGACACTTACATTTTGTATCTAAAATATTTTGATTTGATTTCACTTTAGGTACTTATATTTGTATCTAAAATATTTGATTTGATTTCTTGGTATCTAAAATATTTGATTTGAATCTTGGATATTTCAATTTTATACCTAGGATATTTAATTATTATTATTTATTTTATATATTTGTATTTTATATCTAGAATACTTTGATCTTAATTCTTAGATAAATGAGAAATTCCATTCACTACTATTTCTTAAACTCTTAGTTCTTTTTGTCCTAAACTCATCTACTCGTCCATCTTCCTTTGGGTCCTTTAATCTTACATCTTATTTTCTGTTGTAGACTTAGATGCATTCACATTCGATACATAAATTAAGACCTATTTACGCATTTGAGGGATAAACCATTGGTTGAGCATGTTAAGTGTATAACACATTCCTTACATACATTCGAGAAACTTACTTAGAACTCTCTACTTAGAAATGTTAACATTATCTTCCCCTTCTTGTTAGGATATGAATGTTACTTACATACATCACATTGCATCACATCATAAGATTTTCTTACCTCTTTAATGGACTATGTTATGTGGCAACTCCTTCTCTAAGACATGAGAATTCTCAAGCATCAAGTCTAGGTGTCAAGCTTTATTGATTGTAATGTCACAAGATATTCCTCTTTTATAACTAAGGTTAGAGAGAGGAAATGATAGTTTTGTCGGTGGCTAGAGGCGACGCGCCTACTTCCAAGGTGTGTGGTGACGACACGTGCGAGCAATGGTGGCAACTGATTGGTGGTGCACACAACAGATGGCAAGTTCTTGAGTTTCGATGTATAGTGGATGCATTGATCGGGTGTTCTAAACGGTGCTAAAGGGGGGGAGCGTCTACGCGTGAGTGAATCCATAACAATGTTTCGCGCGCAATAACCATGAAGCAGAGATAGGATAGTTGTGGAGTTGTAAGGCTACGATGTTCGTGGTTGGTCAACGAAGACAATGCCATGCACATGTGGATTTGCAATTATGCAAGATGAGAGATATAGTGATAGTGACAAGGCATTGTAGGTAGCGGTCGCATGGGGCTAGTTTTAGCGACATTCACACAAGGTCAAGGCTGCTCGCCTAAGCAATGGAGGATGATCACATATAGCAAACAATTGGTAATAGAGGAGGAAATCGACAGAGCCGGGGATGAAGGAGTGGTGTCGCCTATGAGGATCTATAGTCACCGTTGGCAACGGAAATCCACGATGGACAAGCTAGCTATCACCAAGGATGAACGGGTCAAATCAATCCAAACAATTAGATTGTCGAAGGGGTGAGATCGAATTTGGACCATTCGATCTAGCTTGAAAAATGTAAAAACATTGGATTGAACCTTAAAATGGCGTGATTTAGGTCGTCGATCAAATGGAAATTTAATCTCGGTCGTTAGATCAAAAGATAAGTGTGATTAAATCTGAGTCATCGGACTTAAGTTGGGTAGAGAAGGGTCGTTAGATGAAGGTTTAGTCCTGGCCATTGGATCTAATCACAGATGAACAAATCTAAGTCGTTGGCTCTAATCGTAGATAAATTAGATCCCAACCTTTGGATGGTACCACGTGAAAGCGTTGTAGTCGTCCATCCCAAACAAGGGGAGAAGATGGGAGGAGGGCTAATTGAGATCACCATGTGTCATATCCTGGCTTGTCCAACGTGTTAACGTAGTAGGGAGAGAAATGGTCATACCATGTGACACGATGGCATTAGTCCAAAGGAGAGGACGTCAGTTTGACCAAGCAATAGGGTATTATTACGTGTCAGCCAAAATGATGATGTGGCATGTTGACGTAGCAAGCCAAAAAATAAAAAAATGAAAAATTGAGAGTTTGTTTTAGGTGTTTTCTAACCCTTTTAGTGCAATCCACGTGTTCAAAATGCCATCCAATGAGGAGAAAATAAGCCTAGAATATAGCAAAGCTTTAGAAGCCCAAAAATGACCTAGAGAAAAGGTAAAAATAACGTGTGTCTGCCTAAAAACCTTGAAAGGTAAGCAACAAACCAATGTTTGACATACGATGGATGGATAGATAGATAGTGTATGAGGGTCAGCCCGAAGGAGCGACAATGCAATCGATCAATGATTTTGACTGCCATTTTTGATCACATTGACAAAGGCAGTAACGTGGTAGGGAGGGGTGCAGTGATGTCGACAATAATGTCGTCAGTCGTCACCTAGAATTAATGTGTTTCATAAGTTAAATTAGCTAAATGTGGCAGTCTTACGACAAAAAGAAGATATTTTTGAAGACTTGTTGGTGATAAACTCAAACATTTTCGAACAAAAGGAGTGCATGGTGGGGCCTACGACTCTTACTCGTAATGTATGTCCACCGGCCCAAATCGTGCAAAACGGACAGCCAAAAGTGGGATATCTACGTTAACATGAAATGGACATATTATGATAATCTTGAGTTCTTTCATTTAAAATCTGTTGAAAGAAACTATTTTCCATCGTACTCTCAAATCTATACTTGTCGTTTATTCTATTTTTCATCTTTTAAATAATATATCAAGCAATATATATGCACATATATTATACTTATAACGTGAACGAACCCAAACGTACCCACCTCACCGATAGACCATTTTAACGAGATGCCAAAATTACCCTTACTTCACATACATTTTATATATTTTTTTAAAATTTGCAAGAGAGCATTCGAACTTGAATTAAGTTACACCTCAACCACAAAGATAGGAATTTTGTTTGTCATTAATAATTTGAGTTTTAACATCTTTCAATCCATTTCAAAAATCATTCCTCTTTATCGTCCTAATTATGACTCACTCATTTTTCATATAATATATAGTTACGTTTCATCTTACCATTTATTCTTCAAATAATTAATCACTTACATTTTATTATGTATGTGATTAAGGCAGCTCTATCACACAACCAATATCTTATGTAAAGTACCAAAAATATGACTACATTAAAATGAATCCGAATTTTCTTTCACTTAAAATTAATAAAGCTGAGAGAGAGAGAGAGAGAGAGAGAGAGAGAGAGAGAGAGAGAGAGAGAGAGAGAGAGAGAGAGAGAGAGAGCGTGTGTGTGTGTGTGTGTGTGTGTGTGAGTTATGATGCATCTTCACTCAAAATAGTAAAGACGCGCTTAGCCATTGAACGATGGTGATGACCAACGGGTGTAATTGAAATCATTTATGTCCTGTAAAAGATTTCAAAAAAGTATAGGGCGATGGCAGCAGTCGAAAAGTTAGAAGGCCTTTTTTGCATAGTATACACAGTTTTGAGGGTTGCATTTTTAAATCACTGATCTAAATATTAGAACATATGAATTGTAATTATCAATTACCAAAGTGAACCAGGTGGAAGTAGGGATAATGAGAGGTGGTATTGGGGTTTGTTCAACAATAGCAGATCAAATTGTAAAGGATGGAAAGATAGATTATACAACCATAGCAAGAAAAAAAGAGTGACAGAATTTAGTTGTAGCAGGTATATATGTAGTGGATAACTTTTTTTCTTTGCCTAAACCCTAATAAGCCCCACCGTCGACTCTAACGTCACGGCGGATGTGTTCGATTAGTTGTTTTTAGACAGATTCGGTCTCTTGTTAATTTAATCATCTAGGGAATGAGATGCTTAAATCTTTTTGGTCCACCAGAAAAGCTTCGAGTAAAGAGATAAAGCTGCATTGGATTAGGTGGACGGTGCGTCGTTGAGCTGTACCTCACATTCCAGTACTCACGATCGATATTCGCAAGTGAAAACGAATGAAACCACTTACTGTTCCCCCCCGCCCATCTTTTCTTCTGAAATCTAGCTAGCTTCTGCTGATAACTTAATTTATAGACGATTTTTTATTGCTGAAACATAAATACCAAGATAAATGGGATTCGTCGTATCAAATGGATGAGTACACGCAGATCGATCGGATTGAAGGAGAAACCCATCAGCAACTGGCAGGACCATCGACACCACACTTGCGATCGAGATGAGACGCGAACACGCACGGAGCTACAGTATTCTATCATCTTCCTGCAGATCAGTGGGAAGAACGTACATAGACGTATATATATGGTGAAATTTAAACCGATCGATTTCTGTTTCGAAAGAGTTCAAGAGCGATCTTATTTCATTTACCTTGGTCTATTTGGTGATGGCGTAAACAGCGTAGATGATGCCGGGGATGTAGCCGAAGAGCGTCAGCAGGAGGCAGATCCAGAACTCCATCTTAAGCCGCCACCAAATCCACTCAAAGATTACATACATAAATATATATATGGTACATACATACATGCGTGCATATAATAATTAACTGACGAATGATCTATCGATCTATCCCTAGCTACCAACGATGCCACACACTTGATTAAAAATAAATGCCTAGTTTATCGGTTAATCTATTCATGCCACGAAACAGCCAATCAGAGGGAGGAAGCCATAGAAAATCCCGACGCTTTGGTGATAGAGCAGACAGAAGAAGTACCTGGCATCCAAATTTGAAGAAGACGCCCAGAGGTGGCAAGATGATCGCCAGCAGAATATCAATGCAGGTAGCGGCTCCCTCGTCCGCCATTGTTCCTCTCTCTCTCCCTCTCTAACCAACCCAAACCACACAATCTCTTACGTACTTCACAGGAACAACTAAAAAAGAAGCACTAATCAATGATGGAGGCAGGGCTGCACCCAATTTATAGACGCACAAGACGACCGACCTGCTCGTCCAACGCCCAACGGTGGAGTTGGCAACCAATGCACCAGGTCCTAATTAAAAAGGCGTCCAACTTAATTAATTAATTCCTTCGCGAATCACGACCCACCAGCAGGTTTATTTTATTCTATTCTTTTTTTTTTAAATAATTGAAAAGTGTTAAATTATGTAAAAATTGTGAATCTTTATAATTTTTATTTATTTGCAAAAAATCACTAAAATGCCATGAATAACATTATTTTTCGATAATCAAGTTACACTTACAATTATAATTACCAGCCTAACTAATTATTAATAAACACGGGCGGACTTCCAGTCACCTCTGGGACCCATCTGATTCTCGGCTTGGTGAATTGGGAATCGCTTACAGCTATGCATGACAGTCGGACACGCGGTACCTTGGTCGATCAATCTGTTCCTTCCATCTCCGGTATCTCTATATGGCATTTAATTTTCAAATGACGTTTTATAACATTTTTAATAAGCGACAGTCTTATATTTAGTTTATCCAATGTTTTCGACAAGAATAAAAGAAAAATTTATGCAAAATCCCCCCCCTTCTTGTCAGTTCCATCGCAGCCAGGGGGTTGTGAGGGGACTTTTTGATCATTCTTATCGTTTATCATCTTTGTTTATCGTAGGTAATATCTTTGGCATCTTTACGTTCTACCCTCCCCTCAAAAATTTCCAGCCACTTGTCCATCGTCACCTTCCTTAGGCCTTCCTCTCCTTGATGGTTTGCTGCAACTAAACAACCTCTACCCGCCGCCGACGATCAGTCAGCGGCCTCCTTCAACTCCCCCCAACAAAAGCCCTCTTTAATTCATGTGTAGCCCATTTTCTCATGGACTTGGGGGTTGGCGATGACTACCATGATAGGGCACGTGGTGAATCTACCAGTTTTTAATTGCAGGCCGAGACCCAACCCAGGCTGGCCTGTGAGCCCCTTGAGAAGGGTCAGCTTGTGTGGTCTGACCGGCCGGCCGGCCCTCTCCTGACATTTTCTTCTTACGTAGACCTGGAATGAATTTTCTACTTGTTCGCGTCGCTCGGTGCTTATATATTATTGTCTCCTTTCCAGGTGTAACTTTTCCCATTTGCATCTGCCTTTTCCCTTTTAGTCCATTTAGTTATATAAAATGGTTCTTTTCCAGATCTCTCTCCTTCCCCCCCTCTTTATAGCTTGCTTGCACTGTAACGACAGCGAAGAAACAGGATCTTTCCGTGGACGCATGCATCCATCCTCTTGTTCAGAGCTCACATGACCGTTATGGAGAAGAGAACGGTACCTCCGTACCTGGCGTCCCTGTGAGTTTTTCACCTTTCTGGTGAAGACATGGAAACACGATTGATTTGATTTGACCTTCTCTTACTTGATGGTCTCATGTTTCGATTTATCGTAGATCTCGTGAATTTCGTTACTTCTTACTTTTTCTTTTGTTATCTTGAAATAGTCGTAATAATCATTTTTTTAGAGATATTTTTTAAAATATTAACTTAATACTTCTTCATTTTTTTTAATTTTTCATTTTCCAATCCACCTTTAATTAGAATATTTATCTTCAGGTGCGGCCGTAAACAACGTAAATGAGGTCCAATCTTAAATTAAACTTCTTAAATTTCTCTCTTACCACGCTTTATTACCTCATGTCAACCGTTGTGTTTGTGCCTTCCATAAAAGCCTTGTGGTTGTCCTTAAATCTTTAGATATGGGCACCGTGTTGACTTAATAATCTTTATTTCTGCTTACTTGATTATGGTTCTTAATTAGAATCTTTTATTTAATTTTATCTCCGTTTCTACTTCGGAAAAGAAAAAAAAAAAACTTCGCCGTCGAGGCCCCGTCCGGCCTCACACTTCAAAGAATATCATCGATCGAGACTGTTTCACCACTTTTATTATTTCACCAAACAATTTAAATTTGTTAAACATCGGATTATTCAGATTTGTCATTTGATTGATTTCAATTGAATTTTAAAATTTATATTAAAAACAATTGGTTTAGATTTGGACATACATGATATCAGTCAGTTAAATTTTAATTTGAATCTGTCACTTGTCCGGCCTCATATTTGGTTTAGATAAAATATAATATATTGCATAATCTATAACTATTTTTATTGGGTTTCCCTCTATCGAGGATGGCTCACTTATTCATTTCTCTTTTTTTAACAAGGATCTAGAAGCGATATTTCCACTCAATCATTTCTGGAAGAGGAGAGAGAAAATATAATAATGCATTCACGTAAGAGGTAACTTGTTGTGTTACCTTGATCAAAAGGTCAATTGAAAGATTTTTTACAGTTAAATTAAATTAAATTAAATTACTTGTTATATATTTTACATCCAAATACTCTAACGTTATTTTAAATATTTATATATATATTTTTTACATCAAGGTACTCTGATTATACTTTATGTATATTTATAATATTCGTATGCAAACCGCCTGTCCCCGTTCAGACGTTGAGGGAAGAGGTTTTTTTTTGATGGTGGTGAGGTGGTGGATGAAATTAAGAAAAACTCTAATAAAAACCATTACTGGAGAGAGATCTAACATACATGGTTCAGACCAGGGGTGTGATTTCTATCTCCTGCATTTCATGTGCGCGGTCTTATTTGCAAAGACGTTTGAATGTATGCTCCCGAATCTTCACGTGAAGCATACAAACATTCACCCGATCATGTAGAAGCATCGATCGAATATGTATTTATCAAAGTGCAGTTCGTATGATGTGATCTTTTGTAATACATTTGCATAATCCGATTCCATGTGGGACTGTACGCTGCCGCATCCATCTACCAGCACCTTGTCATGCTTTTTTTTTTTCTTTCTTGTGCTGTACTTTCGTCACTTTCATATCTATTTATACTCCTTTAAATGCAGCAGGCTTTAGCGTTTTACATGTACATGTGCATTTTGCCTCTTGCACATGCTTGTATTTTTTCAGTTCGGCCTGACACAAAGGCGTTCTTTATTCCTTACTTTCACATGCAAGTTGTGGAGTTTTAGAAATTACTGTATTTTTCATTATTATTTTTAGATATTATTTCGGTGTTTAAAGATATTTTTAATATTATTTTTTTTTTTGGTTAGAAAATTCTTCCACAGGTGTTGAGCTTAATGTTGTCAAAGAAATTATTTCTATGAAAGAGTATCATCTTTGTTTATTGACGACAGTACGGTTGGTGATGTCCAGATGTAAGATGTGCTTCCTTCTTAGATTGATTGATCTGGTTGGAGATGAGAGTATCTAATATTTTGACTACCGGAGGAATTCTTTTATTGCACTTGTTTGTTTAGTTTCTTTTGTTGCTAAATTTTTGACGACCGTCGTTTATAATCCTTCTTCCAAATTTTTATATTTTGTTTACTGTGTTGCCGTGGCTTTACGGTTTTAGTGTTTTTGTTCAATCTAATTTATATCTTTAATATACATATATATTTTGCTTTTCTATTCATTCATTTTCCTCTTTTTCTTGTTTTACTTTCTTTCTCTCTTCATCCTCTTCTTCACCTTCCTTGAAAACCTTTTTTTCTTCTTCTTCCGCCCAACTGGCTTCTTTACCACTTTCTTTATCTTTTTCTCTTGCCATGTATGCCTCAATCAATGCATATATTGATTTACGTATCCCTTCATTCATTTACATGTACAACGCGCTGGTGGTGACCCGCCGGCACCACCGCCGTCCTGCATCTTCAGCCGACCAAAAGAAGTCGAGACTGGTCAGTCTTTGACCAAGGCTGCTGTCCTTAATGCGTCGATCATATATATATATTCTTTTTTCTTTTCTTTTTTGTCATTCCTTCTTCAACCATTTGATTCTCTTTTCCCGTTGCTGTCCGAGCGACGTCGTCCGTTCCCGACCATGCATTCGTCGGCTATCTATCATAGGTGCAGGCTTTGTTCAAGAAAGAGATGGCCGTGCAACAACATTTTCTGCGTTGGTTTCGCCTTTGTTTTCCCCTTCTCTACCGTGTCAACCGATCCATAGAATTTCCTCCTGTCGCACCTCGAACGAATCCTAACGGAGCCGAAGCGCGTGACCGGTTCCGGCCCTATATACGGGGCGGAGCGGAGCAGCCGGTGGTGTGTGGGAGAGTGGTTTTTTTTTATCTTTTTCCTGGAGCCGCTGCAAGTCGGTCATCAGTTGAGTGTAAAATGACTATTTTACGCTCACTACAAGGCCGATTATTTCCTGCGTCTACAGTGGCGTGCTTGCGGGATAATATTAAACCCATGTGTACTTGGAACAAGTGGAGCGTCAATCGGTCAATACACGAAGTAAATAAAAAATCATCGGACAGGAGCCAAGCAAGTAGGTGGGGTTTTGGGTTTGTGCACGTGAGAAACTTTGAAAGATCTTAGAAAAACAAACGGAGGGAAAAGACTTTTTCAAGTCATACTTATTTGTGTATGTAGGAAATCTTAAGAAAGGATTTTTTGATACGAAGAAAATGTTTACCTAAACTTTCGGACCCTTCCTAACCTGACAATTTGAGACAACTTCGGAAATCTCGATTTTTCTTCGTCCTTAGAGTAGTAGTACAGGAGCACCTTCCTCCCTACCTTTCTAACCTCTTCAAAGTAATTGAATGTATCATAGAGCACAGTGGTGATGTCCTACCTGGGAGTATCTAAGAGTCATGTACTTGACATCTAGTCAGAAGAGCTCGAGAGAGCCAACACAATTGAGAACGTGTGTGATTCTACAGAGATGAAGACATTCACGATCATAGGCAACGACGTCGTTGCCTCAACATGACGACACTCTCGGTTGAATAAGTCAAACTATCTTCAACGACATACGAAGTTGGGGGCGAGAAAGTTGGAGGAGGAGGAGGTGATGGAGAGAGACCAGTTGAGGGACAGGCTAGAGATGGAAAGGGAAGGGGGAGGTAGGAGGGCCGCCCAATGGGTGAATGCAGAGAAGCAGGTTGATTGCTAGAAAAGGGGCTTCTTTTGGTATGTTATTATTGGTTAATATTAAACATGACATGATTATTGTGATAAATTGTATTTTCATCATATAGTGTTTATAAATGCATTGTTAATGGTGAACTTGCCATTATTAGGTAAGTTATATATAATGCATTTATTTGGGAGATTTATCACATTTATGTGTGAATGACTAGATTATTGGAAAGACTTTATTATTGTTGTTGTGCATATGACTATTTAATTATATGGAATGTATAAATAGAAGTTATGCATTATTAATTGATATGAGATATGCAATTATGTAGCATGTAATATTTTGTTGAATATTACTTGTAATGAATTATATTTGTGATGATAAGTTATTTCACATGTGTATATTGTATGTAAGTTATTTGACATGTTACATAGGTATTTAATATATTTTATATTATGTAAAATATTAGTTCTCAAGTTGGCAATAATTTACTTAATATTATCTCCTTTTGTGCATAAATACCTCAAAATTCTTATTATTTTTTGTTATTTCTCAACATATACAAACATCTAAATTTTTCTGTCATATCCTACTATTTCAATTTCCCACCATTTCAAGCATTTCCTGATGTTTCATTTTTCGACGGAAAATATGCACAAACAGGTTTTATTTATTTTTCATTCTTGTCTATTCCATGTAAGTTTTTTTTTGTGATTATGGTGTTTTTATATTAAAAAAAATTAAATTAAAGAAAACTATAAATATCATTATAAGATAAATTATTACAAATGATTGTCTATTCTATTGTTAGCTTATACCCTCAACTACCTTTGGATATTGTGATTTTGTAATAATATTATTGCATGATTGTTAGATGTAAAATGTTTAGAGTGCATTTGATAGAATTTTTTTTGACGAGTAGTTTTTTTAATAATAGAATTGTAATTGTGATTTAAAAGAAATTTTAAAAAAAGAGAGTAGGAAATCAAAAGTGGTGTTTGATAAGAGAAATAATGTTGTTTTGTTTTTCTTTTTTGAAGTTGTCTTTAAAGTGAATTTTTTTACTTAAATATAAATTAACATGTTATTAGTATGTATAACGAATAATTAATAATAGTAATTAATATATATGTATTTATTAATAATTTTATAATTAATATTAATATAATACATAATAACAAAGTTTATTATACATAATATTAACAAAATTATTAAAGTTTTTATTTGATATATATTATATTATATTATATATTTAACATCAAACTTAGCATGACAAAAGGTAAAATGTAGGTTCATTTAAGATCACAATAACATTGCACGCATACTCCCAAGTGAAATTAACATAACAACAGTATAAAATGTAACATTAAGATAATATTTTTTTAAATTTAAAAGTTTACTAC
The DNA here is from genome assembly GCA_036874045.1 of Cymodocea nodosa. Taxonomy (NCBI): domain Eukaryota; kingdom Viridiplantae; phylum Streptophyta; class Magnoliopsida; order Alismatales; family Cymodoceaceae; genus Cymodocea; species Cymodocea nodosa. The sequence continues at coordinate 3,260,586 of CM072338.1, read as the reverse complement.
TACAATAATAAAAAAACACTTATAAGTTTTAATGTGTTGAAATACTACATCGCATCTTTTCAACCATATCAATATTTTCATTGTTGTTGTTAAGGTTAAAAAGATCTTTCTTCCTTTGGACTTTTTAAAATTTAACAACATAATAGTCTCAAGTGGATCAGTGTTTAAAAAATCATCATTTTTAAGCACTTAAATACATTGTCCAATTGTTATTTCCAAGGTTTGAAATTAATTACCAATTATATAGATTTGATCCATGATAATTTTTTTTCTACTTCTTTCTTCTTTTAGTACTTGTACTTATTTGTATGGTGGACACATTTGTTGTAGATGATCATTTCTCTCCACATTGAGTGTTCAAAATTTTCATGTATAATGTACTCATCATTGACATTAGAGCTTGAATAATCGAAATTATCAGCATATGCACCAAGATTTGGATTTGTTGATAACCTTGGAATGAAATAATTTCGACCACTTGCACTGCTACTCTTGAACAACTTGTCTAATTTAATTGGAAATTTGATTCATTTATGTTGAAATTTGTCATAATTTGGTTTACACTGAAAAGAAAAAATTTTTACGTAAGTTTATGAATATATATAATTAAAAGAAATTAATATTGAATATTCAAATAGATATTAATAAAACTTAAATAGTACATAACTAATATATCAACTTGAAATTTTACCATCATTGATCGTTAGTTTATTCATATGTCCTAGTTGTAAGATTTCATAACTGTTGCTGCCTTTAAAGTCTTTCATTTTTGTCCATCTTTACGAAGAAGTTTATTATATTTGTTTTTAAGTTGCTCATGCGTAAATCAACAACCGGTTCATTTTAGCAAAATTTTCTCCAACACCTTGTATCTCTCCGGTATGAGGTGAAATCCAAGTTTGCGCCTTTCATCAACTAATTCAATACAAATATTTAAGAATTGACATATAAGATCATCATCCCAACTCTTCTTGTTGCCATTGGTGATTTCTCTTTACTCAATTTCGTTAGAACCTCTTGTGTTAACTTGTGATGATCTTATACTATTATTTGCTTAAATAACATTATTTGTAAGTGATAACTCATCACGTCTAGTCGGCAACTTCAAAAATATCCATTCGTTGCTTATGTCCCTCGAAAGAAGAGAAGCAAGCAACAACAATAAAATTGACATTATATGAAATACTAACAACATTGGCAAGGTTGTATGACATCTAAGAATATAAAATATCATTGTAATTGAAAATATATAGTCAACCACATATTGTGGAAAAGAAACCATAAAACTAACAATTATAACACATTTTCAGCGGTTCACATTTAATTTAGTAAAAACCATTAATATAAAGTAATAATACGTTGACAAATGGTATTTCTCATACACAAATGTTTAATTTATAGGTCATACTTTGATCCCAAATGTAATCACAGACTTGCACCATGTGATTGTCATCTTCTACAAGATTACTTTCAAAAACTGCATTGTCATCTTTATCATCTTCACGTGGATCTCCATTGTTCACATCCTCCTCTTCCTCGTTTAAAGTTTATCGATCTACTTCATGGCCTTTATCAATAATAAAGTTATGTAATACTATACACGTTATTACAATATTCACTTGCGTAAGGTAGTCATACAATGACATTAATTAGGTTAAGAACAACTCATCTTTTATTTTTAAAACACTAAAAGAATGTTTTAATGACATTTTGCAATGAAGAATATAAATAGTTGAAATTTTCTTCTACGACTTTAGGTTATAAAGAACAAAACTGAGGTATATGATATGTTTCAATCTTATAAGATTCTAGAAATCTAGGTATATTTTGGTATCTAGACTCTACTTAGATAATACTTACTTGCCAAGATAAAAATGTATGATTACTACTTGTCGTTACATTGGAAAGCACCATGAGTAATGCATGATAATGAATTTAAACCAACCTTTAGATGACAAAGGAAAATTATATCGTGAATTGGATAGTGTATGTTTCAGAATTTAAAAATAATAAATTATACCTTTTCATCTAGTTAAAGCAAAAGTAAACATCATTTGAAAAGTATTATTAAAAATATTTTGTGTCGTTCTTTTACGGCCTCTACTACACTTGTAAGGAAAATGTGTAATTTTACTCATTGAATAGTGAATATAAGTATGATGTAGTGCATCAATTTGTATTTTTAAAGAAGAGCATGTATTTAGGAAATGCCGTTTTAAGTTCTCTTTTGAACATAAGCAATAATTACATGTATTTACTTATAATTTGATTAAAATGTTGTAAAGTAACTCGAAGAACTCTATTCTTCGACTTATAAGTTAAGATTTAAAGAAAAAAAATTTAAATTGTTCTTCGACTATAATCCGTTGAGCATTAGACAAAAGATTATTCTTTTTACGGATTTTGCACGACTTTTGTAAATATCACTGACATCATTTTACATATATCAAAACATAGTTTTAAATACATCTCTTACAACATTATCTTTAATGTATCTAACGTTATGAGCTATTTGTCTAAGAGAAAATATTATGCGATAAAGACTTTTCAATACGAGTTGCATTTGAAATTAATAACACAAGTCTAAATGTTAGTCTCTAACACTAACACTAGGTAAGATTATAAAGAGAGATTGAAAGAAACCACTCCTTTGCGCTAATTGTACTAAAAAAAATTGACGAAAATACTAATTTCCTTGGCGAAAAATATTTTGAAAGGACCTCATTTTAGAAAATACCAATCATTTCACATAATCCGCCGTGGCATTCATCTCGAAAGACGACACTGTTGCAGGAGAATTAGGGGATGGACGGGTGAAAACTCAAACGGCGACAACTCTAGAGGAGTGATTTGCAGGTAGAGAAGGGGGGATCGGTGGGGTTGATGACGGCGAGAAACGTATTCGGGCGATGAGATCGGTGACATCAGCTCAGGCACCATGTTCCTTGTGCGACGGACGGCTCGTGATCGAGGATGACGATGGTTCCCGTTCCTCTTGAGGGTCCGATCATCGCTGGAACTTCTGCGCCATCGGTCATCTGACATGCCATTGATGCCAAACTCCTTTCTTATTTTTACGATAAAAAATATTATTATTTCTGTTAAGTCAAATATTCCAAACGAAGGCAATAACGAAGCACGCAACAGAGAATTTAAGTCTATTAATTTTCCGCGCATAATTAAAGAGCGAAAAAACGTAATAACACCCGCAATCGAGTGGTTCACTACTGGATTTAATTATTGAATCAAGTCACTTCGGCTTGTCGGCTCTATATTCCCCACCCACTACCAACCTTGTGCTCTCCCCTTTGGCTTATTTCTCAGAGATGTACACACACACGCACACGCACACGCACACGCACACACAAGCTCATGCATGCCTTCTACCACGTCACGGGAAATCTGTAAAGCTATATGTTAATTGATGTTGGGTGGTGAAACAATATCTTAATATACTGATGTTCATGCAATCTGACGACAACATATAACTATTCCTTGATGATGTAAGCTCATGAAGATAATATATATATATGTAGTAGTTGGTGTACTGCGCCATTGTGGTTTACTTTCAAAAAACTTTCCTGCCTTCGTTGCTTTCAGAAAGCGCGCGTACTGCTGTTTTGTAAAGGTACCAAACCTTGAGTTTTATGTAAGGGTAGAAGTTTTGTATTTTTTCAAAATTAACAATTATTAAGAGTTGATTGGAATCGGTGGGCTGCCGTCGATGAGCACCGAAGAGGAAAAATATCTGTTGTTTTTTTTTTTTTTAAGTAATAGCAAGTTTGAACAAGTACGTACAAGTGGAAGGTACACTGCATTTTCTTCTTATTGGTGACGACCTGTTGGAGACATATTTGGTAATTATAATTTTGAAAATCTATTAATATTATTAATTAAAAAACTTGAATTAAATTTATATTGGATACGTTAACTTAATTTTATATAAAAGCTTAAAGAACACTACAATTTAGAATGTGAAATTAAGTTATATTTTGTTAAAAAATATTTTATTTATACTTAAACATAATGTAACGTTATCGCCAATAGAGCAAACTAGTCAATATCTTAATTTGATACTTGAGAATTCTTATATCTAAGAGAAATGAGTCGTCATCTAATCTATAGGAAAAGTAAACTAGGAAAACTTTAATGATACAATGTAATGGAATGTATGTAAATGATATCTATGTTTTAAAAAAGAGGAGTAAGGTTAGTTGGCTTAATTAGAGTTTTAAATAAGTTTTCTAATTACATGTAGGGAAAGTATTAGATACTCCACATGGCTGACTAAGGATCAGACTTTTAGATGCTTAATAAGTGCTAGTATGTGTGTATTAGACATGAATATATTTATATATTCAACATAAGATAAGAGATTAGGTCGATAGACCCAAGATAAAGAGAACTAAAAGCTTATAAAATAGTCATGTACAACATCTCTCATTTGTGCATGGGAATAAACCCTAAGTAGGCCTAAATTATATGATTCTAATTCTAATAAGTCGATGTTGGGGTATATGGTGTGGAGACGTGCTTTTATAGTTAGAGGATCCAAACCCCAAGTTCTAAGGGATGGATGCCAACACATATCGGTGGAAGCCAAAGGTGAACACCAACAATAGACATAGTAGAGAAACCCAACAGAAGTCACCCGATAGGTAGCCAAGTGGTGGTCAATGGATGGCCAATGACAATTGAGATTGTTGGCTGGTAGTGGTGTTTCGGTAGTGAGCAGTCGATAGGTGGCCAAGGACAATTGGTGGTAGTTGGTGGTGTGATAGGCAGGTCTCTAAAGAGTTGTGGCTCAAGGGTAGCACATCATTCTATCTAGCTCACTAGTGACCTAGGGTTGTAGATCGGTGCACATAGGTTTCCTGAATGGTCAGATTGTCAGCTAGATGTAGGAAGTCCAACTGGTGTTGAAGGGCATTCAAGCAACTAATGATTTTCAAGAGATCCACTTGAAATTGATTGTGAGGTCAATAGCTATCGAGAGGGTAAACTTGTAATGTACCTAGGTTTTTTGCTATGCACTATAAATAGGGTTGTATGTGTTGCATGTAACGTGCATCATCATAGTAAGAATAACCTAGCACCTCTATGGAGTAGGCTATTCTCCTTGAACCATGTAAATCTTGAGTGTTCATCTTCCTTCCTTCTTCATCTATCAATTTCCATCTCATTTCTCCAAGTGAGTGAGCATACACTTGTCGTTGCAAGAGTAACGTAGAAGTGGGAGCATGCATGCAAGCTTCAAGGAGCAATCAGTGTGAAGGAGTTCTCCAAGCGTTGAATGGGTTCCATCATCTCTATAGTCAATGCTCATAATTGATCAAGCGATATAGTTAACCACATTGCCACCTATCGATGATGAGGCTAGTGAATTATGCACATAGGTGCATGACTCTAGCCAACAATATACATAAGTGTTGGAAGGCAAATTTTAAGTATAAGATAGATTAGGCTACCATAGGCCTTTAGTGGGTCTAAGGTCATATGTTACTAAGGGTCACAAACCTCCCATCTATAAGGCAAATGAATATCACATCCCATGGCCAAGCATGAGTTAGTATATTTCACTAACCAACTAGAGTATGATGATTAAAGAATAAAGTTGGCAAGATAAATCCATGTTTAGCATTGAGCTTATTTGGTGTGTGTATGCATAACAAATGTTAAAAGGTTATAAACAAGGGTATTTATGGATGCATACTTGGTCTAGAAGAATTCAAGGTCTTCAAGCAAGATTTGACGATTATCCAACAATGACAGTGGTTTTTTGATGATGAAGGTGATGGTGGAGTGGGTTGGTTTGATGGTAGAAGCAATGGTTCAAACAGTAAAGGTAGCTAGTTTAGTGGTGATTCTAATAGATAGAGGTGCTACGACAAAAGAATTAATGAAGATTCTATATAGGGATTGGTAGCAGTAATGATAATAGTAAGTAGTAGCAATAGCAAAGGTGGCAGTGACAACAATGGTATGGATGGAAAGAGCTCATAAAGATGACAAAGGCAATGATGATTTGAGTGAGTTGTTGTCAATCAACTCATGGAAGCACTAGTTGATGCCCCTATTGGGAGTGGCAAACCTTGATGAATTAAGCAATGAAGAACTTAATAGATCAAGTAGATGCTTTAACAATGTTAGAGGAGGTGCTTCCTCATGTCTTCGAGAGAAGTTGGAGGTTGACTACCAATGCCCTCATTAATGGATGGGAGAGCCTTTTATAGGCTTGTGGAGGGGAGGTGAACCAATGGGAGCAAGCAACATGCAATTGCTTACATTGATGGCGAACAACAATTGTAAGGCCTACAATTGAGGCATCACAAGGTTTTGAAGTTGCCATGTTGAATAGGGTGACTATCGTAAAGGTTGATGCCTACTTGTGGAAGGGAGTGGTGGTGTAGTCAATGCAATCTTCTATGGTTTATAGAGGAGTTGCATGCTAGTGAGGAAGATGGAGTGGTAGCTTTGGTGACCATGAGGCATTTGCTTATGTTTTATAGAGGGTTGAAGTGGGGCTTGAAAATTCCTTGTTAAGAGCTGGTTGGGTTGCAAGCCCCTTTAATGCGAGTGGTGAGGAAAGTAAGATGTGTAGAGAGAGCTATAGCGATGTTGACAAATACGATGATGAGACACAATGATGAAGGACTAAACTATTGCTAGATATGTGATGGAGGAAAAAAGGGAGATCAATTTTGATCATTCTAGACCATTGAATCATTGAAGGGGTAAGATAGAATCTAGGTCATTTGATCAAACATGGTTTGAACCATTGATTGAATAGAGATTTGATCTAGGTTATTAGATCAAAAGATGAGTCTAATTAAAATTGAGCCATTAGATTTAAACCAAGAAGGTGTGGGTCATTGGATCATGATACAATTAGGACCATTGGATGAATATCACATGGTTGAGACCAATTTGTCTTAAGTTGGATGAATCATAGCCATTAGATCTTATAAATTACAATTAATGGCTTAGATTATAGTGTGAAAGGGTGTTTGATTCGATCGTTGATCTCAAATCAAACAATCAAGAATCATCCTCATGGGTTCACTAAAAGAGTTGTGACGATGGGTAGAGTGGGTGGTTGTAGGCTAATTCTATCACTCGTCAATCGAAAAATGCTACCAAAGGGGCAATGCAGGTAATGTCTTGTACTTAAACTGTTTTTTCTTAAGATATAAGTAATTCCTGAACGAGATTCAAATTGATTAAATTCGTTAATTTAAATTATTGTAAGTGCATAGTGTCAATTGTAAAAGTGTGCAAGAATAGGTTGAACCACAAGAAGTGATTTAGAATCAGTTTCTAGGTTGCTTTTAAACGGGTGTAGTGTTTTACCAATTAAGCCTCTCACCTCGTTGAGTTATTACTTAACTCAATGAATAATCCTCGTTGAGTCACAGATAATTCAATGACAAATCTATAGACTTATGTTCACTCTAGTTGTTTTCACTAAAATTTGGCTAACCATTGGGCGCTCCTAGACAATGCAAACAACACACCTTACACTCTCTCATTGCTACTTATTTCAAATTTAATAAGGAATAGATTTAGCATCCAAATGATCTTAAATAACAATCAGTCAAGGCACAATTTTAGAAATTTAAAACTAATTGTTTTCAAAATAAAGTCATATAGTTTTATACTAGAATGAAAAGTAAATACACAACAATTGACAATCATAAACCGACAATACATATACAAATGATACATAAGCAAAGCATAAGATATATGTTAATGTTCCTTAAGGTAGATGATAGATGAATGACAATACTCTCTACTGAAAATAAAAAACCTTCAACATTACATACGACGTAGTTACACTTCTGAAGATTTAATCACTTATTGTCAAGAACTCCTTTCCTTACTGGATATTGCGAGTCTAGACCTTTGTAAGGTAATCTTCTCTTTAGCAAATCAACATTAATCTGACACCAAGGCTATAAGCTTTAATTGTCTTCTAAAAGATGAATCAATGCTTGGTGAAAAAATATTTCCTTCCTGTGATGCGATTACTCCTCCGCAATAGTTGTTAGTCACCACAGTTTGATCATAATTGACCCGACTCTAGAAATTATATTCATATACCTTCAATGAATGGTGACAGCAGTAGAAGAAGGATATCTCAAGGAACATCTGACACTCTCTACAATGAGCGCTCCTTCCTCCCCCCTTTCTTGATTGTTTTCAATCATTTTATATTTCTTTTCAATAACAACTACTAGCACCAAAATGATTGATTTGATTCTTTTTTCCTATGCATTAATGGGTGTAATCTCTTCTTCATTTCATGATAGAGATCATAGATGTGAATCATGCAACATAAATTTTTCAATGCAATTCTTGTAACTGCTCATCATACACATTAGATATAATAATTGGTTTGTGGAGTTAACATAACTCGACAAACTAATTCCATTGGATTAATTGCTAACTCAACAGACTGGATCCATTGAGTTATGCAATAACTCATGAATTTAGTTTGTTCTTGTAGTTCAATACAATAAATATGAAATAGAATGATTTATGTAAATACTACTTAGGTATAAACAACATTTAATAATATGTATAAGGGAAATTTTTGTAATAATTTGAAAATGATAGTTAACGTTAATTCATTTAAATTATGCATATTCTCTTATTAAGTCTTAAATTTGAGTAAATATAACATATTGGTCTAATTCCTATCTGATAAGCTAAATGACATGTCATTAATTATTAATTAAACTTTAACATTATGTATTTTTTCACTCTAAATAAGTAGCAGCAAGTTAATTCCACTACAAACCTTGTTAGAAATTATTGTAGTGTGTATGTTTTAACTACAATCACATGGTGCCAATAATAGTTAATAATAGTTAGTATGAGTATGAGTCAAATCTATGGAGAGCTTATAAATTACACAATCAAATTTATCAAAATAACACATAAACAAACATTAAAAATATTTAAAAAGATGATAATATAAAATTCTCATTGAAAGATTGTTTGAATTTGAATAAAAATAAAAGATTAGAATATTAATTAAAATTATCCTACATGCAATACTCTAAATTATTTTAAATGCAAAACTCTATATGATATAATAATGATTCATCCTTTCAGCGAATAATAGCTTAAATACTTGTATTTTTCTCCCTATGTGTGATCTTCGTCACTTGTTATTCACGTCTAGTACAAGGCTACTTACTATTCTTGTTACTACCAAGAAAGCACCACTTGGCAACGCTGCCTTATTCTCCTTCCTTTCTCCACGGCAAATATCTGATCACATCCATGCACGCAACAACGCATGTCTTCACGTCTCCATCTGCGTCTACATCTACAACTCGCTCGCATTCGACTCTATCTACGTCCACGTCTGCGACTCCGCCATGTCCATGGGTTCACATATTTACATCGTCTACATCTTCGCATGAAGAGAAGAATTAGATGTCCATTGCTTGCACCCGTGAGAAAGAGAGGAGAGTAACAGCCACTTGTTCGGATAGCTAAGGGACAAATGAATGAATGCCTTCAACCCTAAGCAATTAGACTTTTGTAATTCCTTTCAATAAATTCCGACGTACACTAACAGTGACAGAAATTTAAAAATTTCCCTTTTCCTTCTATAAATTTCAGTGTGCACTAAATCCCTTAAGTGGGAAAAATTACATTCTCCCTCCTACACAAGCTGCAAAACATATAATTAAAGAAAACATAATATTAAATCATGTTCATGCTTCCAAACATTTAAACTATAATCAACTTTAGTCAATTCATACATTTTTAAAATTTTCTGTCAAATATTTATATTATCAATATGACATTCATGAGTTTTAATTTAACTTCCACAAAATAATTCTCATCTCTTATCCATCAACATAAAATTATTTCATTTCACCATAAAATCACTTATTTAATTATTTTTTCACTAAAATTCATAAATGATCATATAACTTGAAAGTCAATATAAACTAACCATATTAATATTCAATGAAGCATAACATACATAATTAATCTCATATAAACATGCATAAATTAACCTTATACATGTAGGTTATCGAAATCTACCGCAAGTGTCATCGAAGAAGCTACTAGAGGTGTCATCGTGTGAATTTCGACCGTCGATTCAGTCAAAACGATTGCTAAGGTGCTCCCAAGAGATGTGGACGTGTTCTTTAGGTATGAATGAGCACTCTTAACTTGAGATTGACTCCAGTGACATGATCAAGACGACCTGGAAAACTTTAATAGTAGGGTGTCTACACATAAATAATCATTTATTGGATTCTAAATAAAACAATGGATTAATTAATGATATTCTGTGAGGTACCCATCAAGTGAAAGTTTGCGTCAGTGTGTTGTCTTGCACTAGGGAAATTGGATAGAACGGAATTAAATTCTTGGAGGACCATTTTATTCCTTGGTTTTGCATGCAACCACACTTCAGAATATTCATAGAAATTGAAATTAATTTTCACACATGATGAGAATTCCTCTTCTTTCTTGGAAGGTAGGGAATTTTATTCTTAGGAGTACAGTAATACTAGAATAGAATATATTTAGTACGTACGCACGTAGTAATAAAACATTTATAAGAGGAACGAACATTTAAATGAAAATTATTAGCATCATTAATAATAAGTATAAAAAATGGAAAATGTTGATATCTAAATCTAAATGGCTGATTTAAGTGTAAATGCTAACAATGAATGGTTGAAATTAACCGTTTTTCCGTCGTCATTCTTTTCCTTTTACATGATGTTTGCTTAATCATTAAAAACTTACATATATGTATGCATGTACGTATGTATAGGCACCTTGACACTTCTGAGCCCTTAATAAGTATTAATATTGTTAACAACACTTATATTTTTTTATGAAAAATACATTTTAATAATAATAAGTATTATTATTATTAATGGAAAATGGATAACGGGTTGGCTTCAGTTGGAAACCGCCCGTGTGCATGTGTTCGGTGTTCACCTCCACCAACAGAAAGATTGCGCTCATCTGAGTGGTCCCCGCATATCTGAATCCGACTTTATGCAAATCGATGATCGAATCTTATTCCAGTGGTGATTTCTTATTTTCAAGGCGAAATAGAAAAAACCAGTCACATCATTCAATATCAAACAGAAATGTGGTATCTCTACTCCATCCTCCTCTCAAATAAATATCGTTTAATCTCTGCATGTTTTTCTCTGCCGACTTGACGCCAGAAGACAAACAAAAGACCGCCACCTAAGAATATAAAGCACAAACTCCTCCCGTAATCTAGCCTCTACCAAGCTTTTATTATTATTATACAAAAGGCAACAAGCTTATTATGATAATAACGTCCAGGTACACCCCTTTTTCTAATCTCTAACATGGAAGCTTCCCTTCCCTTCTTCGATCGGGTGGCTTTTGTGGCTAGAATGGAAGTCTGTCGATCTCTTCCTTCGTTCCCTGCTCTCACCACCTACGTACGTAGATATGTATATATATTTGTAAGAGGAGGACATAAATGAGTGGACGAGGGGGGACGGCAGAATCGGGGAAAAAACCGCGTCCACAACATTTTTCATTTCATTTGACCGTAGCCATAATTGTGTAGTAGATAGACGAACATGGAATGGGGACCGGTGACAGCACCGCACCACACATCTCAATCTTCTCTACTTTCGCCGGGAAGTCGCAGCCACGAGCGAGGGATCCTGGCCGATGGGTCATGGGCCCAACGCCATGAAGGACATCCACCCTTCTGCTGGCAATTGCGACGGTCCATCCAAATGGAGACAGGAAGCCACAGAGGAAGAAGGCACTCTCTTAATAACACATCTTAACCCACCATGGTGGCTGGTGAGCAATGGGTTGAGCACCAACCGACAAACACATATTCCATTTCCCCCTTCCATCTTCCACTTCGCCGCCGGTACCACGATCCATCGCCTTCCTCTTCGGTGCTCCGAACATCCACTTCGGCTTTCTCTTTCTTATTATACACGGAGCTGAAGTTCGTTACCTGAGAAGGCTTTTCCCTCCGCCCTCTTGGCTGTAGTCGTCAAGCCATCAATCACCTTTCTTACGTGTTCTGATGGTGGGGTTTTGGCAAACTGGTGGCTTTGGGATGAGAATCCGGAGTGGGGTGTTGGTCTCTTTCCCCCGAGATTGAGAGGCAGGGAGAGACGTTCCTTGTGTTTGCTTTGTGTTCTCTGGTCTATTACGTGTGGTTGGTCTGTTCTCGCCTGTGAGTGGAAAAAGGAAAAAGAAAAATGCCGTCTTGGGTAGTTTACCTGGAATTTGGTGCAGTGGAATTTGGTCATTGAAGGAAAAAATTGAAGAGCCGTGGAGGATTATGTTCCACCTTGACCATGCCACTCTCTGAATTTTATCCTGCGGCAAGGAACAAGCTCGATTCCAATCACTCCAAGATGAACAACGCGAACTCGAGTCTTCCCTTTTCCGTGTATGTTCCTTCTTCTCTTCCCCCTCCTGCTTTTTATAAACTGTAATCGTTTGTTTTCTTATGCGTCGACGATCCTAGTTTATTTTAAAAAGGCAAACAGCAACTTTGTAATATAACAGCTGAAATTGGTTCTTTCTTTCTTTTTCTTTTGGTTATTTGTGTATGTTGTAAAGCCCTGATGGCGAATTTGCGGAGCTTCTATGGGAGGATGGCCAGATTGTGATGCAGGGTCAGCCAAGTAGATCCAAGAAGAACTCCATTCCTACTTTCTCATCTCAACCCACAAAATTACAGGAGAAGGAAGATGAAGGCAGTGTTCTCCAAAACATATGTCAGTTCGGAGTGACAGATTCTGTGGCTGATGACTTCTCCACAACCGGGATTTCAAGTCAAATGGGTTCGCATGCCCAAGACGATGATATGGCCACTTGGCTTAACTGCCCCATGGACGATTTTTGCTTGGAATTCTTGTCTGAGTACTCTGGTGTCAATACGAGTGATTTGCCTGTCCACAAAAATTCAATGCCTGCCAACAAGGGCAGCAGTACTTTCAGTCAGGTTGTAAGAGATTCACATAGTTTGGATCATAATCTTTCACCAAGGCCAGTTCATGGAAGCTCGGACCCTAGGATCAGGAACATAGAGTTCAACCATATGCCACAACAATCTGGACCATCAGATGTTGCTGCAGTAATCACCACCGAACCTGTTTGTCGAAATTCCAACACTTGGCGCTTGCCTGATGCTAAGTTGCGGAGGCAGGAACCGGTTTCGCCAAAGCTACCACCTCCAACCCCAAGGGCAACTGGTAGCTCTGGATTAGTTAACTTCTCGCATTTCACAAGACCAGTTGCTCTTCTGAAAGCTAATCTCCAAAGTGCTGATAGGTTGAGAAGTAACGTGAAGGCATCTACCACTACTGCAACTACTGGCCCCGTCGGCTCTACTCTAATAGAGTCTTCTGGAGTTTTGAAGAATGTTTCTCAGGAAGGGATGGTGGCTTTGGTTTCTGACAAGTGTGATGTTAAATCAACCACTCAGCCCCCAGCAGAGCGTATATCTGGTAAACATTCAGAGGCTTCGAGTATGTCACCTGAACATGTAAGTGCCAAGGGATTCTCCTCCACTGCAAGTTTGCCTGGCTCAAGTTATTGCACCAGAAATAACAATTCAGAGATGGTTGCTGCATCTTCAGTTTGTTCTGCCAATGGTGCACATACAATCCCCAACGACGCTAAGCAACGAGATAAGCGTAAAATTCCAGAAGGAGAGGAGTATGGTTACCAAAGTGAGGTGAGTCACTTACCACAAAGTGAGTTGAATGATACTCAATTAGAAGATTGATGTTGTTTTGCCACTGATATTTCTCAACAATATTCTTAGCTTCCATGTTTTGTTTTTGTATAGGATATTGATGATGAATCAACCGTTGTGAAGAAGACGGCTAGATCAAGTGGCACAGCCACCAAAAGAAAACGAGCTGCTGAAGTGCATAATTTATCAGAAAGAGTAAGTGCTTATTCTCAATTTGGTTTTGCAATCGGAGTTATTCAATCCCACGGTTGAGTCTTTTCTTTCTTTCATTCAAAAATAGAGGAGAAGAGACAGGATCAATGTGAAAATGCGAGCTTTGCAAGAGCTGATACCTAATTGCAATAAGGTGATTTACCATTTTACTTTTTCAATGTAGTTTATATCTGCAAGTTGAAATGTGGCATTCTCTTTCTAGGTGGACAAAGCATCAATGCTTGATGAAGCTATCGAGTATCTGAAAACACTTCAGCTCCAAGTTCAGGTGGCATTTTATTTTAATTTAAAGAGGCTTTCTGGTATGCGTTGATGACTTAATCAAATTGATTTTCTTCTAATGCGTGTTTTAAATAGATCATGTCCATGGGTGGTGGCCTATGCATGCCTCCTATGATGTTACCTCCCGGTGTGCAACACCTTTGGACACCTCACATGGCTCATCATTACCCACCAATGGGCGGAGGAATGGGGATGGGCTATGGCATGGGAATTCTTGACATGATTCCACCGATGCAAGGACCACAGTTTCCTTGCTCGGTACCAGGGAATCTTGGTATGCCTGTTTCTGATGGCCTTCAGATGCTGGGCATACCTGGACAGGGGCTGTCGGCGCCCATCACTTGCAGACCACAGGCAAGGACAAATACCATGCCTCAAGTATCAGGAATGCAAGCTGCTTCCGTGAGGGATGCACAAATGGCTCCTTGTGTAGGCTTGAAGGATCAGCAAATGCAGAACTTGAATTTAGATGCAGGCCACAAAGCGGGCATTGATGATACACATAATCAAACCTGTAAGCGGGTAAGTCTTCCGTCCTTGTTTTGAAATTTCAAACTTGTCAATCCTTATGGCGCTAATAGCCTGACGGTCTTGAACCATAGGGAAATAAAGAATTCCGGGAAGACTTGTCCACCGCGCAGATCAAGATCAATGCATCACACAGCAGTGGCGACGGACCCCTCAATTCTACAAGTGGGAATGACAACTCTTCCACTGACACAAGTAAGCTGGACGGGTTACTTTGTGCCGCTCGTATGCTGTCACTTTGGTTTCTCTGGCATGTTGCCATTAATACAACAAGGGCAATTAATTACAATTTCGCAGGTGGTAGTCCATGCTAAAGTATTTTGCTGAACGGACTCGACGCAGTGGTAAGAAGAAGATTGGCTTTTCAAGAAAACGGATTTGTACAGGGAAAAATTGGTGCGTTCTCTCTATTCCTCTGTGGTGAAGTGGTGGCCGCGGGCAGTGCTGCCATATTGCATCCGAGGTGCAGAGAGGCTTTGGCTTAATCGGAGACGATGGAACCTCTGAACATGTATGTGGTCTGCTACTTTTACACCTCTGTAGGCGTCTTGCCTCCGTAAAATTCTTTCCTTTTTTTTCCAGCAAAAGTGAAGATTGTTGACTCAGATTCTCACCTTGATTAGTTAATATTTATCTCGAATTTGTGTGGACAATAAAAATTCTTCATCGGTGAATGGTAAATTCATTACCGTCTTCATCTTTCTGATAAATGCATTAATTATGACTCACCGAGGAATGCTGTAACTTGTAATCCGTGTTTCACTCGTATTAAGCAATAAGGTTTCCAAAGTATTAACACCGTATTTGAAGCCTATCTTCCAAGGGGAAGTGCAAAAAAAAGAACAACATGCAAGTGGTCGCTCTAGCGATGACGACAAGTGTTTCCTCGCTTTGCTGCTCACGGGAAACTTAGGTAATTTGGTTAAGATTCAACATAAAATTATATGATATTGAGTGAAGAATTTATTAAGTTTTAAAGTTTAAAACCTTCACATTCTTTCTAACCTAGAATTATTCGATACTTTTTTTACACTGGTGGCGAATCCTCGATAAGTATTTTCTTTTTATCATTTAAACGAGATGTCTTAGTTTAACAAGTAACTTGTAAATGTATGTAAGGTCTTAATATTCTGATATCACGTTAAAATTTAATTCAAAATCGTATGATAATAAATGAATAATACATCAAGCTATATGATCCAAGACCTACACATTCTTTTCAATACGAGATTATGCAGTGAACTTTCGGATTTCTTTTCTCTAGTCGATTGTAAAGGTCGGTGAGTGTCCATTTGCATTTTTACCGTCGCCAATCACATCTCAATCTCGTTGGATACGTTCGACCAAGTTTATAGCTTTTTGTGTGATTAAGTTTTACCGCAAATAAAAATTAAAAATTTTATTTCCTTTTCATGTCATATCATCAATTTTTTGTTTAAAAAAAAAAAAAAATCAGAAGAACCTCAAACAAACGGACCCATTGTTCCATCCTTGCCGAAACGCTTCTTCGTCTAATTAGAAGAAGAATTGCAAGTGATCTTCATGGGGTTTTATATACCGACCACCTCATCAGTTTCAAAGGAGACTAGAGCAATGGAAATCAAACGTTGCTAAATATTCTCCGGAAGGAAAAAATTCATGCCGGGTTTTATATAAATAAAAAGGAACTTCACCACCTCACAAGTCACTCATTTCCGGTCCAAACGTACGTAGCGTAATCGACATCGATCCATTGGAATTGTGCAGTCGAAAGAGATCAAAAATTAATCATCAGTTAACCCTTATTATCATGCACCAACCGATCATTTTCATTACACTGTTCAATGGCTTACCATTGGGATCTTTCGGCTAACAACTAAAGTACCCGAAAGATTTCTGTCGAACCATCTCCTTCTGCGGCACTACTCATCTTCCGTTTCCACATAGAACCTCAACAGTCGTCAATTATCTGTTCTTTGGCAGCAGACATCACACATGACCAGCTACCTTCGACATTGATTGATCGAACGTTCTCATCACATCAATGTCCTGTTGGTGTTCATTCAGACTTTGTACTGTCACGCTCATCTTGGTTGGCACCGAATCCCGACATTTTCATTCGTTCCAATACACTTCTTGGTCATGGACAGCTGTGTTTCCCCATTCCGTGCCTGCATGGTTCATAAGTGGAAAATATCTATTCTTTAGGGAAAAGAATTACGACATCTTTTCATCTCCGTCTCTAGATAATGATCTCCTGATCGTCCAGTTTTCGAGCATGCCTTCGGACGGCTTATCTCTTCGCAGATTTGGATTTTGCTTCTCCGAAGGGACTCATTTCGAAGTTCGTTTAATTTATTCATTTGAGGGATCTTATATTTTAATTATGATTATCGTGCATTCATATAAATTAGATAAGCATATAGTAATTAACAATCTCTTCAATAGTACTTGTTACAAATAATATTTGAAATTTCTCTTCTAAGATAGACAAAAATGACATTTAATTGGGATCTGATTTTTTTTTTTTTTTTCAAAAAAAATCTAAAACTAGTTCCATACTTGAAATCTACATAAGTCAAAAAATTACTTCAGTTCCATACTGTAAACCTTTTGAAAATGAACCATACAAAAAGTGATCCACCATAATAATATGTCATCTTTGACAAGAAGAACAAAAAGTATGGACTAACTATAATAGACACACGCTCCATTCCTCTTCTTCCTTGAAATGAAGATTTGATGAAGATGCCTCCAAAATCCGTTATGCAAAATCTATTAAAAAATCTGTTTAACATAAGTTGAAAATACAGAAATCTTATCATCAGTTTCTACAATAAAGAGATGTGCGGTATATACTTACAAGTTGAAATCATCGACTTACAATGAATAGAGAAACCTTGGCAGCTACTAAAAAGGCTTCCATGTATCTTACCGCCCTTTTAAACGTAAACCAAATAAAATGTAAAGACAAGACTTAAGTTAATATATAACAATGAATCCCTCCATTTATCATCAATTAGATTTAAAATAAAATATTTCACATGTTACTAGTTATTTATACAAAGAAAGAGATATCTGTTCAATCAAATTGTCCATGGGTCCGATAGAAAAACTCTTCACATTTTCTAATAAAATTTTCAGTTTCTCTCTTTCAATCTCAAAAGCATTCAAACAACGAGACTTTATGGTTTTCCTTGAAATTTTCTTAGAGGTTGAATTCAATGCCTTGAGTGAAATATTGAACCATGTGCGTTCAACAATCCCAAATAGATGATATTCAAGCATAATCATTATCTTGGCAATTACCTCTTCAAATTTTTGCCGGTTATATTCTTGTGACGAAGTCGACGGAGGAAAGTCTAGTCCAACGTCATTTTTTTGGAACGAAAGGAATGACATTATTTTTTTCCCCTCCTCCATCTTGAGACCACAACATCTAAATACTTCCTATATACTAAGTTGTGTGGTGACGCTGGATTATTTTCCTACAACCCTTACACCTTACTAATTTAACAATTATTCTCTTTTCTCCCCACCAAATCTTAATCGCGATTCCAAAAATTTAAAATCTTCTTTTCTTTTCCGCTCTCAACTTTTAAATCACCTTGTGCTTGTTTTTCACCAGCACGAATTTCATTATCATTGGCAACCACAACGATTCCATTATCCATCGCATTTGCCCCACATTAATTCCATTAGTTAAGTATCATCGATCGTGAGCATCTTCATTGCTGGATAAAACATGGGCACAAGGACAAAGATATAATCATGAGGTACTAGATTAGAAATAGAAAACACAATAGTAGTACCGATTATTATATATACCATGAAAATGAAATATCACATCCTACCAGCTAGATACGTATTATATCAAAATAGAAAACACAAAGATGGTTGGGCTGACAATTTTCATTTTCAATCTCCAATAAAATACTGGAATTAAGAGGACTGGAAATGTGAAAGGTTGCTGCTCTCCATGTATATCGAGAAGAACACCAGAAGAGTCCTCCGTAAGGGTGTAAAGTGTAAACAGGTGCATTTGAACTTCATCAGTTTGTCGTCGATCTACACATACGAAGAGATTAATTTCTCTTCAGTCGACATGTTGTCATTGACGAAGCATGACGGTCATTTGCAAGCGAAAGTGTAAAACTCGAAAGTTGTTGACATCAAAAAAAAATTAACAATATCAAATGTAATATACGCAGAGAAAGCCGACGCCCGAGCGCAGCGTGTCCAGTCGGAGCGCCTCGATCGGTCCATCGAGTACACCGATCTGCAACCGGAACCGGCGCGCCAGGCCTAAACAACAAAAGGAATGTTGACACCGAAACCCAAAAAAACACAACCCTGACATCGCGAAGATCCGTCCTAGGCTTACCACGTCGTGGGCGCTAGGCCGATCCGCGGTGGTTGCTGTGGAGAAAATCTCGCCCCGAACCTACCACGCCGTGCGTATCGGGGGAGATCTATAGTTCGTCGCCGCCGAGTTCCTGCCACCGGTGGATCGGATGGTCTCTGTGGAGGAAGTCTCGCTCGAACCTACTACACCGTGCGCATCGGGCCGGATCCACAGTTCGTCCCTGCCCGAACCTACGGCGCCGTGGGTATCGGATGGACCCATGCTTGCCGCCGGCGGGTCTTGGATGTAGGGAAAAATCCTTGTAACGGCTGCGTTCGACCGGAAATGTTAACGGACAATGAGCGCGTCGCCGGGGTATCTTGATAGTGGCTCGGCGAAACCGGCGACCCACTGACCGTCGGTCCCGACGGACGGAGAAGAAAAAGAAAAGGAAAAATAATAAAAGACAAGGAAGAAGTAAGAAAATTAATAAAAGAAGAAAAGAAAGAATACATGGGACGTAGAAGGAAATGGAAATGGAAATGAAAAAATAATAAAAGGGTAAAAGGGAAAATGATGGAGAAGGAAAGAATAAATAAAGATAAAATAGCAAAGAATGGATCCCTCGCTCATAAGAATCAAAAGAGAAAATTTTAAAAAAGAATGACGATGATGAAATGGAATGAGAAAAATGGAAAGAAAGGTAAACACCAGTATGATAATTAAATGTATCTAAACAAATAAATCAATCAAATACAACACTCAAATATTTTAGATATAAAATATAAATATTTAAAATAAAATCAAAATACTTCAAATATAAAATTAGAGTAAATAAATATCCAAAATTAAATCAAAATATTTTTTGTTGGGCTAATATAATTTAGATATGAAATATACAAATGTCCAAGTTAAAATGTTAGGTATAAAATATATAAATATTCAAATATCATAATATTTAAAAGTATCATATTCTTATATACAAGTTTAAACTATCTAAAATATGTTTTAACATAGAAAAAATAGATAAATATCAAATAAAATATAAATCTTATCTAGACACGAGACTAAACTATTTTTTAAAATATAAAATTATATCTCATGATATAAGTACTTTCAAATATATATATAGAGAGAGAGAAAAGAAATACTATAAGTAGAAGTCATTTTGGAAATAAAATATACAAATATCTAAATTGAAATCAATATATTTAGATATAAAAACATATAAATATACAAATGATAAAAAACATCATATATATTTAGACACAGGACTAAATTGTCTAAAATATAAAGCTCCTTATAATTCAAATATTTTCAAAAACATATGTGGAAAATACTCTAGACAAGTGATTGAATTAAAGTTAATATATTTAGATATAAAATATATAAATATCATAAATATTTAGATATGAAATATATAAATATTTAAAATATGATAAATTTGGATATTAATAAATATACAAATAATATCAAAAAATGTCAAATGTTTTTGAACATGAGCCTAACTTATCGAAGATATGTCTCGACATAAAAAAAAAAAAAAAATATATATATATATCTTAAGATTTTGGAAAGAGAATGTGCTTGGGGCCAATTACCAAAATACCTTTAGTGTACAATAAAATTACAAAAACACTCATAAAGATGGACACTTCAGACATGAGTTTAAATTATTTGAAATACATATATTAACATAAAAATGCATATAAAATTGCAAACATCAGAAATGAAATATACTTATATCTAAATTATCAAAATACTTTTGTATATGAACAAATAACCAAAATGTCTATGCACATGCTTCATACATCAAATGCTCCTTCCTAAATTGTCTATAATGTTTAGGCATACTCAAATGCAAGTATAAAGTATTTACACATGATATGTGAACCCCTAATGGAAGATTTTCCAATATCATTTACTAATTCCTTTAAAATTTCATGTTTGTAAAACATTATTTTGTACATTTGTTATACAAATAATGAAATCGTATCATTTTGATATATTGTATATTGTGATACGCAGATATCATGCAAATGATGTATCTTTCCTTTGGAAAAGTGTAAGACGCAAAATTCACTGTAAGATAATTTTTAAAAGATTTCAAATATATATAAAGAAAAAACCATATTAAACAAAGGTTTACCTAGACGGTAAAATGTAGGGTTTCGTTGATATACGCTAAGGTTACGTGCAAGGAAAGAAAGAGCAAATCGATTTGATTTCGAGCAACAACAGATCCCCCAACGTCTGGTTGTTCATCTCCTATTGATTTTGAATTTCTTTTAGATTATCCACGTAGGCCAGAACTTGAACCTAAAATCCGAAAGGCTACGTTTGAAATTTTGAGTTCATAACTGTTTTTGAAAAAAACTAGTTTTTAGCAAATTAAGTAGCATACCATTCACGGATTTTTGATGTTTTTTATGTAAAAATAAAAAATTATTAGGATATTCTTGAAAACAAAAGAGGATGATTTTCCGTAAGTTAATTATGTCCGATCAATTTTTTGGAAAATGCTGAATTCAACCTAAAACGTAAAAATTATACTTTTATGAAAATTACAACCGTTAATGTGTTTGGAAAAATACATTATTGAGAAAAGTATTTTTTAAAAGAAATTGTGATTAAAACCTAATTTCAAAAGTAGCGTAATTAAGATGGACGGGATTTTAAAAAGAACACGCCATTGCATCGATTCGAATTCCAGTTAATTTTGAAGGTTTCAAAAAAAGTAAAGTTAGCATTGCTGCACGTTTTTCACATTCTAAAATGGTCGTTTTCACTCATGGCTGTAATATGTAGGTTTTCTTTATAATGTAATTTTATGTTGATAAGTTTGAATTTAGTATGTGACAGAACACTCCGAAACTGCAATGGTACGGTGGCGAAGAACTTTCGACGTAGATTTCAGCATTTGTGGTTGGCGCAGATAAAGACGACGGAGCACATATCCTTAGACATATCGATTGGTGGACGTAAGATCCGTCAAATCGGAGGCAATAACCCACATCTGACCTGATCAAGATCTGGCCGGTGTTTGGAGTCATCAAGTAACCTTCAAAACGATTAACGATGGATGAGTCCCAGTTGAATTCTTGTCCCTTCCGCCGCCGACGCCGATGCCGCCTAGCTACAAATATCGCTGCAGTACCACTACACATTCCCATCGATTAGCACCATGTCCCCCGTCTTCCCGTACCACGCTTACGGAGGCTACTGGTACTCCTCCCCTCCTCCTCCGACGCCGAAGCCAGACTGTGCGCCACCACCTCCTCCACCGAAGGTTGATTGCCGTTCACCACCACCTCCTCCTCCGAAGATTGATTGCCATCCACCACCACCACCACCACCACCACCACCACCACCTCCTCCTCCTCCACCGAAGGTTGATTGCCATCCACCACCACCTCCTCCTCCGAAGGTTGATTGCCATCCACCACCACCTCCTCCACCGAAGGTTGATTGCCATCCACCACCACCAACTCCACCTCCTTTCGGGCCGCCGCCTCCACCACCACCACCAACTCCACCTCCTCTCGGGCCGCCGCCTCCACCACCACCACCACCAACTCCACCTCCTTTCGGGCCGCCACCTCCTTTCGGGCCGCCGCCTCCACCACCACCACCACCAACTCCACCTCCTCTCGGGCCGCCGCCTCCACCACCACCACCACCACCAACTCCACCTCCTTTCGGGCCGCCACCTCCTTTCGGGCCGCCGCCTCCACCACCACCACCACCAACTCCACCTCCTCTCGGGCCGCCGCCTCCACCACCACCAACTCCACCTCCTTTCGGGCCGCCACCTCCTTTCGGGCCGCCGCCTCCACCACCACCACCACCAACTCCACCTCCTTTCGGGCCGCCACCTCCTTTCGGGCCGCCGCCTCCACCACCACCACCACCAACTCCACCTCCTCTCGGGCCGCCGCCTCCACCACCACCAACTCCACCTCCTTTCGGGCCGCCACCTCCTTTCGGGCCGCCGCCTCCACCACCACCACCACCAACTCCACCTCCTTTCGGGCCGCCACCTCCTTTCGGGCCGCCGCCTCCACCACCACCACCACCAACTCCACCTCCTCTCGGGCCGCCGCCTCCACCACCACCACCACCAACTCCACCTCCTCTCGGGCCGCCGCCTCCACCACCACCACCACCAACTCCACCTCCTCTCGGGCCGCCGCCTCCACAAACACCACCACCACCTCCGCCACCACACCGTCATCGCCATAAAAGACACCACAAGGTGATAATCGCCTCCACCGTTTCGGTCTGTGGAGCTCTTCTTGTTCTCTGCTTTCTGGTAGCTCTCTGCTTCGTCCACAAGAAGAAGAAGAACAAGAGGAAGCACAAGATGGCTTGCGAGAAGGGGACAGGAGTCGTTACCATGGAGGAGCATGCCAGAGTTGAGGAGACGGGCGCAGCAGGTCCCCATTGCGAGCAAGTGAAGCTCCCAGACGACATCCATCATCATGAGATTACCGAAGATTGCGGTGGAGCTTCCGGCCAACGGCAACACGAGCAGCGGCACCGGCCGGATTGCTGATCGTGAAACCTGACGGTCATCACCGGTGGTAGTGGATCGAGCACATACGTGCTCATGCAAGCAAGTTTAATATATATATGTAATATATACTTATTGCCAGCAAGATTTGTAATTTGTTCGGTGTATGACAATAAAGTGTGGATTATATCAACCTTATTCTTTAAAGTAGGTAAAATTCATCCAATTATTTTTTATCAAAGGTAATGTAGTCTTAGACAACGTTTGCAAAAAATATTTTAAAAAAAGTTGAAACTTAGTAATTTAATTGTTCCAAACATTGCCTTGCTTGGAGAACATCTCTTTTCACTCTCTTGGCTAAATTGGAAGGATGACGTAGTAATAAGTTATACATATGCATGCAGAAGTCCTTTGTTTGTACCATAGCATGCTCTCCTTGCTGGTGTTGACACGTGGTGACCATAGAAAGAGCCACATGTTTATTTTATTTCTTTTCCCGTGCATCATCCTTTTCTTCTTCCTTTTTTCATCCATCATTTGTGGTTGTTGCTCGTCCTTCATGTCCGTTGCCACTGCCTGTTCTTCGTCATGCATTGCCGCCCTTGCCTCCTTTGTCGCTATTGCCTCACCTCTCTCTCTCTCTCTCTCTCTCTCTCTCTCTTGTGGATGTCGCCCTCTCCCTTGAAACAAGAGGAACATAAGCGTTCCACGCCCTTTTCTCTCTCTTTGTGCATAAGCGTAGGCGCAAGTTTAGTACAGGTGCAGGCGACGTAGGACTGTACGGTTGCATGTGACGCAGGGATGACGTAGTCGCTGTGCTAAGTATGTTCCTACGGTCAAACGGGACGGCAATGCAGGAGCAACACGGGTGCTTCTATAACGTTCAAAAGTGGTTGATTCCATTAGCACCACTTTATGAATTAAATAACCAAAAATCCGAAGTTTGTAATGTTCCATTCATGGTTAACTCCAGGTAAATGATTAGAACAGAGCACCCTCTCTCAAACCTAACTAACTAAGTTCTATGTAAAATCTAACAACAAGAATATCAATGAAAACTTTAACCAAAATGAAATGAAATAAACTACAATGACAACGGTTGTCGCCACCAACTACAATGAAATATACCTAAGTCCAAAGAACTCTTCATGATCATACGTATATATCTTCGTTTAAATTTAAAGATGCAATTCCTCCCCGCTCACACACATATAAATATATATAATGAAATATTGAAATTTTAAAAGATTAATTAACCGACAGTGAATTAATTGGCTATTGTCTATCATGTACGAAGCGCGAGCGTAGACCACTAAACTGTTTGCCGTTAATGAAGTCTCCTGACTTCTTCCAATCATAAGTACGCAAGTTCACGTTTCGATATGTCTTAATTGACCAAGGGCGGCTGCACCGGCATCATGTGGTAAAACAATAACCACGTGGACCAAAACAAGAAATCATGCCGTTCAAGTTTCGACATCGTGGAAAATGATGTCCAACTTTGATGCTAATCATTAACGTAAAATATTTTTTAATAAAATTATTTTAAAATAATGCACATGCATATTATACACACACTTGCAATGCTTGAGGATGAAGAGACTGAGATCTCAAAGTTTTCTTTCTTTTTTTAATTTTCACTCGATTAATTACGAACAATTAGAATCACATCGATCTCGCTCACCATCCAATCAATGTTTGAAAACTTAATTTATTTAGACCAGAATCGAATCGAATCGAATAATTGGCGTTAGAGAATTTCACATCTGATTTTAGCATATATGTATATCTCGATTTCATACGTGAATTTCTCAACCGATATTAGTTTTACTTTGGATGCAATTAATCGAAAACTAATTTTCTAACTTACATCAAACAAACGTAACATCAATTATTAGTGGTCTGGAGAAATTATTAGTAGTCATGATAAGATAAAAGGAAAGGGGACAACGAGGCCACAAAGCTTATATTTAGAAATTACCAGTCTTGGTAAGTTTATTTCTGATATTTAAGCTATAAGGCATAAGTGTGGCCTCTTAACCTAAAATTATAACCTGGGAACATGCCTTGAGCTTGAGTTAGTGATAAGGTCGAACGAAAATGTTTGGGTCGGTGTCACAGGATCGGCACGTGAGCTATGCCTATTTCAAGCCCACATACACCGCTTAATGAAGTTAAGTGATTGTTTCAAATTTTCTTGAAATTTAAATGGTTTTACTAAAATTCTCCAATGGAATTTCACTCCATTTATGTAACTTTAGATTAGTTTTAGAAGTGTATTTTCCTTGAGATTAATTAGTTTATTTTATTACCGTTTTATTATTTTAGTGAAAGGTCGCATGAAGCAAATTCAAATACATCGGAATACATATTCATTTAACATTTAGATAATCAAATATCAAAATTTTCTGTCTGCGGGCTTGCCGAAGAAGGAGAACCCAAATGGTTCAACCGCTCTCGTCCGGCCCACGATAAACTCACGACAAGCAAACGAATAGTTACCGATCAACAAGTTCAAATGTGCAAAAACGAGTTCTTGCGGTCCTTCAAAATTCTAACGACTCTGCAACATTTCCCTGGACTCATCACACATGTCCATCGTGAAGGGCTTTTGATATATATATATATATATATAATGTCCGATCGATTTATATTTATAAAGCAGAAATCCACCAAAATAGAGATTGTATGTGGGGAGATTACATCAAAATCCCACTGAAAACTAACAGAAAAAAGGCTAGCCCCTAACGATTAAGCAACCACTGGGTATGGAGATCACTTCACAAATCGTTTGTGTTAGAAAAAATCTTATTTTTCTTACTAATGCACTATTCTTTAGCCAATCCATCAACCACTTGTTCACCTTCACGGTAGACATGGTTTACTGAATGTATCTACTGCACAAGCGAAGTAAGATTAACTCGAAAAGTGTCGACGTGCCAAGCCGAGAATTGATTTTCTTTGATAGCCTTATATAGAAGTTGGGAGTCAATCTCCACCTACACCGATTCCAATTCCACCCGATTTTCATTGCAGAATGTCAACCCATCATACAAGGCTTTAATTAGTTTCAGCAAGAACATGGAACGATAACTCATAGAAGTAGCTGAAAGTCGCTACATGTCACCCAAGTCATTCCTGATAATCCCCACACCTGCCGCTTCAAAATCTTTGTTGCAAGCATCATCGGTATTCAATTTAAATTTGCCATTCATCGGATGTTCTCACATCACCCAGCAGCTTCGAGGTTGAAATCAGACTACTTTAAGATTGTCATCTCTTCATTCCTGCAATAGATTTTGTAAGTGTTCTACAAAAAACTTAAAAATAATATTGTTGAATCTTGGATTTTACATCATTAAAAGAATCCCTCTTTCTATCATAAACGATGCTGTAGTGTTGGCTCTACAACTCCCAAAGCACAGCTGCTATCATAATTTTCATAATAATTTGGATATGAGCTTTGCTTT
This sequence comes from Cymodocea nodosa, assembly GCA_036874045.1. NCBI lineage: Eukaryota > Viridiplantae > Streptophyta > Magnoliopsida > Alismatales > Cymodoceaceae > Cymodocea > Cymodocea nodosa. Next base: position 3,233,497 of record CM072338.1, on the reverse strand, counting down.
TGGGTTGAGTCCATCTTGGAGTTATGATCAATTAAGCTCGTACATTAGGAAGAGCGATATTTGCGTTTACCATATATAATTTTCTGATTTTTGATGAACGTCAAAATTAATATCATCAAAAAAGACCATCAACACATCTTGCATGTTTTTTTTTAGTGTTTGATTGCAACTTAATTACTTTGCCTCATGCATGCTGCATATGCTGAGTAAAATTTGAATTTTTTATTCGACTAAATTATTTTGATTAGTCATCTGGTGGCAATTGGGAAGATGTATGTTAGATTGTGAGAATAATCTCATATTAATTAAAATAAATATTGAATTTAAACTAATATATGAAAATCTATCTACTCATGATCAATTAATTTTAAGATAAAATTTTACATGATATCAAAGTAGGTTTACAAATATCGAAGTATGCTTATTTGGCCTAGTTTATATCAAATTGTATTTTATCTTTTATTTTGTGTATGTATGAAACTTGAAACCGTAACGATCAATAAACACAATTATTTTCACTTTTCTGCTTCATCAAGTATTGTCTTCTCTTCCTTAATGTAGTTACTACTTCTATTAGTTTTGTCTTCTTTGTTGCACTCTTTGAACTTTACATGGTATTAGAGCGAGTTCTGATCGAGACCCTCACTCACTAAAGTAGCTTAGCTTTGCATCACGTCTAGATCGATCTCTCTTGTCACTTCTATAACCTCTTTTGATAACTTTATGCTAGTTTCGGTTCAATTTTTATACAATGCCTTATTTTCATTTTCTTACTAGTTGATCTAAATCTTCCTAGCAAAAAACACATATTTACCAAAACAACAACAAACAATTGACAGATGCATGCTTCTCTGTCATTTAAAAAAACCCTAATCACAATAATGTCATATTCATGTTTTTATTGATTTTAATTGCCTTCATTAGTTGCTCCATTGAAATTATTTTGCTAGTCCCTATTTTCTATGACCATACTAATATTAGGATGCCTTATCGCTCAACAAACTCGAGATGGACCTTTATTATGTTTCCCCTAATGAAAATCTCAATATATCTCTAGTTCTCACTCCTCTTCACATTGACAACTATGACAAATGGCCTTGAGCCATTCTTATGGTACGTAGTGTTAAAAACAAACTAGGATTTATACATGGAACGTTGGAAGCCCTAAATAAGGTGAAGTCACGTATAGAACATGTACAATGAGTTTGTTGCAATTACATGATCATGTCTTAGTTGAAGAACTCAGTTCAACTTGATATCACTCGAACAATCATCTACATAACCACTACTCAAGAGAGCTAAATAGACTTGCATGAGTGATATCAACAAAAGAGTATATGCATGCATGAGATTTGCCCAGTGTGAATGACTATATGCATATATGTGGTGTATTGTGTACGAGAAGTCTAATGTTTAAGTGACGATTGGATGGAAATGTGTTCTCTTGCTTTTATTTTGCCTTTCCATAAATGAGGAGGATTGGATGAAAATCATGGTTGGAACTTTCAGGCCTTATTTTGATTCTCCAACTGATATGTCAACATGGAATGGATGCATTTTCATGATGTAGTGTGGTGTATGTGAAGACTCAATGATTCTTGTGGGTGTTGATAGTAAGTTATGTTCATATTGTGTCATTCCATATTATATGTTGCAAGGAACCAAGGTCTGAAAATTCAGACCAAGTTATCTCAAATCGACATCGTTAAGGAATGAATGCATGGTTATGGAAAAAGTCAGGGAATCCCAAAGGGAGATGTGCATACATGGTATTGGCAATGCATGCTCTCAAGTTTGTTATAACATTAGATTAATTGATTGTTTTCGATGTATCTCCATTGGACTTGTTATTATTTTGCCATCTTATGACTTTAAAAGTGCAAGGATTCATGATCAGGGAAATCAAATCATGGTGAGCACGTTAGAGGTTCATTTCTTACACCTAGATCCACATGTCAACATGTGTTTGAAATAATAAAAAAAGGAGAATGAATGTGGAGGTTGTACATAGTCATGCATTCTTTTTTATTAGTATTTATGTAGATACATTCTTGTTAGTAAAGAGAATTAAAATATAGGGTGAAGGGTAGAAACTATAATGATAATTTTAATGTCTAAAGGGTGTTACCCCTAGTGACCCCTTGGGGGAATTGATTTGGATAATGAAAGTAGGAGAGTACTTGGGTTGCATTTTCACACTTCCATGTGTTGTACTTTAGTATTTGATTTTCATGTTAGGTATGTGAAAGAGGAATTAAGTTATTATTGGTAAAATAATGTAGACAATGTCTTTGGTACCATTACAAGGCTTCTAAAATAGATTCTAATTTCCTATGAATCAACCTATATTTACACAATTGCTAAAATAGGTATTGTGTGTTTCTGGTTATAAATGTAAAATTTGTATTGCATTTCATAAAAATTCATTACATAACAATAACAACTATTCTATATTTAAAGAAATTATGGATAGGGAATAGAAGAATCAAATTATGGAATTCCTTGTAGGGTTAAATGACACTTTCAATGTAGTACAAAGTCAAATTCTTGTTGCTACACCCCTTCTCAACATGAACTACATGTATAACACAATTTTATAAGATGAAAGATGAAAGAAAGAATCTAGTAGGAATTTAAATGACTCTATTACACTTCAAGCTGAAAAATTTATGAACAATAATAACAATAGTGGCAGTTTCAACAAGAAGGATAAGCCCTTTTGTACTAACTACAAGCAACCAGGGCACGTTAAAGAGAAGTGTTATTAGTTAGTTGGATTTCCTCCTGATCACAAACTCCATAAAAAGAATCCTAGAAAAATTGCAAATGTTTGCCATTTAGATGACACAAGAGTTGAAGTGCCCAACTTAGATTAGTAATTTACCAAATTACTCAACCTTTTAAATACTAATTATGACAATATTGACGAGAGTTACGCCCATATGGCAAGTAAGTATGCTAATTTGTGAGCTGATTTTGACTCTTAAAATTGTTGGATTATTGATAATGGTGTCATGGATCTTATGATACATAATAAAAGTAAAATTACTGATGCTATTGCTCCCACAAACAAATTATCTGTTAAGTTACCTAATCATCAATTTTCATCTATTGAAGGAACAGAGAAGGTCAATCTTAGTGAACATGTAAATTTGAAAGATGTTTTATACATACCTAATTTTGATATTAATTTATGTTCTATTGCAAAAGTAATTGATAATTTACATTGTAGTGTGTCTTTTCTCCCTAATCACTATATATTGTAGGACCTCTCAACTAGGAAGGTGATTAGAGTTGCTAAAAGACAGAGATTTATTCCTTTCTAATCCTAACTCTAAACAATATTCTAAAATTTCTTCTAACCATTTAATAGTGTAATTAATGACATTTGACATCACAAACTTGGCCATCCCTCATTTAAGAAAACTATGGTTTTGAATGAAATGGTCGATTATGATCTCCTTGCTATAGATTTTGTGAATATTGTAAAATAGGAAAACAATCCAAAAATCATTTTCCTTCCAACAACACCAAAAATATTTCAAAATTTCAGTTGATACATCTTGATGTTTGTGGCCCTTTTAAGAAACCTTCTATATCAAGTGCATATTACTTTCTCATTGTAGTTGATGATTGTAGTAAATTTACCTAGTTATTTTTTATTAAAAGTAAATTTGAAGTTGTTCATCATCTAAAATATTTTTTTACATACGTTGATACTCAATATAGGATTAAAGTTAAGGAAATCAAAACTGATAATAATATTGAATTCATTAACAAGGATGTCAAAGGCCTCTTTGGTACCCTAGGTATTTTACATTACCACACTTGTCCCTACACACCACAACAGAATGTTAATTTTGTGGAAAGAAAACATAAGCACCTTCTTGATATAAGCATCTAAGGCCTTAAGGTTCAAAATTGGTGTTCCTATAAAAATTTGGGAAGAATGCATTCAAGCAACATTTTTCTTACTAAATCACATGCCAAGCATTTCTCCCAAAAATAAAACTCCCTATCTTGTCTTGTATGGCACTACCTTTAACTATAGTCAACTAAGAGCCTTTGGTTGTCTTACTTATGCTACTAATTTAAGTACTAAGCACAAATTTTAAGAACAAGCCTTTAAATGTATTTTCTTAGGTTATCTTTTAGGTTAAAATGGGTACAAATTGTAGGACATTTACCATTAAAAATTCCTTGTTGGTAGAGATGTAAATTTTCATGAAGAAATATACCCCTTTAAAGATGACACTACTCATGTTAATGAGGACCTTTAGCCCAACCATATATAGGTCAGATCTACCATCCAAGATCTAGGATCAAAGGAATTGAAAGTTCTCCTCTGTGACACTCCTAACAACGATGGTAACATCCCTATTAACATTTATGACATCTCTATCTACATTGAGCAAGCTGACAAAACAAGTGTAGATTAAGTTGCAACTAAACAAAATAAAGATGGACTTGTTCCACATATCAAAAAAAATCAATCTGTTGAACCTAATGGTCACCTACGACAATTTAATTGATAAAGAAAAATGTCAATCAAGCACATTGATTATGTTCGTAATTAGAGTCATACGACTTATGAGACTGAATTTCCTCTTAAAAACTACATTAGCTATGATAGGTTATTTCAAAATTATGTGATTTACCTTGATAAATTCAACTAAGCCAAATCATTTTGGTCAAGCAATCACCAACTCACATTAGAAAAAGGTGATGGAAACTAAATTGGAAGTTCTCAAAAGAAATGGCACTAGGGATATCATAGACCTACTAGAAGGAAAGGTATCCATTGGTTGCAAATGAGTATACAATATTAAGAGGAAAGAAGATGACAACAATGATAGATATAAAGCTTAATTAGTGGTACAAGAGTTTGCACAAAAAGAGGGTGTCAACTACAACCAAACTTTTGCACCCATAGCTAAAATTTCCATTCTTCACACTACTATTGTTATTGCTACTAAACTTTATGGAATCTTCAACAACTAGATATAACAAATGTCTTTTTACATGGAAATTTAGATGAAAAGGTATACAAGAAATTGCCATAGAGACTACACCTTCAAGGGGAGCAACTAGAGAAACACAAAGTATGCAAACTTAAAAAGTCTCTCTATGGACTCAAGTAAGCCTCAAGAAATTAGCTCAACACTCTCTCTAAAGTTCTCATCAAGAGTAGATATAAACAAAGCAAAGACAACTACTCCCTTTTTACCTTGAAAAATAATAAATCTCATGTTGTAATACTTATATACATTGATGTTATTCTTATCGTAGGAAACAACAATAGAAAAATCTGATGCCTAAAACAACTTATTAGCAATAGCTTTGTTGTTAAAGATTTTGGGAAACTAAAATATTTTCTCAATTTAAAAGTTGCTACCTCGAAGGTTGAATTGAACATATGTCAATGCAAATATGTTCTTGATCTCTTAGATGAAACTAATTGATGGGAAGTAAACCCACTAATGTTTCCATAGACAAGTATTTAAACTTAAGGTTTGTTTGTGCACCCAAAAAGTAATGGAAAATAATAAAAAGAAAGTGTTGAAAAGTTACAAACGGTAATAGAAAAAAAGTTGCAGAAATTAATAGAAAGTCAATAGAAAATATGTGTTTATGCGTATTCCAAAAAGTAACAAAAAATAATAGAAATTGGCAAAAGGTAATAGAATGTTACAAAAAAATTTTGATTAGACCAAACACTCTACTTGCTCACTTCAAAGTGAAGGTTTATTTTATATATATGTATTTTAGATCATTTTATGTGTATATATATGTAATAGAATGTATCATTTTATTTTAATCTAGATGTAATTGCTCTTTCAACTTTTCTGTTTTTGCTTTTATAAGTTTGTTCATAATGATAAAATGATTTTTATGATTTATAATGATAAAATATGATTTTTTTCATAAAATATGATTTATGATGATGAAATATGATTTTTAAGATAAAATATGATTTTATGGTAAAAGATGATAAAATATGATTGTTATGATTTATGGTGATAAAATATGTTTTTTATGATTTGTGATCATAAAATATGATTTTTAAGATAAAAGATAACAAAATATGATTTTATGGCAAAATATGATTTTTATAATTTATGATAATAACATATGATTCATAAGAAAATTAAAAGAAAACTTTTGCTAAACATATGGTGAGGATGAGTTGTTACTTTTTGACTTTTTCATCTCTCAAGGTCAAAAGGAAGATATAAAGAAAAATCTTTCCTAAGAAAGTTAGAAAAAAAAGTTTATCAAATTTTTCTTTACTTTCCATTATGTATAAATACCTTATATTTTATCTTAACTTTTTATTACTTTCATTTTCGTCACTTTACATTATATACAAATCTCCCTTTAAAATACGATAATAATAGTATTTTAAAGTATCCTTTAGAATATAGAAGACTCATCGGTAAGCTAATTTACATTACAATTACTCATCCTAATATTTCTTTTGTCGTAAGTCGTTTCAGTCATTTCATTTCTAAACCTTTCAAAGAACATTACGATGAAACTCTAAGGGTAGTACAATATTTGAAAAAATACCTTGGACATGGCATTACTTTTCATAGTAATGACTCTCTCAATCTAAAGGTATATTGTGATGCTTATTGAGGTAATTACACTTTCACTACAAAATCTATCATTAGTTACATTATTTTTCTTGTTAGATCTCTCATTACTTGGAAAACCAAGAAACAAAGCATCATCTCTAAGTCATCAGCTAAATTAGAATATCGATTCATGGTGAGCTATACATGTGAAATCATGTGGTTAAGATACTTCTTGTTGATCTTGGTGTTAATATGCAGGTCCCTACAATTCTATTTTGTGACAACAAGGTAGCTAAACACATAACTACAAACCTAGCTTTTCATGAAAGAATTAGGCATATCAATATTGATTGTTACTTTATTCGTGAAAAATTAGAGAAAAGAATTATTGAGATTGAGTACATTAGATGCAATGAACAAAATGCTGACATTTTCACAAAATCACTCCTGTCGACAAAATTCAACTACCTCACTTGCAAGTTGGACCTTGACAATATCTAGATTCCAATATGAAGGGGAGTATTGGGCCTTAGCCCATTATGCTCATTCGGTCCAATTATCTTTTGTTTTGTATATATATGAAACCTAGAATCCTAATGATTAATAGAGACAATTATTTCATTTTTCTGCTTCTTTCAGCACCATCTCCTTTTCCTTAGCGTAGTTATTGCTTCTATTCTCTCTGCTACACTCTTCGGACCTCACAAAAAATAAATCACAAGTATGAAAATAAATTTTTATTGATAAACATGAGAATTGAATCTAAGCTAATATATGATGAATCTCTTCACCCATAGTTAATTAAATTTAAAATAAAATTTCACACTCGAATAAATGTATACTTAATCTTGTCAAATTAAGAAAGGAAGAAGACCGCATTCATTGCTAGCTCTATAGGTTCTTGGTTGTTTCTCTTCAGTTGGTACCGTCTGGGTATTGAGCTATATGTTATTATATCATACAAATGAGGTCACAGCTCTTTCCCAGTGTGCTAAGTAATACGACTCATGTCGTTTGTTGTTTTCCTTAATCTCTCGGCCAGCTTCCTGTATTAACCAAGTACAAATCACTTAAGCTGCAAGGTGGAGACAGAAGTGTCCACGTACGTATGTGTATCTTTGAAGTTTTCCGATTAGCAAAAAAATTATTGTGGTTGTCTGTCATCAAGATTTGAACTTTTTTAGAAAACTAAAAATGATTTAATGCTTATCAAACTTTGCCTGAATGCATTTAGTGTGCAAGCAAGATGGATCTTTGACGAAGGTGAGGCAGGCACACATTATGACGGTGCATGATTGCACATAAACCCTTTGTTCGTAGCGTACACTTTACTTACGGATGAGTACGTCATCATAAACCCTTCGTTAGTGCTCGTTTCATATTCTCATCTGCATTATTACATCGACATCCTTCACTTCCCTGATTGCAAATGTGATCCGAGAGATATGGGCGATCTCGCATGAGTTGCACATGGTACTCTCTCTCTATATATATATGGCTTTCAATGCGCCTAATGCTGCTGTAAAGCATTTGGTGGAGCAAGCCCGTTATGGGCGTATGTCTTCACTCATCAATGAAGAGGAGATCAACCAACCATTAAAGTATATTCATTTTAAAATTAATTAATGATGAAAGAATAAAATGCAATGTTATAAGACTTAAGTTTACCGTAGTAGTTTTCAAACGATGTGAGAATTAAAAATTCTCCCACCAAAAATGTATGTATATGGTTTATTTTGTAGAATGAAGACATACAGTTCAACTTCAAATGATTTGTAGGTTTCATTGAACAAGTTAGTATTGTCACTTATCCATCCCCTCACCTTCACCAGGAATATTCCTTGAATTTTCAATTGCGAGTTAATAGAGTGGAGTGGCGTACACAAGTTCGTTAAGACCTTAATAAATAGAGAGCAGGCTTTTAAACTTTGCTTTGTGTTCTTTTTTTTGAAACTTTGACATGTTAAGTGCTAGTGTATTCAGTATTATTTGTAGGTTAAGAATACAAGGAGCTCGTTCCTTATTCTCCAGAGCATTGGATTCCAACGAAGAAGAGGCCCACAAACTGGCCTGATAATGTTAAACAAGTCAACATTAATGCATGAGAAAAGAGGAAAGTAGACAAGTTTGAAGAGGAATTAAGAGACGGCGCCAAAGAAAGTTGAAGAGCCGAAGCGGCCAGTAGAAGACACTAGAATTAGCCACATGGGCCTTCTGACATGTGAAATTAAGAGGGTGTTTATGCACGTTGGAAAATTTAAAAATAAAAGAAACGAAAAGTTGTTTTTCTTAAATTAAAAAATTTAGATTTTTAAGAAAATCAAGGTTGTTTGTACATATCTCAGAAAGTTAGAAAAGTTAAAATTCCTATAATAAGATTTATGTTAGATGAAATGTTTAGAATTGAAATATATTTTTTAATCAAAGTATTCTAATAATTAGTTTTAATTTACTCTATTTTTTCACTTTACAATACTTATATTTTAATAAAAAATTTCAACTCTTCTTATTTTTATTTATTAATAATATCATAAACAAATTGAACAAAAATTGTGTTGTGTATTAACTATTTAAACATAACATATCACAAACAATTACTTTTCAAAATTATTAACTAACATCCAATATATGAATAAAATTCACAACATAAATATAAATTGTTAACATACAAATGTTCAAATATTGTAACAACAATTTGACAAAGTTACATATGAAATAATTTAAAAGCCACGTCCATCTCACATGGCAGTCTTCATGTTGTCATGCATTTCATATACTATTTATTTTCTTTATTCTTGTATCATTTCTAATGTACTATCTATATGTGAAAGTTCATCTTCAGTAATTCCAATTTCTTTATTTTCTAGATCAAATTCATCTAACTCATATTCTAGATCTAATAAATCTGCTTTGTTAGCTCTACATATAAAATTATGTAGTAGGAAGCAAGTCATCACAATCTTCATTTGTGTATCATAAGGATATGACATATGTCCTCATAAAATTGCAAAATGATGTTTAACAACTCCAAATGTTTGCTTAATCATTGATCTTAATTGTGAATGTCTATAATTGAAGTTTTGAATTGCATTTTTTGGAAATCTATTATTTTTATATTCAAATAGATGATATCTCACTCCTCGATATGGACAAATAAATTCAGGTCAATTAGGATAACTAGCATTAACAAGTAAAACTTTTCTGTATATAATTAAAAATTAGTGTAAATAAAAAATATATATTCAATAATGTTATTTCATATTTGGTGGAACCTTAAATGGATGATGTCTTGTGACAGCATCTTGAAGGATTCTTGCATCAGAAGCTGATATTTCCCAACCACTAAGAATATATGCAAATTCTATATCAAAATTATATACGACTATAACATTTTGACTTAACTCTCATTTTCTATTTTTAAATATTGTTATTTATCGTCCATAAATAGTTGCCTTAATATGTGTTCCATCAATAGCACCAATGCAATTATGTTAACATATGAACAAGAAAATGAGAAAAAAATAATGTACAAATCAATTCCATATGAAAATACATATTTACCTTAAAATAGGGATACACATTTGAATCATTTAATATTCTACTTAGAGTTAATGCTAGAGGCATTGCAAGAAGTTGTTTATGTAAGTTCAAATTTGCATTAAGTACTTCATTGAAGTACATACTAACAGTCCATGCATGAGAGAAGCGCTCCTTTATTACTCCATATCATTGGTTTTGACCAACAATAACAAGAAAGATTGCAAACTTCTCTTTGACACTAACATTGCTTATATTTCTCATGTCACCTTTACTTCGTAACAAATTACAGAAGAAGGAATACATGTTGACTCATTTTATATATCTTCCAACAATTATATGCTTGATGTGGCAGTGATGTATCTAATAATCTTCTAATATAATAATGTCCTTCTCTACTATAAATGCAATGTATAATACTAGTCAATGTACTTAACATACATGTAATACCTACAAGGAAGTTCCACAATAAAAGAAGTAATGTTCATCATCTTTCTACTTCTTCCTCTTCTTCCTCAAGCATATTCTTTAACAATTCCAAACCATCCATATCATTCATGATAATTATTACCTATAAGAAGTAATGAGATTAGTACACATTTTTCTAAAAATCTATAAGAATCTTTGACAATAATAAAAACATTTATTTCACATAACAAGATTTATATAAAATAACAAGTAATAAAGCATTCACATATGAAAATCAATAGTCATCATTATTGTCTAAAATTCAACATTACACATTATTCACCACAATAATAAAGTTAATCACATCCATCAACATTACTCAACAACAAAAAAGTACATTCATAAGTTGTGATACTTTATCTATTTTACCCTCATATCGGTTGGGATGCTAATAAATTGTTTTACTAATTCTTTTCTTTCTAACAAAGTCATTACTTTGAATTTCTCACTGTTAGTAAGACTTTCAATTTGCAATAATGCTTCTATAGCTTATGTTGTAAGACTTCCTTATTTTACTTTCAAATGTAGCATTTGCTCTTGCACTTTAACTTATTATTTTTGGATTTGAAGTTGTTCTTTCTATATGTTTGTCACATTATCATAATATTCTTGTCGAGCTTTAACTTTATCCTCTTCTTTTTCACATAATAACATAATAGCAAATGTAGCTTCTTTAAATAAAGATGTCATTAGTTATGCTGACTCTACATGTGGTTTTAGACAATTTTCCTTTTTCATCTTATTAAACCTTCTTGATAAAGACATTGGAGATTAAAGTTGGGTACCATCTATATCCATTGGAATATCACTTGGTCGTATAAAGTATTAAAAATGATTTGGTGGGGGTGTCATTTCATTTGGTTCATCCATAGGTACGGCTCATTCATTCTAACTAATTGTTTCAAGGTTTCTATTGACATTTCTTGTAACCATATTAATTTCAAATAACAATTACAATTGATTATAAATAAGATATGGTTTACCTTTGAGAGGAGCACAATCTTAGTGTTTATGCAACATTAGAAAAAAGTTAGTATATACAGAATGTACAAATTATATTAACACATTCAAAAATATTACCTTAATAAATTTATTCCAAATTTCATCTGAAATATTAGTATGACCTTGTATGTAATTTCATCCCCAACCACTTTGAGACATAATTTTTGTGTAATTACAATACATTTGTCACCATGTTTTAATTCGACTGTCAGCATTTTTCTTTGTAATACCTGCATTTGTATCATTATTGTATTTTTCTATTACCTTGTTTCATGTTTCGACTTTAATTTTTTCATCATGTATCTTTCCATTTCCCTCATTTAAAACATCTTCTAATATACCTAAAAATGTGACATCTGCTTTTGCATTCCAACTAGTATAAAATCTTTGTCTACCTAATACTATATTATCTGTACTAGTCATATCTAATTTGCAAAATATATATATAAATGAAAAACACATCATTGAAATATAGATGACAAGGACTTTGTTTAAACGACAACATCAATCATTAATTTAAAAAATATCTATAAGATGATTTGAGGCATCATAGTTTCAAGTCAATGAAGGAACAATTAATCCATGTGCAACTATATTGATAACTTACAATTTCATGAAACTCTATCTGACAAAGTCCAATAGGTCATTTGGCACGACCATGATTATTGAGTGCCCTATTTTGAAATGACATTTTGGTGGAGTACTAGAAGTTGATTTTTTATGTTAGGTTCTATCATTTATGTATGTAGAAATCAAGTCATGCATTCATGTGATAGTTGCTTCAAATAAAAAGAAAAACTTTATGGCACCCTTTTTTATCTTACAAAGAAATCACCATTCCTTTTTAATTATTGTGGAGAGGTAAGAAAACCTTGTTTTCATATTAAGATTAACCCTGTTTTCATAAGGGATTTCATATAGGTAAGAAAACCCTATTTCCTAATAGGGTTGAATGTATATGTATATCCAATAACCTGATACCAAGCAACAATACATCATATGATGGAGTTCATACAGAAATATTAATAACAAATGGAAATCGTCGATGTTGGAAGGGGAGGTGAAGATTTAGTGAAAAAAGGAAGCTTAGATGAAGGAAAGCTCATTTTGTTACTTGTGAGGGTAGACATTAAGGGCAAGCTTCGTGGAGGGCGGATGTTGAGGACAAACCAAGGGAAAGTTGAGGGCGTACCAAGGGAACATCGAGGGTGAGTTTCGTCAACGATGGATGTTGACGGTGAGTTTTGTCAAGGTTAAGCAAGGGAAAATGTCAAGAGTGAGTTTCATCGAGGTTGAGCGAGGGTGGACCAAGGGAACATCGAGGGCGAGGTTCCTCAAAGATGGACTAAGAGAACGTATTTAACGAACTTTGTTGAGGGTGGACCTCGACGATGAGTTTCATCAAGGTTGAGAGAAGGCAAACGTCGAGGGCAAGCTTCGTTGAGGGTGAATGCCAGGCAAGAAGATTTTGATGATTTTAAAATGAGGTGATTTAGAAATGAGAGAAATTTTTTTTCTTTTATATTTGAGAAAGTTTTTTAACTTTTTCAAGTTTTCAAACCGACACAAACAAAATAAAAAAAATTTCAAACTTTTATTTCTTTTTTTTCTGAAATTTCTTAAGAGACTCAAACTCCTCAAAAATGCTAAATTACACGACTTTGAAGCGCAACTCTGATAGCTAAAAGTTTTTCAGAGGTAAATATAATTCTTATCGTATCGGAAGGCACTTTGGATGAGGAGCCATCTCTTTTTGAGATTGGGTTGGCTAGTGTGGAAACGTCTCCCGGGGTCATTGTTCAGACTGCTTTTCAGTATTTGCTGAATTATTAAAATATTAATTATGCAGCATGTTTTGCCTTTAAGTGGAAGGATTAGACAAATTTGCAGCAGGCTTTCTTCGTATTCAAAGATTTTTTTCTTGCCTATTGGACTAATATTTTGTTGTTATTATTTGTAGAATGGACTCTTATAAATTGCAATTCGTATCTTTGTATTTATGGAATGTTTGTCATATTTGCAAAATTTCATTATTATCATTTGCAGAATTAGTTCCATTTCTATGCAGATTGTTTTATTCATTGTTGTAGATATTTGTAGAATAATGTTGTCTATTTCATTTAGGTCGAAGAAAGTCTCAACCTTGAAGGTTTATTGTGTTTCAGCAAGTCCGTCACGAAGATGACTAATTGAAGACATATATATATATATATATATATATATATGGTTCATCTTGAAAGGAGTGTGAAATTCTATTTTGCAATTTGTATAAACTATTGGGCTTCATTGTAATTTTTTCAGAGACCTTTTATTGTAGCAATATTTTTCTTATGCAACTGCACAATATAGCTACAATACAGTATACATGTATGCATGTATAAACACAAGACATGGATTCATGTCTTGTAGGAGTATCAATGTTGTGTGTGAGATACATTTAGAAGAAGTAAACCTTTTTAAGTATAGAGATGTCGATTAAATCGTATCGATTAGCACCATATTTGGTCGAAATTGTATTAGGTGATATTATGTCAATCAAAAGTATGAATTAATCATGCCAAGTTATACTTTCGTCGTATCAACTTGCAGAATTCAAATTAGGTTAAGGTGATTAGTCTTGACCTAATTAATCAACATGTCTAATGAGGTATATTTACTTAACGAGAAATGGTCACATTTAGCCATAAAAAACCGGTGAAGGAGTGCTCGGTGAAGCATTCTCTACTGTAGAAAGATTATTGTCTTAGTTGTGTGGCTAATCGGGTTGATGATAATTTTACATTTTCTCGTGATGTGCATATAGCTCAGTGGAAAGGCCACGACAAAGTCAACCACCACTCTGTGTCGTTAAATGTCTTGGAGATGCTAAAGGATGACAGCGATATTATTACGTGGACATTAATGTAAGGATGATTGGCGATTGAGAATGCAACATGAGGGGAAGGCTTATATGATGGCGATGGTAACAAGAACGGCGATGAGAAGGCAAGATCTCACCTACATATATAATTCTTACCCAAATGATCAATTACCGTAAAATCTCTTTGGAATGAAATCATCTCGGTCGTGAAGTGCTCTATATTTAATAACAATTATTTTTTTAAATGACGTTTGAATCTATATATATATATATATATATGCATATGTGTTCACGTCTGCCATCACTTTCATGGACACCACAAATGTTTCCTCCATCTCTCGCCTGCCACGGTCCAGTCGCTCAACGAGGATGATGCCCGGAGAGAACACAGAAAATAATATCCCCCGAAAGGAAGAAGGGGGGGGGGGGTTCACATCATTCTACAATTTAGCCGTGGATACAAATTATTATTATTAACTACGGAAAAGAAAAGCATCGTCAACCACCGGTGTCGCTGGGAAAAAGCCGGGAGGTAGCTATTAGAAAAACGTTCGAGAGATGTACTAGATTCTACGAGATCGTCCGATCACACAGGCCGAAGCTCGAACCAACTGTGACTGACGAGACGGAGGAGGTGACAAAGGAAGACGAGGAATAAAAGGCGGCAAGTATTACAATAAGATTCATGGAAATAAAGTTTCTACTGTGATTTCCATTTCCTCTAAAACAGAAATGGCCCTACCATTCGAGTTTGGAGACAATTTGGTTGTTAGGTACTGCTTGCGTTGGTTAAATCAATACTAGCCTGGTTGAATATTTAGAGATATACTTCAGCGGTGATAAAAAACCAACCTTATTGCGTTAGTTAAATTCCATCTTTAGATCCATTCAAATGCCAATATGGGTCCGATCAAGCCTCCAGGTTGAGTCGTACTTTTCTTTTCTTTTTATAATACAAAGGTTGGGTAAAATCATGTCAAATCAGTTGGATTTATTTATTTGTGTCACATTAGGTAATTAGGTCAAGTTAAGTTGGGTTGAGGTAGAGATTAACGCCCAGTTAAACGCAGCTTTATCGAATTGAGTCCACTTAGTTAGATTACGTATGGTGGAGTCTATTGTCTTTCCTTTTCAGTTGCATTTCATTTAATTCCATTCTAAAATTTATTTCAATATTCCATTATACCAAACATAACATAATACTTTTCACAATCACCAAATCCTATATACATGAGTAACATGACAAAAATCTATGACACCACACCTGTAAATGATTGATTGATTCCTCGTTATTACATCTTTCCATGGATTTCTTCTTCTTGTGGCTGTTCTGTTCTCTTTACTATAACTGTTCAAAAGCAGCAGATATCCTCTGCAATTCCTTACCATACATGTCTGAAACTTGCAACTGTTGCTGCGGTTCCTGGTGTTTCTGGTATTGGTAAGTTTGTTGCCAGGCGTTCAATCCGTCGTTGCCGAATCGAGCTTCGGCCTTGACATCTCCATCGAAAAGAGCTTGGCCTTGGTCTTGAATTGCGGCGGACAACGGAAAGCCGGTGCTTACGGTATGCAGGAATTGCGACCACTTGAAGTCTTCTTGGCCGTCTTCCAAATTGAGATGGTTGGCGTCTTTGTCCAATTCTGGCCAGGGGAAGATGGTGCCGTTGCCATCGAAGAAGGAATTGCTGCCGTGCATCTCAATGCTACTGTTGCTGTTGCCACTGGTTCCGCTGCAAATGCTGGAGGCCGCGCCTTCCCAGAACTGGACTCCTGCCAGACAGCTGCTATCGTTGCCGCCTCTGGCTGGAGCTGAGTTTTCCGTGTGGAGGTTGAACCCGGACTTGAAGCCCAACGACGTAGAGAGAGGTGAGCTTGAAACAGGTGCCAGGGTGGTACAATTCAAGTCCGAGCTCAAGTCGAAAGGTCTTGAACCCTGATCGAACCACATAAGAGGGTTGGATGCCGATGACGCCGGCAAGGTCGTGTCGGAGGCGTAATTTAGGGAGAAGTATTCCATCGTGTCGGCCGGCCTGCACCGGTCGAGGAACAACTCCTTGATGGTAGCGGTGGTGGTGGTGGCGGCGGTGTTGATCATGTAGTTGTCGGAGGTGGAGTTGGAATTGTTCATGTTATAGCCGTTCGCCACAGCAAACGACGGAAAGATGTTTTCCGTAACAATTGGTTGCTTGGGATTCTCCGATGTGGGAGACAGGAGCTTGCCAGTGGCGCCGGCGACTGCCGTTTTAGAGCCTAGCTCAGCCTCGGCGAGAGGCTTGTGGGTGTTTGGATCGATTCCTCTCTGCCTGAGCTTCTTCTTAATGCAGGAATTCCACAAATTCTTAATCTCATTGTCCGTCCTTCCTGGCAATTGTGCTGCAATCTGGGACCATCTGAGGAGCAAGCAGGAAGCAGGAAGAGAATTGGGGCAACCGGGTCGTGAGCAATGGTCGCCGTGACGTTAGAAGGAATAAAGACTGGTAGCAATCCGTACCTGTTGCCAAGCACAGCATGGAGCTCGATTACGAGGTTCTCCTCCTGCTGAGAGAATGTGCCTCTTTTCAGGTCCGGCCTCAGGTAATTTATCCATCTCAGTCTGCAACTCTTGCCACACCTCTGCAGACCTGATGCAGGTTGACACCGTGAACGAACAACTCAGAATTCATTCCACCGTACATGGCGGTGAAACCGGCAACCCAACAATTCAGGAATATTAATTGATACTGGTGCAATGCGGAAGAGACAGGAGAGAGGACGGCACACGCATACCTGCTTGTTTGGGAACGGAGCTCCAACATCCATGGCCGTACTTGGTGATGTGCTTGAGCAGCTTCTCGTCTTCCTCTGGTGACCAGAGGCCTTTCCTGAGTTTCTGCTTATGGCAGCAGGAGTGCCTTCCCATCCCAAGTGCTGAATTATGTGTGTGCCCTTCAGTTCTCGGACTCTCCGCGTTGATCGGTTGTCGGGGAGGGCAGGGGAGGGATGAAAGGGAATAAGTAGGAAGCGCTGGAGGGGAGGGGAATTGGGATTGGGTGTCCTAAAAGGAAGAGGACGGTGGAAGGGAGAGAGAGAGAGGGGGAAGAGGGCGAGAGAGAGAGAGAGAGAGAGAGAGAGAGAGAGAGAGGTGTCAATGTCAAGGGAAGGCTGTGAAGAGAAGAGAGTTAAGGTCTTATTTCTCCTTCCCTTTTGCTATTGCGACCACCTTACTGTCATCCTGTGTCTCTTGCATTCTGCCCTTTGTGGGAAGTGTGGACAAATGATAATAAACAATATGAGCTGCTGCATGTGTCTAATCCAACTAGGAGGGATTAATCTTTCCGGACCACTGGTGGGTCTGGATTTGACGCCGATGCTTTCTATGGAAGTTACTACTATTTCAGGGAGTACAACGTTGCCGAGTGAACGGCAAAAGGCAAAAACATTTTGCCGAGATCATGTTTTTCTTCTTTTAATTTAATTACTGTCTAACCGTATTTGTCGATTCGAGGATTTATATTCATATTAATAATATGATAAAAAAATTTCATCGTCACTGACATTGATCTTCAAATATCCAAGACCATGTATTTTTACCGTCCATAGTGATAATTCAAGTTTACGATCTTATCTCATACATTGACGGCAGTCAAATTTGATGGCTTCCATCAAGACTCACGTCCAGTTGTTTACGCATTCCATTCTCGACAGAAAAATCTCTCTACAATAGTTGACATTACAAAAACAAATGCCCAGATGGAAATCATAATCTAAACGGAATCTCAATCTCAATCTCGATCTCGATCTCTTACCATGAGAGAAGAGACCCTCTTTCTTCTTTCCTTCCGCCGCAAATAGCCAAGAGGAGGAGGGCCGAAATGCTTTTCACATGCATGTTACGAACCAAACCCGTGGAATACGGTATTAGAATGCGCGTGCTTCTCTGTCTCTGACACTTTTCCGTTCCCAAGGCCAAGAAATATCGATGCATTGTTTCAGTCAAACATGGGTTTCCCCTGTCACATTAATTTACTTTGGGAAAAATTTTGTTCCTCGGACGATCAAGTTATAAGTTGTGGCACCTTAATCCTCTAAACAAGCCACGGCGGTGGGAGACAATGGGGACTTAAAGTATGAGCAGTGCAGTACCGCCTCCATGATTGATCCTAGTTTTGGGTCAATTATTAGATTAGATATTCACAGCGACATGATTGGGACCATGTGCCTTGCGTAATTCTTCCATTAAACAACTTAATCATGTTGATGATATTTCCTCCGACTATACACACACACACATATATATATATATGCGTCACTTGCCTCATTTTTTTTGAAGGAATACAATTCGAGCCTTGCTGTTTCCAGCTTATTAAGGACCCAGCGCTTCCCTATCGGCGGCGATCATCCATGTTATGAACGAAACGTGTACAAGGTGGTGGTGCCTCATTATTTTGAATTAATAGTGACCACAAATTACACGTAAAATGGATGTGAATTATGGTGTCCAAATAAAATGTTTTGCACATATATACATAATTGAGCCACCGGAGGACATTAGCTGTCCGAAATCTGCCCCCTCGCCTCGATCCGCGAATCTACGTCGATGTCGTGAAGAAAATAAAATGGGAAATCAAACGAACCGCCCTCGAATGGAATGCGCCTGACGTCCTTCGTACCTATCTATTCACGTCATGCTGGTAAAATTGACCACTTATTTTTTTTGAAAAAAAAGAAGAGATTTTAAATTTAAATTTAATAAAATATTACCATTATTAAAAAAAAAGCGAAAACGTTGACCCGTGGTCAATGCAAAACGTGGTATGTTAGTGACGATAGGTGGTCCACCCTCCTCTCCTACCAAAGGTTTTCCTTTTCCTCCCTCTTCACGTTTCATAGAAAGATGGGAACCTTTTTCTTAATTTATTGTATTATATTTTAAAAATAAAAACTGAACATATACATAGTTAATATAAAAGTCTAGGTGCTGTAAATTAAGATTTGAATTATTTTTAATAAAAATTTTTGATGTGGAAATTAATGATTAAAATTTAGATGAAAGCTGTAAATCGAATACCCCTATAATTGGATTAAGGATGGATAGGTACTTGTTTAATTTAAATAAAAATTTTACAATACCGATAAATCATACATCTAGTAACAAAAAAGGCCGACTTTCTCATCGGTGGCACCAGGAAACTTTCAATGTCACCTTCATTTCTTCCCGTAAATACAAAGAGCCAGAGATGAAAGAACCGCATAGATTTTATCATAAGATGTTTATAAATATATGATAAAAAAATTTACTTAATTTAATAAGTAGTCCTTCTTGATCTAAAGGCCTTAAAATTCACAAAATTTTGTTAAATTTCAACCTTCGATTTTTGAATGAAATAATTAACAATGAATATTAATTAGATTAATTAAATTGAAATTTTAACGCATACTGCATTATATTGTAGAAGTGGAAGAGTGCATGGAGAACAGTCGATGGTGATGACAATGGTACTTACCGCTAATCACCCTAAACCCTAGGGCACTTAATGAGAGATGACACATCTCATAGAGACAACTGATATGAATTTGCTAAGTTCCCCTTCTTTCTCCTAAGCTTTCTGTGAATACGGTTGCCAATGATAGAGGGAGAGCACTTGTAATTAGATATCAAAATGCAAGTTTTAATTTAAATATTGGTGTGAGACCTACAAGAGTTCATTTCTAAATAGTAGAGAAACTTCATAAAGTGAAAGAATAATAAGTTCAGAACACCCTCAAAGATATTCACCGAATTTGAAGTTCCTTTGAATCCCCTAACATGGATTTTGTAGGAATGTAACATTAAGGTAGGTAGAATTTTGCAACCCTATATGCTGGATGGTAGATTATTTTCGATCAATTTTCCCAAGCCTACAACGTCATGGAACTTCCATATATAAGACCGTAAATCATATAAGATCGATGTGTGGAACATTCCTATAAAATATCATAAAATTCAAAGATTACTTAAGTTCCCTTCAAGGAAAATCGATCTTTATATGGCTATTAAGTGAGATGAAATCAGCACTACTCTATGATGAACATGAGATGATAAAAGGTACTGATATATATATGCACGGATATTCAACCCAAAACAATTTAATTACGAGTGGATAGGTCCATATATATATATATATATATATATATATATATATATATTACGAGATGTTTTAGTTTTAATATTTTCAATTTAGGGCTATCTTTTTTATAACAAAGTAGTTTTAAGTTAAATGTCCATATGCCAAAAAAGTAAATTAAATTACGTCATTTTTTTCATAAATCCGACCTAAACGATATTTAGCTGTACCGAATAGAATATTCAACTATTAAGGTTGTTTTTATAATAAGTGTGTTTTTCTTAACATGGAAATTAAGTATGAACTCTTTTCTGCTAATACGAAGTAAAGAAGAAGAAGAAGGTAATTACACTGTCTCATTATTCGTAACATTTGTGCTGATGGGCGGAAAATTTCGTCTTTTAATATTAACACCACTATTCCCGAAAGGACATGCAACGCCAATGATCCGTAACTGTTTCTCCAGAAAGATTTGGATTCGGCGTCATCAGTCGTCACCGACACCGCCGGTTGTGGTAGGTGGCACTGCGGTCGATGAGGTAAATATTAACAAGGGTTTTTACTTAACAAGTAGCAAGCGAAATAATTAAATTTTCTTTTATTTAAAATAACCACCCATAAATTAATTCCCTTTACGGCCTTACCTTTCTGCAAGTGTTGAACCTGATAGTAACAGTTAATCATTTTTATTATCTTATAACATTATCGTTCAATATGTCGTATGCATTAAAGCAGTGCTAGTTGGGTTGGGATTTGACGTTTTCTTGGCTTTGTGTTCATCAAAGATTTTTTTAAAATAATTGTTTATCAATTAAGTATCTCTTACATCTAAAACTCCTACCAGACCGATGATATTTTTTTATTTAGATTTCTCATCTTAATTTGCTCAAGCCAACTTGGAGGGAGTGCATTGAAGAAATTAATTAGTCATCCATCTAGCATTCAAGCTGCCAGCTAATACGTGGACTGCGAAAAATCAACGGTAGATAATGTATGCAATTGATCTTAATTATGATTAAAAAGGCCTAAAGTGGAGAAAAAAGTTAGTTATGAGATCAAATTGAAGCAAAACACAGTTACTTTAATAAGAAAAATAATTAATAACAAGCAGAACGCAAGGAGCAGAAATATATATTGTTTATATTAATTACTTGAATTATTTGGGCTCCCTCCAAACTTGCAGCTAGCTATTAATTGCCGTCGATCTCCTGCAACGTACGTCTGCATCAGGACGTTACGCAAAGAATGGAAAGGTCAAGAGGGTAGAGGGGGGGAGGGCTCGCTGGTTCGTTGGCCATGGAAGTCTCGTGTGCCCAACGACCATGAACCCCGGCCACCACAGGAAGTAATCACAGATTAATTAATCGATCCTTCATTTATTTATATACGTACGGAGATGTCGATAAAATATGCCCATCCGAATCCCCACCGTGATGTGAAGCTGCACCCGTCAGGAGCGGTGGCACGCCGCCAACCATTCGACGTCGTTCATATATACGCTGGGGACGTCCGGCAGGCTCATATATATATATATGGTCGCCATCGATTGATGGTATGTGTGAGGCTGCGGCCTAGCTTCCACCGTCGGTGCTCGATCACTTAAACTTTATTTTGACTTGCGTTGGGGAGACCAGTACGTATTCCACGTCGACGCCATCCATGCATGGGGGACGACGACGACGCCAGCGGCTTTTCGCTCTCAATCCGTCGGTGGCATACGCGTATCCGGGCTCCAGCTTTATGATCGATCTCTTCGGTTAACGGCGACACCATGCACCGCACGTCGTCCATCCATCGCAGAAAACAAACAGTTGCCGGACAACTTGGCGCGCGGTGGTTAGGGTATTAATTAACTGTTAGGTGTACGTGCGTGCGTGGGATTTTGTGTGGCCATGGATCACGAAAACCATGACCCTGTTTTTATCTTCGTCGTAATCCATATGCACGGTTTTGGCAACTTAAATTCCACGTATTTAATCTCGATTAAAAAAGCAAAAGAAGAACTAAGTCCCACGCTTCCTCGTCATCCATCAGGGTCGCGCGTCACATGCACGCTGCCATCTGCAGCCATTTATTTACATCAGTTCATCTTAATTAAACTATATTTAAATTAAATATTTTCAAACACGACTACTTATCTAAATTATGAAAAAATATATATTTAATTGTTCATTTTAAATTATTTAATATGCTGTACTCAGGCAATTTATTCAAATAAATTATCACTTATTTGATAAACGATTTCAAGTCAAAACTTATATATCACAAACCTATATTTCCATCGAACCTCATAAATCCTTTTTCTAAATATTAATTTGTTCTTCTTCTTCTTCTTATCGATCATTAGGAGATGCCTGCTCGTGAACGTCAATGCCCTTGTATCTTGGGAACGGTAATCGAAGAATAAAACTGTGTTTTGAAGGTGACTGTGATGGTTGAGCTGCCTGATGTTGATTTGTTGACACGGTAACTCAAACGCATAGATATGATATTTCTTTCTTTTTCTGATCTTCTTGCATTTGAAGTTGTCCATCTTAATTATATATGTCGTCATTATCTGTACATGAATACTGGCCAACGAATCATCAAAGCGGGAAATTAAAGAACACCACATCGGCAAATCCGTTCACAAAAATCAATCAAAATTCGACCTTCAGCTCTTCATTTTTTCTTGCTTTCATATCTGTAATTCTTATCTAGCTCTTTAATTATATATATATATATATATATATATATATATATATAGAGAGAGAGAGAGAGAGAGAGAGAGAGAGAGAGAGAGAGAGAGAATAAACTCCATGGAGTGCTTAGCTAGGGTTATTTGTTATCCTTAATTTGAAGACTCAATTAGAAGCTGGAAGGAGATTGATTTTCTAATTCAATTGGCCTATATTATTTGCCGCATGTATGTATATATATATATGAAGTTTAGACATAAATAGACTACTCGATAAAAATGGAGGACAGAAATTGGGCATGATTCCTTGAACCTTCTCCAGATCAAACCCCAGTGTACTAGAGGCATCTCAAATCTAATCCATCATCCATGTAAATAAAAGAGACAAGACATATATGGACATGGAGATAAAGGGTCACCCACTACTTCGATGCGCACGTTTGATTATTATTCCATTTCTTTTCTGCGGGGAAAAGGGCTGGAGACGAGAACATGACATGGACAGCGTCTCTGTGACCGTGAGATCCTAAATACTAAATAATACACGACACAGACTTCATCTTTCGAAGAAAGTGTCTGCTTATATACGTGTATTATATATTTTATCTCCCGTCATCTCAAGCTAGTCAGTTGATTTCGACTTGCAAGCTATAAGCATCGAAATAAAACCAACAATCTTGCTTTTTTCTTTTTAATGAGTTATTGCATGTCCTTTCGAGACCAGTGACCAGTAAATTTCATACCTCATCGATGATCATCAGTCTATATTTTCTTGAGCTATTTTTGATCTTTCTTTCATTACCTGATGCTACCATCGATCTCTTCTTTTCCTCAAGTCTCTTGTTTCTTCTCTAACCTAGCTTTTCCATGACGTACTTGAAAAATTCCACCAAAATGCTAACCGCGGTACCAATTGGGCTAAATTATTGCAGTGCCACCCCCACACAAGTATATATAAGGAGAGAGGGAGAGAAAGCGTCAGGACCATTTGTTTAGAGGAAGATTCAAGCTACAGGAGAAGCGATATAAATAATAGGAGGATGTCGTTTTCCATGTTGAATTGTGCATGCATAAAGGAGGCGTAATGGCTATGGGACATCTCCCAAGTGGGTCAAGAGTAATAGTGAGGGATGGGCAGGTCCTTGCATGCTTGCGTGTAAATGTGTACTGACGTGTAAAAAGAGGTGAATGACAAGTGCTTATTAATACCCATACGGTGGAAGGAGGAGGGATTATATATATCTGATAATAATGATAGTACTTTTTTGTATTCTCTAAATATCGAATCATGGAAGGGACTACGAGTACCATCCTACTAAATCAATTGAGTTGCAGTTGTTAAGATTCCAATCATATCACCGCTTTATTTTCTAGCTATGATTTCTTGTCCTCACTTGCGGCATATGTTTCCAAGAATATATATCATGCGCTAGTTTGTTGATTATTTATGTTTACTCATGTGTTGTAAGGGAGGACAAGGTTTGGTATAGTGTTGAGGTTGTTTCATTAATTCTGACTTTGATCTTGTAAGTTCAAATCATAGGAAATAATCGTTTGCGTTGGTGAATCTCATGCAGTGAATTTTACCCTTTTTCTGTTCTATAATTAAGGTCACAATTTCAATTTGTAGACTTTTGGATGCATCATTTGCTGCTCATGCATATAATATATAAAAGAATACTTCAAAATCTCTGGCCGTTCTCCTTGCGTCAGAGAGGAAGGATGTGGAAAGTCTTCTTAAGACGGCCAGAGTATGACTTGTTCAGAACGAAAATGATACCCAAGAGGTGGAAAATTATTCTTACAAAAGGCAAATATTTAAACATCATACACGATATTGCAATATATATACTGCCTTTTTTTTTTTGGTTCTTGGACAAATTAGCCTAGATGCTCTCCGAATAAACATCATATTTAAATAGGTTGGCAAAAGGCAAATATTCCACGCAAAGTGTGCATGGAATCATGACAACGAAGCAAGAGCATCTTGGTCTTTTAAAACCCATGAAAAAGAACCATGATTGGATTGTATCTCTTCTATCGTGCCCTTTTCTTTTATCCTAGGTGCGTCCTCTTCCCAGAGAGATTAAATTTTTATCTTGCCCTCGATGACCTTGATGTTATCCTATATTTTTATTATGCTCCCAATGCCCTTACTGCTATCCGTTCATGGAATAAACTAAAATATAGGACACCTCCTTGTCTAAATAATAAGGTTTTTTAATTTTCACATCAGGTAGCCTAATCGATCATCACACATGGTGATGTCTGTGAAAGTCAAACCTAGATGCACGTCAACCTATGTTTAATATATTTTTTCATTATATATTGCAAAGATTCTATCTAGATTTGAAACCAGATTATCGCTCTTTGTACTAAAGTAGAATAGCCCCGTCTAATAAGCGAAAATGGTGGCACCAAAGTCATGTTAATTTCCAAGGTCGATTAATCGGTGTATACCGTCAACAGTAATTAACTCTGGTTAAACTGATCATCAGATTCTCCTAGGCGCATATAAGATAGCCAAGTAGTCATGGATGGTCCAGACAAACCAATTCTAAATGGTCCACAAAAAAAGCGTCCCGTCTCACATCCACAATGGAAGAAGAGAAATGCTAGAACAAGAGTATGATTGAAGGAAGGGTCACTGTTTCTTAACTGTAGTCCTCCATCACTAACCACTACCAATCTCCATGAACAATATACTTGTCTTCGTTCCCTTATCTCTTCGGAGTGAGAGTTGTGGAAGGAAGCTTGCTGTGGGGTACGTGCCTTCCTCTACTTCCATTGGACTGATTCCGTCTCATGCAAAAAATTTTAAGGGAATGGACCCATCTCTATGTACTCATGAATACCACCACCAGCACTACCACCAGGTTCACTGCCCCACGCTATGTTCTGGAGAGCATTGTGGAGAGAGAGGATGATGCTGCAAAGAAAGATAGGGGGGCAGAAGATGTCAAATTAGGGTATGACCACATGGTGCTCATCATAATTGGTGAAACGAATGAGACCAGCCATATATATATATATATGTTTTGACCAGTTGGATCAAGATATTCTCTGCCCCAATGATAGAGCACTGTGCCGGCTACGCTTTGCCGTTGGGTTTGCCACTTTGCTTTTCTGCCGGTCCCGACTTACTTCCACCACCGCCCTCCTCACGGTTCAATTCCTGCTTGATGTACGCTTCAAACTTGCAGACGTCTCATGTACAGCTTGAAGCTGCTGTGTGTAGGCGCGAACCGCAATGAATAAAGAAGTTTATCATTATTAAGTTAATTTTCATCGTTATATTCATCCATGTATGACTTATACATATTTACTTTCACTTAGAATTTATCTTAAACTTACAGTACCTTACGGATAAATTCTGTATGTAAAATATTATATTTCAAAATTAGATATTTGTCATTTATTAAATAATTAAGTCCCATGTACATATATTGTCCATTGTCCGTTTGTGGAAAATTGAGTTGTCGTTGATGCTGGCTGATCATGAGGAAGCTTCAGATCGGAGATTTATCAGGCTATTGAGACTCATCTCCATTTCACACAAATTACAGTAACTGCTACAGTATTTTATTAGACCGATGTTGATGACCTGATGGTACACAGAAAAAACAAATGGGAAAGAGAATGTCTTGCACAGGCGAATTATTCTTTATACACTCAAGCTACCAGCTTGGAAATGTTAATGTTACGTAGATTAAAGAATGAATTAATTGTGGCAAAAACTGCACCACTTTCATAAGCAATATCTCTATTCATAGTTGAACATTTGTGCCGACCAACTACAGCTAATCAGGAATCATACAATTGGGAACAAGGCCGGTAGAAGTCTGCTTTACCCCAAGTAGCCCAGCATCTATATATCATGTAACAAATCAAGCACATTTTTTTGAGAAATGTAAATACCTTGTGCACATATAGAAACCTGGAGGTCCAAATAATTAATACTTCAATCCACACATAGATCCTTTAAGTCCAATAGAGCAATCAACCGTTTTTCCTCTCCCATGATTTCACGACTCATAAATAGATGATTCGCCTATATTCAGGTAAAGGGATTAATTACCCTCTACATTACAATTTTATAAGATGTCTCCAATGAGATGACCACCTTCTATTTTATCAATCTATAAATTTCGTTTTAAAACCTACGTGTTATGTATTCCATGGAGTATGTTTAAATTAAATTTCCTTTTGTAAATTAATACTTGATCTGGGGGCAATCGCCTTCCTTTTTTCTCTCATTCTACTCCACCCACCTTTTTTGTTGGTTCATGACACTCCAACTGCTTAATTTACTGATGTTGAAGATACAGCAAAGAATGACAACAAATTCATGCTTGCTAAAGCTAGAAAATGAAATTAATAATTCTTGTGGTCCATCAAGTATAATAAATGTAAAACAAGATTTTATTTTTATTTTTTTCGGATAGTGGTAGCGTTTGAAACAGGATTACCCTCGGAACATCATTTTCATTAATTTGTAATGACATATGTAAACATCAATAAAAATGACCAGTAACTACAAGAGGAACATGTTGGTAATTATTTACATAAGAATTTTTAATGGTATGTACATTTAGAAATTATATTGATATGTGTAATGCCATGTCACATGCGACAATGGACATGTATATATTATGTACTAAGTAGAACATCGAAAGGTATTGTACATCGTATTCCTGTTAGTTCGGACTGTACGTATAGTTTGAGTAAGCATCAATCAAATGTCATAGAAAATCATTTTTTTCTTCTAGCTTATGTACATATGTGTCTCCATCAGAAGCAGTTGATTGCTGGGTTTTTTTTTCTGATATCAGTCGGTTTTGGGTTTAATCCATTATTTTTAGTGAGATAACTTTGATGGGTCGTGATTAATCTTAATTGATTTTTACTATTATCTCGTGTGATGAAGACATGCTAGAAATATGAATTAATCTATCTATATTCGATGTAGTCATTCACTTATTTTGGGACCCTTCAAACTCTCTTGGACTCGAACTTGGGCCGAAATATGGTCCGTTTGTGTTGCATTGGGGAAGGCCTTTTTGTTCTTGAGCGAAGCGGTTAACCTTTTTCCTCCACCACAAAAGTATCTGCTCCACCGAGAAAGGGATCATTCATCATCATATAACTAGTCATCAATTGCGGGATAAAATCTTAGATTTAATATAAAAAAAGTATTTACTCCAACACTATTCCTTCTTTTAGCTCTTTGAATCATCTAATGAGTCAATCAAGATATATAATTTTGCCTCGAGTAGTCGAGTTGATTTTCAAAAAAGATTACAAAACAAAGCGACGTATATATGGAGTCAAAGAAGATAGAATTTATGAATTCGGGGAAAAGTCCAGGCCCAAAATCTCACTCAATGGGCTAAAACACACGCTAAAGTCCATTTACACTTGCCCTTTGGGCTCCTCCATTAATATAATCCCATTTGTACTCGAATCTGTCGTTTTCTCTTAATATAATCCGGGTGCTCAAGAAACAAGGATTGAACAAATCCGGGTATCACATGTCTCGGATTTACATTCCCAGATAACTGGCTTGGTTCCGTAAGAAAATCACTCAACCCCATTGAAAATACAAATACAATGAGGTTAATTACCTATTGTATTAAATTACTGCCAGACTGATCGTTATAGGGATTACCAGCACTTTCCTCGTCAACTTTGGGTCGTGTGTTCATGAGAACCTGCTTCATTCTCATACACCAAGTGCAAGTGGCAAGTGAGAAAGCAAACATCAAATTCAAGAAAGATGATATATAAATATAAGCGGAAGAATATGCACGAAATTATGACGACGTACCTTGCGCAGCATGTTGTTCTCGTTGACGAGGGTAGATATCTTTTCCTGCAAGCTGGAGTTTTTCAGCTCTAAATCCTTCGCCCTTGATTCCAGTTCGTTGACGTACATCTTCTTTCTCTCCCTTGCTTGTTGAGCGGAAACCCGGTTCCTAAGCAACCTGTCCAGTGATGATTTCAGAACGCTAGGAGCAAAATGAAGTCCCACCCCCACCGTAAATCTAAAATTAAGATGCAGGAAAAGCTTCCCAATATCTTTTCGTAGCTGTTGAAACATAACTATAGGTTTCGGTACTGTTGTGCTTTTTCCTTTCCCCGTCTAAAATATAACCAATCTCACTATAGTTGTGTTTGTCGAAAGAAATTCTACTCTCCAAGTATACGAACAGAAAAGGGAATTTGTGTCTTAAATTCATGATACTACATATTTTGACCTCTTTTTCCCTTTACCTGAGAATAACTGAAGTCTTCCTGATAGAAAAGTTCTACATCTAAAAGTAAAGATAAAATTAAACCTTATATATAATAAATTACTCTAATCATTATTAATTAATTTTAAATTAGAATTTTAACACTTTCAAGAAAAGAATAGTTTTTGCTAGTGTTTGAATATCGTCTGTCAAGAAGGCCCCTACATCCACTTCATTTCCAACCATTATTTCTCATCACTTCATTTCAGCATGGACAACGAATACAACCAAAGCAACACCAAACAACGATTATTTTACAAATAAACATTAACCCAAGCAACACTAAATCCAAGCAGCAACAATAAAACTATTTCACTAATCAATTGAGAGCAGCTAATCTTCACTCCGACCATGATGGCATGCCACAGGAAAATTATAGATTTTTACAATAGAAAGGAAATAGTTAGAAGGAGAAAAGGATAGGGGAAATGAAGAGTACCATCGTCGGTAACACTAAACAAAGACAAGAAAAGGTCATGGCCTCACAAATTTTTTTTTTTTTAAAAAAAAAATATATATATATAAACATACATATAAATATGTGAAATTTCAAAGACTTGATATAAATATATCAAATAAATTCAATGAGAATTCCATGGTACCTATGTTTTCGTGAAACGGATCAATAACTACTTACAGATAATCAGAAGTTTTATCCTTAAATCTCACCGTCCATGATTGGAATTGGCGACCAAGATTTAAAGATTTTAGCATCCATAAGTGTATCACAGACATTCCCCAGATTTCAAAATTAAGAGTATTGTAATCCAAAAATAAGATTTAAAAATTAAGAGTATTGTAATTCAAAAATTAAGATTTAAAAATTTTCTATATATGAATTTTTAAGGCATCTTGAAAATTTTATATCATTTAACATTTTTGAAAATTTTGTCTGTAAACTTTCTTCTAAAGTTTTTTATTTTATCAAAGACTTTTTGTAGAGACATTTTTTCGATTCAATCATAGATGACCTTATAAATATCGACGGTAAAAAGGGTATTTCATTTGACATGTATTCTATTGCATTATAAACAGATAACTTTGTAATTTAACTGCTTAAATTTATAATCCCTCCCATCGAGAAATCCTTAATTACACCCAGGTCGGTGGTCACGAGGCCATCTGTGTTTTCCGATAGAATAAGTAGAAGATTGTTGTACCATTAACCATTAACAATATCAAGATATTACATGTAGAAGATTATTACATAATGAATAATGCAGGATTATTATACCCACTTTTTAATACATCCATTTAACAATATATATGTGTGTCTCAATGTATATATATGTACAAGCCAGATAGATACAAGTGATTATACACATTAAAAAAACTAAAATTCAAAAATTTGTTGGTTAGAGGCAAATTAAATTACGCGAAGGAAGAAAGAGCAAACTAGAAGCTCATGGATGGTTATAGATAAGAGAAATTATATATTTGTATAAATATTAACAATTTTTAAATTTTAACATGCACAATTTTAAAATATTGAACCTAATTTTAACATCCAGTCCATCTACTCTCTTCTCTTCCTTTAATAATAGTGTTGTAGTAGCATATATTAATGGTCCATTTTTTCCACCTTTCTTTCTTTTTACGTCCTAACATTTCCATTTTCAATTGTTTTTATTATTTTTAATAATGTTAGTTTTTTACATCTTTGAACCAAATACAGTTATTCTTGTATAAGTTGTGGGCCTTATAACGTAGTTAGCTTTTTACTCTTTGTCATATGGTTTTACCTGTTGTCGTATGGTTGTCATAAATCTAACCTCACGTACGCCCATATATAAATCATTTGTCGACTTGAATACCTTATATTAACCATGAAAGAAAAACACTTGTTAATTTGAGAGTTTATTGCAAGTGCAGATGAGTGTTGAATATATATATATCTTATATCGAATAAGATGTAGAGGTCAAAAAACTTATTAACATAATTGACTCTTCATTTTCTATTCTATAATTTTGAGTTTGATCTAACGTAGGATCAGAACATCAAAACCTCAGACATACTTATAAGTCATTTGTCTACTTAAGGAAAGACATTTATCGGCTTAAGGATTTGTCATAAGAGAGTATTGATATATTCCACGTTAAGTAAGATGTGAAGGTTATGCGTTGGTCTTACAATGTAATTTTTTTTTTTTTTGTTGGTCATATGATTTTGAGTTAAATTTAATAATTTTACCTTTACATAAATTTAAACCTACGATCGTTACTCACCACCTTCGTTACGTTACCTATGCTAAGTCCAGTGAGTTATTTCCATTTTCAGATGTGGTTAATTATTTACAATTGATTATTTAATACAATAGGCCACTGTTAATTACAAAATGTGTGATATGCAGGTTCCAAATAATTAAGCAGCGAATATATCGATGGCGTTGGAACGAAAGCAGGTGGAAGATACCTTTTGTGCTTTCTGTACTCTCTGTCGGCCGGATTACGAGACTTGCGAGGCGTCCCACTGCCAACGCCGCCGGCAATACTCTGCTGCGCACCAGATGTGGAATCAGCGGCGGCGGCGGCACCACCACCACCTGCCTTCAGCCCACTCTGGCCGGTGGACTCCACATCAGGGACGGTGAACAGGTCCTCATCGCTATCCTCCACTGCCAGAACACGTAGACCCAATTAATTAAGTCAGAAAAACCGGACGGAAATCGATCAAGGAAGGAGGAGCTTGTAGTATACAATATATATATATATTATCAATCTCGACATATGGAATCGCAACCTGCAGTAGTAGTAGCAGCAGCAGTAGCAGGCCCGCCAGCGGCGATGCGGAGGGAGGAGGAGGAAGAGGTGGCAGCGCGGCGGGGGTTGAGATCAGGGATGGACATTGGTGAGGTGAAGCTGCAGGGGGTAGTTGGGGAATATTATTTAACCTGTTCCATGTCGATCGATCTTGTGCTGCTCCAGGAATGGAGGAGAAGATGGATACGTGGCGGCTGCGGTGATCTCAAATCCTCCTAGATTCCTGCTTCTCGCGTTCAGGTGTAGCCCTCACGGATGGAATCCAGGAGCGTATCTATCCCATTCCACTTGGCGTGGGGTGGAAGGAAGATATTTGAGGAGGGCTTGTGGTGGAGACACGGACACGCCTGTGCATCGATGAATTCCATGCAGAAGCCTGCGCAATAATGAAACGTGTCAGGTGTTCAGGCCAACATAATTTTTTTTTTTTTTTTTCCAGGTGCATTCTATTGATCGAAACTTACGGTGGCGTAGATTTAAAGTTACGATATTAAAAGCAAACAAGAAAATTACTTTCTATTCAAATGCTCAACCAGCAAGGTTGCAATCATCAAAATAAAATTAAGAATATCTTTTGTGATAAAAGTCTCTTAAAAATGATATTTATTTTCTTTCGTGAAACTTTAAAACTACGGCTTATTATAACCGTAATAACTAAAACAATCAATTTAATTATATGATTTAGTTAATTGTTTTAAGGTTGGCTAAGTTGAACTAAGTCAAACCACATTAAATCATTAAGTATTTAATAAACGTTCTATAATGTAAGTTGTATTACATACATACCTATATAGCTTATGTGACGTGTTTATATTTAGATAACGCTAAGATTAATAATAAACAATAAACTAAGATATATATATATATGTTAGTTAAAGCATAACATCATTTGTTGGACATTAAAAATTATACTTATATTACTTTAATTTACTTAATTGTAATTTATTGTTTATAATGAACATGTTTAGACATTGGCCAAATTAAGTTTAAATGCCTCGACATGGTTCCGCTACATAGAATTAAATGACCGATTCAACTTAATTAATAATGTCTTGCTTGGTAGGTATGATTTAGCTAGTTAACGGTTTTCATCTGCGTTGAAATAAGGCAAGCGTGCCTACCCTTATAAAAGAGCAACTAGATCTCGTACGCGCTTAAGAGAATGAGAGGTAAATTTTGCAGAGGAAATCAGAAGACATCTAATCTTGCAATCCAAATTAAATTAACGGTACCATCCGATCTTGCTGATGCAGACGATGAATAAAATCTTTGTTGTATTTAATTAATATTGTATATTTTTCATGTAATTCCTTTATTATGATATGAACTAGCTAGCTGGTAATTAATATGCATAAATATATAGAATTATTGAGTAAAGAAATCCAATTATAAACACCACGCAGTAAATAAATCCAAAGATGACAATTACGTATTAATTTTCCAAAAAAAAGATAATTGTCAAGTCATATTTACTTCCTTTAACCACCTCTTTTGCCTTAAATTTAGTTCCTTTTGTGTATAAATATATTTGAAGTTTTTATAATCAATAGAAACATCATAAGCAATTTCATATAAGTGATGTCTCCATATCTTTAGAGTAAATATTATAGAAATGAGCTCTAAGTCATAAGGGGGGTAGTTTTCCTGGTATGGCTTCAATTACTTAGAAATATAAGTCACTACTCTATTCTGTTACATCAAAATACAGCCTAATTTCTCACGAGACGCATCACTATAAAGAGTAAACCTTTTACCTAGCTTCGATATAACAAGAATAGAAGCCACCCTTAAGAGTGGATATTTATTTTTCATTATAACTAACTTTATTCAACTCCTGATAATCTATACATAATCTTACGCTATCATCTTTCTTTTTCATAAATAATAGTAGTATTCCTAAAGGCAAGACACTTGCTTATATAAACTTCTTATCTAATAATTCTTGAAGCTGAATTTTTAGTTCTTTTAATTCTATTGGACGTATCTGATAAGGAGTTTTAGATATTGGCTTAACCCTAGGTTACAACTCAATGATAAACTCCAACTTTCAATCTATTTGTATTCTAGGCAATTCATTTAGGGAAACCTCAGTAAACTCACTGACCATCGACATATTATTTTAATCTAAATATTTATCCCCCTATCTCTAACACTACTACTAGATATCTACGAAAACTCTTTTGCAATAATTTTCTAGTCTTCAGAGTACAAGTAAATTTGAGAAAAGATTTACTTGTTTTACCAAAATAAAATTGTAATTGTCCCAAAATCAAAAAACAAACTATTTTCCTATGACAATCTACACTAACACGATAAGTTGTTAACCAATTCATATCAAGAATCACATCAAAATCTCTCATTTTTAAAACAAACAAATCTACAGATTGTTAATACCCACTTTTTGGAAACTTCCTCCGATTTGTTAACCCTTTCATAGGCCCTACAATCTACAGTTTCCTTTACAAGTCTCATGATGTGTAATTTCCTTCATTTTAGGTCTAGGAGACTATTTTCACCTTTTTTTCGGATTCAAATAATCCATTATATTCTCTACTTTTGACGAAAAATAACTTCCCTTTTAGCTTGGTTAGACCAATGTGTGCTTTCAATCCAACCAAACAAAAATTCAAATAAACTAAATTTTCACTTTGATTTGACGAAAAGAAATTTGGTCAAATCGAGTTCTCCAAGGAGAAGGAATTTTTGGTGAAACTGCCCACTTGTCTTCCAAATTTTCCACCACATCAGTGTGATAGTTTTTTTCCCTGTTGTCTGAAATTTGATTTATTTTCAACTAGACTAATTTATGTCGATGCAAAATTTCCCATGATCAAACCAGTGAAGTTGTTTTTCACCTTCTTTCAATTTTTTTTTCGATCGAATTTTTGGCCACGTTAGGCATCTACCACACACATGACAATTTGTCATTGGTCATTATTTCTGACATTGATATAATAAACCAATCGAGTAATGACACATGACAACCAATGTCACACACCCATCACATTAGTAGTCATGTTATCATCACGTTTATTTTATTATTTTTTTAATCGATCAAAATTCAATTTTTCGATCTGATCAAAGTAAAAAATCGATCGACCAAAACTCTCTTCAATTTAATAGAATTTATTTTCGATCATAAGTTTGATCAAATCGAGCTTCCTCTCTTTTTTCAATATTATTTTTATTTTTAGTTTCAATGGAATTTCTACCACATCATCGGCACATGGCATTTCCTCATTGGTCATTATTTTCTGATATTAACATTACAAACCAATCCAATAATGACTTGTGACAGCTTGTGCTACGTCGTCACCCACCACATTAGCATGCCATGCTAACATTTTGGAAAATTTCGTAAATCGAAATCTTTTCGATCAGATTGAAACGTCGATCAACTGAAATCTCTTTTTCGGTCTAACCAAAGCTTTCATCGATTTTGATCAAAGTTTTTTTTAGCGTAAAAGAAGATTCCCTGTAGAGGAGTAAGACCAAAAAATTTTCAATCAAATTGAAACCCTTTGTCACCACCCCTTTTTTCTTCTTTTCATTCTCTTTCTTTCTTTTCTTCGATTCGTTCCTCTTACAGTCTGACCAAACTTCTTCCTTCATCAACCATCCTTCTGTCGTTGCCACATCAATGTCACTTCAGCACATCCGAACAGCCTAGACCGCTCCCCCTTCCAATGGTGGATGAATTTTCCACCTTTCATTTGACGGATTGCACTTGTCTTTTTTTCATCCAACAGTCGAGACTTGATCAGAAGACTAGCAGTAGAAATCTTTTCGCTCAAATTCCATTCAATAGTCTTCTAAGTCACAACTAATTTATTTCGATCCAACAACCATCCTTTAATTGAGCGGATCTGGTAAATCCTAATTGTCAAATTCTCCTCATCATTGTCTTCCATTTCAATGTCAAGTCTTGTCGGATATCCCTCCTTGTTTGCTAACCATTCTATCTACCACCCCATCCCTATGTCACAACCGGATTAAGTGCCCATGCCATGGTCCTCTCAATCAACCAAAGAATAAAAATGAAAATATTCTTGAAGGACGAGGACCAACACATTGAGCATGTGGAGAACATTTGAAGATGAAAAAACAATAAACTCGCCCTACAACCCACCCCCACAAATGCTGACAGAGCTCTCCACTGATCTCAACCACATCTTCTACCAGCGGAAATCTTTCTCTGACGCTCTTAAAGCTTCGAAGAATCATGCCCTACCACTTGTCTGTGATCTCCAAACTGAAATCCGCCATCTGCACCACCATCTTCGAACGACTTCCCCCTGTTTTCACCGCCACCCACTCTATCGCTTACAGGAGTTTCCTCCATCGTCCTACAAAGTAACATGACCTCTGCCCACTCCAAGCATCCTTCGTGACTCCCCCTTACTCCACCAACCTCTCTACTACACTACCGTCACACTTCTTCCATAGCTGAACCCCCCTCTTCCATCTAGAATAAGAGATAAAATCGCAACAAATGACCCCAATTGTGCCATTTCCTCTTCCTTGACGAAAATATATTGATTTGCATATCATATTTTAATCAATTATAATTTAAGATCTAATTGCTAGACCTCTCTAAAATTTTAATATATTACAAATCTTATCTTAACCTTTTGTAATCCTCTCTTGTTGAGGGTACAGGAAGAATGGTGAGCTCCCAAAGAGAAAAGGAGAAAACACAGTCGCTAACTAGTCTAATTTAAAGAAAAATTCTATATGCAATGCATAAATACATGAAAAGTGAATGAATCTGTGTACATCCTGCTAATCAAGGAGTCTGAATAAAGGCTCTAAGTATGTATAAGGAATGTGTTAAGCATCATACATACTCAATTTCTTAGTCTCTTAGATGTCCTTAAGTTTTACGTGTGTAATGATGCATGCAAATGTCTAGTTGTACAAGTATCCGAAGAGATGAGAGTAGGTATTTTTTCCCAAATAGACGAAAAGAAATAGAAGGCTAGGAGAGAGAGAGTCGTGTGAACATCCCTTCACTCGTGTTTAAGTGGGGAACAAGCCCTATAAAGTCCTGGTTTAAATGGCCTAAAACATGGTATGGCCAAACAAGCAAATGATGCAAATGCAAAATAACCTCAAGACATATAGAATGAGGTGTGCTCATCCATTCCCTCTTTAAGGGACTATCTTAGTATGTTTTAGGATGATTTAAAGAGTTAACACTTGTACAATACAATGCCTAAGTGATAACCTAAAGAAGGGAAATCATGAGATTCTTCAAAGATGAGAAGAGAAACTAAGGTGTATGTGTGACTTTAGCTGTATATGATACGCCAAATTCATCTATATGGCTTGGCTGAATTAAGGGGGATGGCCCTATGCTGCCTGCATTCCAAGAGTTGGGAAATTTCTCTAATCTTCAAAATAAATAGTTTAGAAGTATCACCTATCCTTCTATAATTTTGCTATAATTTCTATAACTTTTACATGGTATGTTTTAAAATTGTTGGTGAGATAACATGAAATGTCATTTGAAATCACACAATAGTTGACAACATGCATGACTTCACTCTTGAGTCCGACTGCATGTGTAAAAGTTGATAAAATCATGAATCCTATGAAAATAACATGTGTATATATCGAAAAGCGATGACGCTTGTGACTTCACTCTTGAATTCAACTGTGCATATGAAAACAAAATAAGTGTACTTTCAAGTTCCAAGTTATGCCACTCTATTTGAAGTTAAAATTGTAAATTAAAATTAACTTTCATATTAACTAATGCAAAACTAACATAAATGACTAAAGTAGCATTTTCCAAGTAATTATGATGTATGCACTTACCTGTACTTATCTGTCCTTGATTTAGATCAAGGAATGAAAATCATGAGAAGCATTTATGCATGAGCATTTCAATGATAATGTTGATTAAAATGAATAAGTAAGCAAATCACCCAAGTGCTCACCACTTGAGGAAACAAATAAGTTCAATAGCAACCACATAATCATTGGATAGTGCAAATAAATTTTATGTGTTTGCACACAAAAACAAGCAAAGTATGAGTATAAATAGATAAATAAATTTCCTAAATATTTGTATTTAAGAATGCAAGCAAACAAACCTAATGACGATTACACAATCACTAGAAGGCACACAAATTCTATGTGTTTTCACATGGAAGTTGAGTATAGCATAAGAATGCATTCATAATTTGCATTAATCTAAGGGGCTAGTATAATAAGCATGGGATGTATATCACACACAACATTGATATGAATATTAAGATTGATGTTGCTAAAAATACTACAGAAGGGTGTTGACTATAAAAAATTACATAGGAGTGCATGATTACCGAAAAAAATATGAAACAACTTCTAAATTGTAGCACTTTGAATCTATAATCTAAGAAAAATATGCAATGATAATATCAAAGAAATATAAGGTAGTAAATATTGTAAAAAAGTCAGTAATGCAAAATAGTGTACTACAAAATTCGCCTAACTTCAAAGAATTTAGAAAATTTGTCTAAAAATCTTATTAATCAAAAAGTGATTATTTAAAAGGGACATGAAACTTTGGTCAATCTAGTTTCATACAAAAATATGAAATGATTATGTCAAGACCTCATGAAGATGCAGTTGCCACTATTGGTCCAATGAGCATGTGACAGAAAAAACAAGTCTATTTTAGTGTTACACTTCAAAAACATAAAGGTTGTTCAACCATAACTCGGAAAATCATGACTAACCTTGCAGATGGAAGGTTGAAAAGTGTTTTAAAGAGAAAACATGGGTCACATACTCAAAAACATATAAAACGAAACTTGAGAGAATTTTTCCTCTCAAGTGGGACGTAATTTCAAGTCGTTTAAGCCTCCTTTGAAGGATGACCCAAATGATGAGTAAAGAAAATAAAGCAATTAAAAGGTTTTCATCAAGCCAAAGTGAGCATGGGAAGCAAAATCTTGAGTTCTAAGGCGACTTTGGCGGAAAGAAAATAGGACATGACACTTTACATATAATAAATTACATTTCCTAAAGTATCAAATGAAAATACAAAGAAACAGTATGCAGTAGACAATCGTGCATTAACAAAGTTACATTGCATTCGTATAATCCATGGTATTATACATGGTAACATGTATTCAACATGTACGTAAAATCAACATATTTAACAAGAGCATGCAAGTTAATATATTTTAACAATAGGGGTGTGAAAAATTAATTAGCAGTGGATGGACTAATGTAGTTTATCCCCTATTCGAACTAGAATAAAAGTTTTACCTACTTAAGAGGAGTGATGACAATGCAACGACAGGAGTTTAGCTAAGAAGTGGCCCGATATAATGTTGCTTGATCAGAGGTTAGTTCTAATAGTCAGATAGAAGTCAGTCAATGGCACAAAAGTCTTCGAGAAAACAAAGTGAGTGGAAGAGTTGCATGAACAGTCGATGTGCGATATCCTAGTGTGGAGGATGTCAAAGGTGGAGTTTGCATGCTTGTGTTACGTCCTTGCAACGAAATAAGGAATGTCATAGAGGCCACTAAAAGGTTTGAGCTTTGGGAGTTCATGGAATATGCTAAGTTTTGTGCTCAAGAGTTCAAGAGTTTGAATGTCTAAAGGTCTCTTTGTACACTTAGAAAGTAACAAAAAATAACATAAAAGAAAGTATCAAAAAATTTAGAAAAATGGAAAAGAAAGTTACAAAAAATTAGAGAAAGTAGTTAAAAAATTATGGTATCTGTGCATCGACCAAGAAGGTACAGAAAAATTCAAAAAGTGAAAAAGTAATAAAATATAATAAAATATGAATGAATAACATAAAAATATTTGTAGACATCTCAAGTTAACAAAAAAATTAAAAATGTTTACATTCTTCATAATAGTACATTATACATTACAAGGTTAAATTTATAATATATAAAATTAACATATTGTAAAAATTTATTATTATAATAATTATTCATTAATTATTATTATTTCATATTTTTTAACATATAAATTTAACAAATTACATTTCCCCTTTTTTTTCCTCTTCTTCCTTTTTCCCTTACTTTCTATTACTTTTGAATTCTCCAACTCGAGAAAGAGGATGGTTCTGCTTCCTTTTGCAAAAATTTCTTTAAAAAGAGACAACTGATCTATCACTTTCCGCAAAGCACAAATATACCATATTTTTTCAAAACTTTCTTTTGCAAAATTTTCTTTAAAAAGAGACAACTGATCTATCACTTTCCGCTAAGCACAAATATACCATATTTTTTCACTACTTTCCCTCATACACAAACTTCCCTTAAGGGGGTGCTTGTGCATATCGGAAAGTTCAGAAATGAAGGAAATGAAAAGTTCAGATTCATGTGAATTAGAAAGTCCAGATTCTTGAGAAATGAATGGTTGTTTGTGCACGTCTTAGAAAGTTAATATTCCTACAAGGAGATTTGTGCTAAATGGAATGTTTAGAATTGAAATATACTTTTTTAATCAATGAATTCTAATAATTAATTTTAATTTACTCTATTTCTTCACTTCATAATACTTATATTTTAAGAAAAAATATCAACTCTTCTTATTTTTATTTATTAATAATATCATAAACAAATTGAACAAAAGTTGTATTGTGTATTACGTATTTGAACATAGCATATCACAATCAATTACTTTTCAAAATTGTTAACAAGCATCCAATATATAAATAAAATTCACAACATAAATATATTATTCGATTGGGCCGGGCTAACCCGTGGGTCGATTCGGGTCGGGCCTGGGCTAGCCCATGGGCCAATTCAAGCATGGTTGAAATCTAACAGAAAATAAAAAATAGAATATGATACCTCTCTTATATACATTAATAAATGTAATACAATTAATAAATGTAAACATAAAAGTTGATGTATACAAAATTAATAAATGTTAAAGTAAAAGTTGTTAAAAAATTAATAAATGTAATACAAACTTGTTTAAGCGTAGAACTTGATGTAACAATTGAAAATTAATAAATGTATTTATAAATAAAATAATGTGTTTTAATGATGAATTGATTATCAGAAATGTTGTAAATTTTATTTTATTTTTTTAATTTAAAATCAAAAAAATAAATATAAAAAATCAAAAACTTCGATTAGACCAAAGTTGAGATTTGGTCTGATCAAAGAAAAAATTTAAAAAATAAAAAATAAAAAACTTCAATTAGTCGGACCAAAGAAATAAATAAAAGAAAAAAAATTTGGTCAAATCGAAGTTTGAGCTTCGATCTGACTGAAAAAGAATAAAAAAATAAAAAATTTCCATCAGACTGAACTTTGAGCTTCAGTCTGACCGAAAAAAAGAAAAAACTAAAAAACTTATGTCGTACCGAAGACTGATCTTCAGTCCAACTAAAAAAAATATAAAAAACTGAAAAACTTATGTTGGACCGAAGACTGAGCTTTGGTCTGACCGAAGAAAAAAATAAAAAAATAAAAAACTTCCATCGGATCGAAGTTTGAGCTTCAATCTGACCGAAAAAAGAAAAAACTAAAAAACTTATGTCAGACCAAAGACTGATCTTCGGTCTGACTGAAAAAAAAATAAAAAACTTAAAAACTTATGTTGGATCGAAGACTAAGCTTCGGTCTAACCGAAAAAAAAAATAAAAAACTTTCAGTTAGTCAGACAGAAAAAATAAATAAAATAAAATAAAAATCGATCTGACCGAAGCTAGTTAAATAGAAAAAAAATAAAAGACTTCAGTAGAACCGAAGGAAAAAATTCGATCTGACCAAAAACTAATAAAAAAACTAAAAACTTCAATTAGTCGGAGTGTCACATCGAAGAAAAATAAAAATAAAGAAAATTTTATCGATCGCACCAAAGTTGGTCTAATGGTTTGATCTAAAAAAAATAAAAGAAAAAATATTAACTCTTCTTATTTTTATTTATTAATAATATCATAAACAAATTGAACAAAAGTTGTATTGTGTATTACCTATTTGAACATAACATATCACAAACAATTACTTTTCAAAATTGTTAACTAACATCCAATATATAAATAAAATTTACAACATAAATATAAATTGTCAACTTACAAATATTCAAATATTGTAACATAACAATTTGACAAAGTTACATATGAAATGATTTAAAAGTCACGTCCATCCTACATGGCAGTCTTCATGTTGTCACGCATTTCATCTGCTATTTGTTTTCTTCGTTCTTATGTCATTTCTAATGTACTATCTATTTGTGAAAGCTCATCTTCAGTAATTTCAATTTCTTCATTTTCCATATCAAATTCAGCTAACTCATCTTCTAAATCTTCTAATAAATCTGCTCTATCAACTTTACATATAAAATTATGTAATAGGAAGTAAGTCATCACAATCTTCGTTTGTGTATCATAAGGATACGACATATGTCCTCATAAGATTGCAAAACGATGTTTAACAACTCCAAATGATCGCTCAATCACTAATCTTAATTGTGAATGTCTGTAATTGAAGTTTTCGACTGTATTTTCTGGAACTCTATTATTTTCATATTCAGATAGATGATATCTCACTCCTCGATATGGACAAATAAATTCAGGTCGATTAGGATAACCAACATCAACCAAGTAAAACTTTCCTGTATATAATTAAAAATTAGTGTAAATAAAAAATATATATTCAATAATGTCATTTTATACCTAATGGAACCTTGAATGGATGATGTCTTGTGACAGCATCTTGAAGGATTCTTACGTCAGAAGCTAATCCTTCCCAACCACTAAGAATATATGTAAATTCCATATCAAAATTACATGTGGCCATAACATTTTGATTTAACTCTACTTTTCTATTTCTAAATCTTGTTGTTTGTCGTCCATAAATAATTGCCTTAATATGTGTTTCATCAATAGCACCAATGCAATTCTATTAACATATGAATAAGAAAATGAGAAAAAAATAATGTACAAATCAATTTCATATGAAAATATATATTTACCTTAAAATAGAGATACACATTTGAATCATTCAGTATTCTACTTGGAGTTGATGTTTCCATGTTTTTTGTTTAACTTTTCCATCATGTGTCTTTCCATTCCCTTCATTTAAAACATCTTCTAATATACTCAAAAATGTGGCATCTACTTTTACATTTAAACTAGTGTAAGATCTTTGTCTACCTTGTATTGTATTGTGTGTACTAGTCATATCTAATTTGCAAAACATATATATAAATGAGAAACACTTTAATAAATAAGTATGACAAGGACTTTGATTAAATGACAACATCAATCATTAATTTAATAACTTAAATAAGTTCCTATTCATTCAATGACAACATATATTAAAAATGGATAAGAATGAACCACTTAAATAAGTTACTATTTATTCATAACACATATTGAAAATAAGCATTTATGTATTAAAAATAATTTATTAATGCTTACTTGCATTGATCCTTGTCTAAAATGGCATCGATAAATTTGAACATGATAAAATTAAAAGTTTTAATTGACTGCTGCATTCTCTCAACTAGGAACGAGGAAATTAATTGCATCCCAAGTAGTTGTAAATGAAATGTTCAATAGAACCATGAAGCTTCTTGCTTACATCAGAATCAACCAGGTTTGCTACTTCACATGATGAAAGTTTAAAAATTCAAATACATCAACTTCTCCATATTAAAACAAAGAATGCAACAAAACAAATGCAATCGGAAGGGAACATTAAGGAAGCAGGAGACATGAATGACAGCTAACATACATGTAACATTGCTTAAAGTTAAAAAAAACCTAAATTTTTCAGTAGCCAACGTTAACTTCTAATGAGCAGGTGTGTCTACCTTTACTGATGATAGATCGACTTGGAAAACTTCGTCGAGCGATCATCCCCTTCATCAAATCAAGTGGTCGTCCCCTTCGTCAAGCTTGAGCAACGACGACGAAAGTGACGACAATGGAAACTACGACGACAAAAGCTCAAAAAAGGGGCT
The DNA here is from genome assembly GCA_036874045.1 of Cymodocea nodosa. Taxonomy (NCBI): domain Eukaryota; kingdom Viridiplantae; phylum Streptophyta; class Magnoliopsida; order Alismatales; family Cymodoceaceae; genus Cymodocea; species Cymodocea nodosa. Next base: position 3,189,304 of record CM072338.1, on the reverse strand, counting down.
TATGCAAGATTCAGAAGGGGAGGGCTCGGAAAGACGGCGAATGTGGAGCTCAGGCAGTCTCCAGTGAATGTCGAGCGAGGGCTTCATCCTAGATTTCTAAGATTTCAAAAAGTCACTGTCCCCTTCGTTGAGCGGCCGTCCCCTTCATCAAGCGGCTTTCCCCTTCGTCTCACTCGAGCTTCATGCAATCTCCAATGGATGTCAATCGAGGGTTTCGTCCTGAATTTCTGAGATTTCAAAAGGGGGTGATTCTGAAATCAAGGAAATTTTTTTCTTTTATATTTGGAAAAAATTTTTAACTTTCTCAAATTTCCAAGTTGACACAAACACCAACTAAAAATTTCTACACTTTACTTTCCAAGAATTCCAACGAGGCACAAACCCCCCCTAAAGGTCAAAAAATTGCTAAGAGCCAAGAGTTATGGACTGCTAAAGAGAAAACCTTTCTCTTAAGAGAAATTACTTTTATCTTTTGGAGAATCAATAAAAACAAAAGCATAGCCTCGATTCTAACATGTCATAGGCATTGGTAAGGTGATGGCAAGGAGAGTGATTGGCAGTTAAAGAGGATGTCTGATAGTTCACTATGTCAAAGAAAGGATCAAATCAATGTCGATTTGGCACTAGGCGATTCATTAGATGCTAAGGAGGAGTGGTTAGTTCATCAAACCATCTAGAGACCTAACCAAGACCTTCAGTAAAATGACAGAGAGTTAGGTAAAACTATCTACCATATGGAAAAAGGTTAGAAAAAGAATGGAGAAGTCTAACCAAGTTGTAGGGGTTCAATTGGAATTGGCAATAAATTGACAAAGGGTTAAGTACAAACTTACCGTCAAAAGATAGTGACCTAGGCAGGAAGATGAGGAAAGGGGCGGAAAGTTAAGTGTAACCCTCCACCAAGTGATAGAAAGTTAAGTGTAAACTTTTTACCAAGTGATAGAGAGTTATGTGCTAATCCTTCATCGAATGGCAAAAGGTTATGTGGTAACCTTCTATTGGATGATAAATGGAGAATTTGGGTGGAGGAAAAAGATGAAGTATCTTATCAACATAGCATCTGATGTGGGTAGGCTACCACGTGTTGACCTTGATTGATCCAAAGAACTATTGTCAATGAGATTAACTAATCAGAATGTGCCATGTGTCAATGATGTGGCAGGGTGCTACATGGCAAACAACATGATATGGAAGTTCGATCAAAGGATAGAAAAAAGGACTCTCGATGATAGAGGAATGTCGGTTTGATGGAGGAAAGGACTCTAGATGGTTTGTATGTATTACAAATATAAGGGGTAGATAGTTGCCTTAAGCCATCATTGACAGAATAGAGGATTAGCCAAAGTTCGATCAATCGCTAGGGATTTCAATCTAACCAAGATATCTAATCAATTAGACTAAGGGATATGGTAGAAAATCAAGTTTAAGATCAGATGAAAATTGATCCAATCGAAGAGGAAAAGCCAAACAATTGAGAAAGGTCGCAAGGAAGAAACAGATGATTGGCGTAATTTTTCATCAAAATGATGAAGAGTTAGCCAAAGTGTGATCTCTATATGCCTGACCTCAATCTAACTACATGTCTAGCTAGTCAGACTGTGACGTTGTCAAAGAGTTAGGGGAAAAATAAGAGAAGTGAGTGAAGAGTTAACATAGCTCGCCATCGATCTAACAGAGAGTTAGCCAAGTTCGTGGGAAAATCACATAAGTCTTTGCCAATCACTCGAGTCACAATTTCGCCATAATACTCGACTGTGAAAAATTAAAGAATGAAGGGTCCACTTCTAGTAATTAGGAAAATGTTGAATGGTTCTCCATCCAATAATTGGAAAATGTTGGGTGGTTTTCCATCCAACAAAAAAAAAAAAAAAAAATCAAATGATTTTCTACCGGACAAAATGGAAAATGTCAGATGGTTTTCCATTTGACAAACTAAAGATTGTGGAGTAGTTTTCTATTCAACAAAAGGAAATTGTTGGGTGATTCACCTGACAAAAAAGGGGGATTGTTGGGTGGTTTGTCATCTGACAAAGGAGGAATGTCGAGTGGTTTGTCATCTAATAAAAATAGAGAGTGTGAGCTCTTCCAAGGCCAATCATGATATGAGAATTCTAGGGGCCAAAAAGTGGCGTGTCAACACCTTTCAAACAAATGAAAGATCAAGGAAATCTAATCTCTAGATTAAAAGTTATTAAGATCCAATCATTCTATGATTGTTTAATGTAAATGTGCATGTATTATTTATGTATTTCATTTTTCATTCTAGATTCAATTGTTACGTCAAAGTGAATTTTTAATATGTTGAAGATCAATCAATAAGCTTTCTAACAAGTGTTTTAGATCTAAAGTCCATTTAGTGAATGGAAAGATCCAAATCTACAAACACTGCCTTATAATACTAGCCATTTACATTTTATGTTTGTTGAATCTTAATTTTTTTCATGCAGCGCATTCATGTTAATATTCATCTAGCATTTTTCTATTAATGTGCACTCCTCAAGCTTTCAAATACAACTCAATTCATGTTTTTCTAATTTGTATTTGAGGAGATATAATTTTCTGAAGTAGAATCATAGCATGTTATCCTTTTGCCAAAGTTATAACTAAACTCAAAAATGCATCTCCTAATTCCCACCAACTTAGCAAACATCTACTTGGTTTTATATTTTTCTTTGATTGAAATCTAAGTCAACTTTCAAATGAGGCTTGAACAACTTACATGCATGCTTTCTTTTGAGAAAAAAATTATCTCAAGCTTGGGTATACACCCTATATAGTAATTAGAAGTGTATCTATCTATCTATCCACTTTATTTTCAGCCATTTCATTGCATTGCAACACTTTCCATATATGTCTTTACTTTTCTATCTTAACTTATGTTTCATGCTTTAAATCAAATTTTGTTTCATCGCAATATGATTTTTCTACATTTAGTTTTACTTTTTTCAAGCTACAGATGTCTTCTATATAATGTAAAAACTACCATCATCACTACTCTAGATTTGATCCAATTTTGTGCTCCTTTGGATTTTCAAATATGTAATCCATATCTCTTTTCTTGAAGTTAGTCTTCTAATCTTTCATTTGCATGCCTGTTTATGTTAATTTGAATGAGCATGCTGCTCTCTTGTGATCCATACTCAAAACATTTTCCTTCATGCCACCAACAATGTCCCTTTATGAAATTTTCCACAATTGGGACAAGGATTACATAACTATTTAATTTTTTTTCCCTTCCCTTTTTACTTTGATTGACTACTATAAGGTCATTTTCCAGTTTATTCTAAAGGCCTAATCTACTTTAAAGGAGCTATAGGCTGCATTTGTATTTGAGCTTTTTTATCTTTTTCTGCTATTTCTTGTAAACTTCATTCAATAGTCAATTGTTGCATCTATCATTTGCCTAGGCTTGAGCATCTTCACCCCATATATGACATGCAAGTTCAATCCATCAAAAAATTGCTTTCTTTTTTTACTTCATCCTCAAGTAAGTGTGGGCCATATAATGCTCAAAGGAAAGAATTACTACTCATATGCAGTTATTGTTTTATTGCCCTCCTCAAGCTTTCTAAATTCTACCTCTCTTTATAGGATTTAAATGCTCAAAGGAAAGAATTTTCCATGTGTAGCGCTCAATGCTACTACGCCTACAGATTTTCTGTTCTATTAACCACCGTTTCCTTGTCAATCCATCCTCACAACATGTGGGCAACATATTCTACTTGTTCTTCCTCACCACAAAGAAAGACTCTAGATACCTTTTTAATATCACTAACCCACTCATGTGCCTCCACTAGCCCATTAGTTACTCCTATAAAGATTGATAGTGCAAGCTTTAGGAAATCTTTAATATTTGTTTCAATCTATTCACCTCACCTTCCACATTCCGGTCCACATCTAAAGACTTTCCACGAGAAAGTGGAGGACTCAAGTTTCACCCCGTACTAGTGAATTCCTCATACTCCTTATCCGTTTTTGAAACCAAAGGGATCACAACATCAATACATTACTCAAATAGTCCAAACAAACTATTCTTCTCACTTCAGATAAACCTTGTTTAAAAAAAATTAAACCTATACTCTAATACTAATTTAATTATCATACCTCAAATAAATTCAAGGATAACAGCTACTACAAAATAGAAGAAGGAAAATCATACATTTTCAAAAAAAAAAATGTGAAAAATCTCCACCATCTATTCCGCTAAGTAAAGGTATCTATACCTACTACAAGTCTAAAATACATAGTATTATAGAAATTGAAAAAAACATGATTTACAAAATTTAGTTTAGTTTCCAAAACATACAAATGTCTACACATATGAATACAAAAGCATTTTCACTTATTTACAAAATTTTTACATTATCTTTTGATTACATAACTACAAGATATGATCACCACCTGATGTAACTCATATCTGCACGTGTCTTATAAGCATGTGTCTCCTTGTACCTTGGAATCTAGATCAAAAACAATCACAAGAAGAGAAGCAAGCTAAAGCTCAATTAACATCTTCTTATTCTTAAAGGAATGAAAAATAATATCAACGTAAACAATTAACATGAATAAAAGAGATTTATAAATCAGCATTCATGTCATTTATTTTATTAATGCACGCATCCGTTCAGCTCTGAAAATTAAGGTCGTTCCAAGGCTGAAAGGTGTGTCGTCAATTGATTATAATTACTAGCTAAAATAAAAAAGAGGGGGAAAAAAAAAATCCAGAACGAATGGAACAGATTCAATCGATGGCGCACGTGCGTGCTGTGCTTTTACTCATCCGACCGAGGCGTCGCCGTTAAAAGGTCGACCTTCTCCGGACGTAGTACTTCGACGCCAGCGGGAGGATCGTGTGGATGACGACGACCGATGGATGGATGGATGGATGGATGGATCTCTTCCTCCCCTCCCTCCACTGTCCGATTCCCTCGCCCAATCGAGCGCTGCTACGTGTGCGCCCGTGGATTAGATAACTGCGACGTTCGCAAGTTGCGTCGCGGGGGTTTTAATACCACTGGCCTTTTTTTATTGAAGGGTAGGAAAGCCCAATGGCAAAATGATGTAATTATTAACTTCTTTTCTTTCTGGTAGCTGCTAATTAACGCGTGGTTTAATCCCAGCGTAGTTGAAGTTACTACACTTGGGGGGATAGCAATAAATCTAGACAAGTGGCTTGATGGATCATGATGCATACGGGGAAAATTTGTGTATGATAGATATATGGTCATATTTAATTTCTTATACCGCATCAAGTTGTCATGTTTGCTGTTAATATTAGAAAAAATGATATATATAAGCGTTGATCCGATCGTTAAAAATTCACTAAATTAGATTAAAAAAAAAAAAAGGTTGTCATCGTTAATCAGAGATGATAAACACAAGAAGAAGAGGAGGCAAAGAGATGAGAATAGGTCGCAACCGGAGCTTCTAGAAAGGTAGGATTAGCGGCATTTTGATGACACCCATCTCCCAAGCAAGGCAACCTTCATGTCCAGATTTGAGATTTCAATTCTTTCGAGCGCGGTAGCTCGATGGATCAGTAGCAATGGGGACGAAATTTCACAGTCCGTGAAAGAAATAAAATATATTTCCCACGATCAATTTTTTGAGTTGTGACAGTGAATCCTCCTCCAAATAAATAATAAAATTGAAAGTAAAAGTTTAAACTGCCACCTAATCTAAGAGATGGATTTGATTTGATTGTAGCACCTTTACGACTCAGTCCGCAGTCGGACGTAAACAAATTAAACAACCGGAGCACCCAAGCAAATCCTGCTGGGACCATATATAACACACACTTCAATTTTTTCCCTCGAATTACTTACTTAATTCATTTAAATATGTGCAAGCCTTCACGGTCGTCTGAATCAAACAAACATTATATGATCGATCCTTATAGGATGGTATTATTTTAAGTGTATATTAGGCCGTGGTCGGTGAGTTCCCAAGCCTCTTTTAAGGTGGTCGGTTAATTACGTACAACTGTCAAGCCAGGCGTGACATCACCAGCTAAGATTGACATGGCCTCCTGTGTTGAAACCCAAGACCAGCTAATACATAAAATTTTTCTTTCCTTGTACCACCACGGATTAAGAATGAATCGATCACATATGAGAGAATGTGGGTGGCATCCCCAGCACGTACATGGAGAGCTCCATCCATTTATCAGCCCAAGGGTTTATAGAATGCCATCTACAGTTCTACTCCGGAGGCCATGAGACCAGCCCAGCCCTGGTTATTAATATCGATTCGATGTTTTTATCACTAATATTGTTTCCGTCAAGTCTTTTGAGGTGGGAGTTGCCGTTAGAAAACCACCAACACAAATGGAATCGGCGGCGCCAACACCTTAGTATATAATATGTCCTGTTTCCCTCGCAGACCCGCGTCGATCGAACCCGACACATACATACATGACTTTATACATACGTACGGACATATATATGCATAGAGAAAGAGAGCGACGGGAATAATAATAATCTCGCGATCAGTATTCTGAAGGAAAAAATAAACAAATAAAACAAGTTCTTATCTTCCGTCTCACTCTTCTCCTCCTCCTCGTTGTTTTCTTCCCCTTCATATATACCTCTCCTGTCCACTCTCCTACCTCGCCACCGGTCGAATTTTCCCCCATCCCTTCAAGAACCATTTCACAGTCCACGCCCGACCATCCTTAGGTCTCTCGTACCAGCGCCATGGCAACAGAAGAGAGCATGACCATCACATCCTTCTCCGCCCCCACCCTCAACGACGGCGACGACGAGTTGGACAACATGCCCACCACTCTCCACCTCCTCATGTCCGAACTAGACGATGAAGACGAAGACGAACCCCAAGACGTCAGCCGTGCCATGTCCCTGCTCTCCCTCAACTCTCCCGCCGCTGCCGACAACGACGACGACGACGACGACGACGACGACGCCGATGACGGCGTTCGTCGCGTCTCGCGGTCCATACTGATCAGAAGGGACTCGCGGAGGGTGAACCGGCGGCAGAAGGCGACAAGCTGCAAGGAGAGGTTCGCGAACAGAGGGTGGGAGATGTGGAGGTGCGACAGCGGTGAAGCCCGGCGCGGTGGGTTGGGGAACCCGGAGGGGGACCTGGAGAGGCTAGAGTGCAGGTTGATGGTCCGGCCCCACGGGAGGCAGGAGGGCATCCCCATGGACATGGAGGAAGTGAAGGCGTGCCGCGATCTAGGCCTCTCCTTGCCACGCGATTGGACGGTCGAGATCTCCGGCGGTGGAGATACCAGTAGCGGAGGCAGCTCGCCTATGTCCGACTGGTGCATCTCCAGTCCCGGTAATTTTTTATTTTTGTTTGATAAAAAGTCCTCTACCGGAATTTACTGAATTGGTTTTATAATATTGGTGCTTTCTGTTTGTAAATTATTGGCACTGGTATTTGAACCCCAAGGAGAAGCATCTAATCTTGATAAACTCAACCAATTATCACAGTAGTTTGTGTTTTACTAGAGATGAATATGGTATCAGAGTTTTGGAGAAGGAATTGGTACCAGAGCTGTCGACCAGACATGGTGCATCCTCTTTCATAATTTTTTTATTGAACCCACATACTTTACAAGTATCATTTTCAACAATCAGAAACTATTTACGGTGGATTTATGCTAAATTTGGAAAAACCACCTATTTTTGGCGCAGGTGATAGTCCCAAAGATATAAAGGCAAGACTCAAGGTTTGGGCACAAGCAGTGGCTCTAGCATCCACTTCCCATCTCGGCAACTAAATGAGGATTCACACTCACTAGCTGCCATGTCTTGACACGTTTGCTTGTGTGGGTTTTGTTCCGACAGGTCCAGAGTCCTTAAGCTTTGGGGTACTTGTACATCTGTACATATCATGAAGATGGAGAGAGATGATGATGAGCAAGAAGCGGCCCTGTCCATTCTTGTGTTTTTCATGATGTTCACTGTATAGCGTTTCTTGTGGTTGGGTCTCATGTTCCACAAATGAGAGATGCCTAGAGTTAGGTTTGAGTCAGTGACGTCGAGCATTGATGTAATTATTACGCAGCTAGCCGTTGGCGTGCTGCATTGAATTGAGATGAGCATCATCTTGTGAGTAAAGTTGCTTCTTGCAATATCTGAGTGCGAACAGTACCACAATATTTTGATTGAAAGCTTTCCTGTTAATCAAATGATTGGCTTGAAGTGCTTCATTTTGTCCGCTGATTTCAGAGTTCAGCATATTCTAGTTTCAGTAAGAACAAGTAACAGCCGACGATGCAGATGCATGTAGATAAACATCCACTAGCACTGCGCTGGGTTTTCAGATGCCACTTGGTTTTGTCACTTTTAGTTTCTTCCATCCACTAGTTCTGGTGAATTCTTTGGATGAGAACAAACAGCATATGGTGTGGGGCTTGATCCACATGGATCATCCCACTCGCTTTCCTTTTTTTGCTAAAAAATTCTGCAACCCTGCTTGTGTGGATGTGGGTTGTTCTTTCTTGGCAGTTTATATGTGAACTGTGATGTGATCTGCATTTAGGCAAGACATGCTCAACCATTATCCTATTGTCCCACCTGCAAATTTCTTGGATAAATAAATCTGAGTAAACACGATAATAGACCAAGCATCTTCATCCAATTTGACACCCTAATCGGCTGTGCAAGAACAAGAACCAGGAAAGATTATAAAGGCACACATCACAAGCTCAGTAACTTGGGAAATCAGAGGCATGGGCTGTGTTTGTGCAATGAAATAGGAAAAACTTGATTGAATGGCAGCATCGTGAATAAATAGATTCAGCATCCCTTTCTTTTACTACATATTTTATTTTATATGGTTGATCAAATAATCGATGTAAGCCTATATTCATAATGTAATAAAATAATCCTTGAACAAGCAATTTAGTTTACTTCCACCCTACTTGAGACGATGACAGGTTCTATCACAAGGATATGCACAATCTAAAAAGTTTACCTGAGGCCCGCTTGAAGTATCAATCGGAAAACGCCTGTACAATCGTCCGCGTGCATACATTAAACAATATTAAATGAAACACAAGTCTAAAAGATATAATGAAAAGGGAATGGAATGAATTGAATTCACAAGCAATTTGAGAATTCACTTTATATGTAATTCATTTTCCATAAGTAGTCTTAAATAAATAAATAATGAGACGCGGTATTCAAAGTCACGTGCTAGATAACTAATGGACCAAACAAGACAACAAAGCAGATTTCAGCCACACGAATATCCTCGTGTAAACTAAATATCTTGGGTGCTTCTTGGGGACCAGAAACGATGCAGTACTTGAAAGTGCAATATCGAGAACCAAAATGAAGACAACAAGACACCCAGCAAGCTATGCAATTATATGCAAACAAGTTGATCGTGAATGAGCTAACACCGTGAGAAAGCTAAGAACTGCCACAAAACCATGTTTCCTGCATCTCCCAACCGACGATGAGTGAAACAGGAGTCAACAAAAATCCATTTTTGCCATTTTGTGAGAATTCCTTCATGGCATGAAGCATTTGATTTCTGAAACCTGCATGAAGAAAGAAACCAAGATAATGCTAAGAGAACATCTAAGCTTAATCAATGATGATGTCAACAATGAAGAGAACTACAACTGCCTTCATTTTTTTTTTTGCGTTATTCAATTTCGTCATATTTAAATTGGCATAACTTGAATCTCTTGGTGGTGAGAAGGTTTGCATCTTTTTTTGGATGCATTTTGATGTGGGGGATGGTGGAAATGGCATACCTTTCCGAACAGTAGCATCAAGGAGAAATTTGAAATCGATGAGTTTTGGGAAAGGTGGAGCAAGCCTAAGTCCATCTTTGGTCTTCGTAAGACGACATGGAATTTGCTTCCACCGGTCATTTGATGGCACGGATCACTGGAAAGAATCAAAAAATCCTTCATAATCGAGCTCTGGAGTGGAACATTTGGCAGAAAGGTTTCCTGTGAAGTGTGGCTGAATGGATTGGTGCTGTTTGTAGGGGTGAGCCGAATGTTGACTGTTGACACATGGTAGTTAATTCAAATCTAGTTTAGGCTTCTTCTCTTGCATCTTCTGCATCCTTCCACCTGCGGAACCCTTTTTTTTACTTTTTTACTCCATTGCATTTTCAAGATATCTCCGTAACCATCCTTGTTTTGGTTTGGTTTTAATGAAATGTTCATACACCACCCAATAAAAATTAATGTGAAAAATGGAAAGAAATCAGTTGCTCTATTGAAACCTATTGTTTGGTCCTGAAATTAAAAAAGAGACCTTGGATTGTCACAAGCCAAGGTAAACAGCAAGAGTGATGACTTGCATTCTGTGCAATAACCATGGGAGTCTGCTGACAAGCAAATGGCTTCATAAATCTACAATAACAAGAAATGAATAGCAGAAAACTCGGGACTTAGTAATGTTTACAACCATCAAAACAAAATGTCATGCATCTTAAGCTAGGGTAGTGTTTCAATACAATTTTGAAGATTCAAATTTTGGCAAAATCAAGATTTCGCACACACTTTAATAACTTCAGAATTTGTGAATTGTAAGCATTCTTTATTAGGCATTTGATTTGAAAAAGGGGATCCCCGATTTTAGATGGATAAAACATCACAAGTGCACTAAAATTGATACAAAATCTTAAAATTAACAAAAAATATCAATTATCATATTCTCAAAAAATGAATTACAAACTACGGTGTAAAATCAAGTAAAACTGAAGGTCAAACATAAAGAGTGATGCAAAGATATTGTAAATGTTATGTACTTGTCCTTTGGTTTTTTGAAAGATTGTGTGAAACATTCTAATGGTAGTTATGTACTCTAAGAAAATTTATTATGAAATTTTTTCCTTTTATTGTATAGGAAGTTTTAAGGGTGTTGAATTTTTTCCTTTATTTGGTTGTTTTTCATTGTCAATTATAGAAAAAGAGATTATCTGAATTCATATTTGTAATTTTGAGGTTGCTATCAAGGTTTTTTCCTTTATTTGGTTGTTTTTCATTGTCAATTATGGAAGAAGAGATTATCTGAATTCACATTTGTAATTTTGAGGTTGCCATCAAGGAGCAGAGCAAGTAGGCACTTTTAACTTGTTTTGTGTTTGTATTTTCCATTTGTTGGTCATACATTTTCCTTCTGTTTTTTGACTTGTGTTAGGTGCTTCATCTCTTGGGTTTGTTCTGATTTTGCTATTTATAGAAGGACAATGAGCCCAGGATTTTGGGATGTGTGTGTGTGTGTTCAAAAAATTCAAAGGTTTAAAGACAAAGAATAAAGTTTTCATATCAGTTTTCCAATATCCAGGTCTTAGTATAGTGGTTATATGATTTTAGTGTTTTACTTGGATAACATTGATACCCAACTGGTATGTTTGTCTTAGTATAGCAATTATATGGCTTTAGTGATTCTTGTGTGTTTGTTACCATTCTAGATTATCTATGGCTTATTATTAACCTATAAAGTTATCTTTAACAATGACTTATTTGTAGTATGCTTTCATTTATCAGTTTTGTTTTTGTTAAGCAAAAATATAGCAAGTTGTAGATATATTCTGCCTCATTTTGGCATGTGGCATCCAACTTGTTTTTCTGTTGACTAAAACAATAGGTGCTTGATTATCTTCAAAAAAGCCAAGGCATACAAAAAACCAAGAAATTAATTGTATTAGATGAAAGGTCCGTTTGTGCTATCGAGAAAGTCAAAAAAGTTAGTAAATAGAAAATCAGAAAATTTAAGAATTAGAAAATCAGAAAGTAAAATTTAAAGATGTTTGTGCTATCAACAAAAAGTTAGAAAAATTATATAATTTTTGAAATTTTAATATTATATATTAAATAATATTATTAATTAAATAAAAATAATATTTGTGATTTTAATATTATAAAATAAAAATAAATAATATTAACAATAATAAGATAATTAATATTTTTATTAATAATAAAATATATTAAAATAATTACTATTTTTATTATTAATAAAAATAATATTAAAATAATTAATTAAATAAAAAAATATTAACAATAATAAAATAACATATTATATTAAAGTATATACGAAGAAATTTAATTAAAACAATAATATATTATACAGAGTATATTACAAAGTAATAATTAAAATAATATAATACTTTAATTAAATAAAACAATATATTATATTAATATATTATACTTTAATTATATTAACAATATATATATTAATTATAATTAATTTTAAATAATACAATAATTAATTAAATAAAGATAATTTCTATACTACTTTCCCAACTTTTTGATAAGAGAAAGTTTGAAAGTTTAGAATCTCTAATCTTTTATATATAAGAAAGTTAAGAATTTATTCCTAACTTTCTTGTATAACACAAATCACAGAAAGTTAGAAAAATTTTCTCAATTTTCCAATTCCTAACTTTCTAGATAGCACAAACAGTATCGAAGTATATTATTGATTTTATAAAGTACTTTGTTATATTCATCATGTCATCAAGAGGACCAAGTAAAAACCATTTCGAATTTTATGAATGCACTTGTGAATTTTAGAACATTACTTAATTTGGATGTACATTTGACATTTTTGAAACTCAAAGTTATATACCACTTATTTTTAGTGTAATCTTACTTTTTTCAATATGAAAATGTTCGTTTGCATCCCTGCACTTTAGCAAACTTCATAGATACCAGTACCTACAAATACAATAATTACCAGCAGAATTTTTTACAAAATCTATTGGTAATACAAAAGGCAAAGCTCACAATATCTAAAGAATATTACTGATAGAAAATCCACTAACAGCATTTTTCATCAGTAAATATTAATTTACCAACAGAAACCAGTAAATCCATCACTAAAATACAATTTTGTTGTTGTACGCACTCATCATACAAGCTAAAACTTAGCAGATATGCGGTCAAATTTCTTTAAACCTAGCGAGCCTTGTTATCATGTTCATTATTTTTTGACCAATGAAATTTTTGAAATTCATTGCCCTAAAAGATTAGACATCCTTGACAAGAGTGAGAAATATCTTGATTTTATAATCATCCTAGACTACATATAAATTTTTTAAATATTAAAATATTTCTAGATATGAGCTTAAAATATTCAAAATACTCCTAAATATGGGTAAAACCAATCTACATATTAAATTACTCCCAAACAAGACTATAAAATATTCTAATATCAACGGCTATGAGAATAAAATATTCAGATATTCAAATAATTCTAAACATAAGTATAAAATGTCTATAGCTTCATTTTTTATCAATGAACACATGCAAATATATTTTTAAATATTATTCATGTCATTTATAAAATGTGGAGAAATACTTTTGGAGTGAGAGGTGATAGGAGGATACCCTTAAAATTAAAAGAAAAATTTTATAAAACTGCTATTTGTACAGCTATTGTTTATGGTTCAAAATGATGAGTTATAAAACATAATCATATACTTAAAGTTAGTATTGCAAAGATGCAAATGCTTAAAGGAATAAGTAGTAATACTATAAGGGATAAGATAAAACAGATTTTATTAAGAATAGAGTAGGAGTTATACCAACTGAAAATAAAATAAGAGAAAATCAACTTAAATAGTTTAGTTATATCTTAAGGAAGTCAAAGGATGCACCAATCAGAAGAAGAAAATTAATTAGTACAAAAGAAATTTAAAAAAATAGAGAAAAACCTAAAACTAATTGGTTAGGATTTGTGAGAAAAAATTTAAATTTATATAATTTAACCCAAGATTTGACCGTAAATAGAAATGTCTGGAAAAAAAGGATTCATGTAACTGATCTCACATGGTGAGATTATAGATCGGTTTATTGTTATTATTATAGCTGCTGCATTAATACTTTTTGCAAATTGAATTTTGCAATGAAATTTTGTACTTTACTATAATTTTTGAAACAATGATTTAAGTATGTTAGTCTAATTGTTTGTTTCGATTCTAGTACTCTTCCTTTTTAGAAGTTGTAAAGTATAGAGTTACTAATTAATTCCTAGGAGGTTCGTAATGCATATATATATATATAATCAAATGTTAATTGCCATGTACAATATAATATTATTGACATGGCAATATAATATTATTGAAAAGTGAAGAACAAGTCATGTATGGATTTTTCTGATAAAATGCATAATAAAAATCATAATAATATTATGATACATGAAAAATATATACATAAGACTACAGTCAAATGTTAATTGCTATGTACTATATAGTATTATGACAAATATGAAGCACAAGTACGGTGCCCAAATTTTCCCAATAAAATGCGTAATAACAAATCATACTGTAAAATTAAAAAATAGATCTTAAATGCTTAAAACAAACCTAAAAACTATAATAATAATTACATGAGTTTGTAAATTGGAGGAACACTAGAACTGATCAAGAGTCACATATTTTAAACAAAGCTAGGTGCAAAATGCGTAACTTTGTTATAGCATCTTGGCGCCTAGGCATCACCTCGGTGGATGCCTCATTCTTCTATGTAGAAAGGTGAAACGATTTCACCTAGCATGTGATTACTAAACCTGAGAGAGCTTGGACATAGGGGTTAATGATAAGAGATCTTTTATATGGGTTACAATACTGGGGCTGAAAAAATAAATCAGAGAATAAATAGCCATTTACGGTATCGGAAGAAGGAACATGTTCTATGACTAACGTTAACCAAACCCTAGCAACAAGTGTAGTCCACAGCATAGGATAAACAAATATTAGAAAAAAAGCTATAATAACAGCGATGCCGAATAATTGCACCAGGAAAAAAGAATATTTTGGAGACTAATGATGGCAAGAAGCGGTAAACCCTCGAGATAAAAAATCAGAATTTCGTTTCCGAAGAGGAAAAATGCAATGTGAATAGAAGTAATCGCGTAAGGAAAGGAAAAAGAGAAAGATCCCAGCAGACACAATCAGCAAACAAACGGGTATCCAAATCATACATCCCAAAGAGAACGACGCAAGAAACGCATATCCATACCAGCTCCCTTGGAAGAGGCAGAAGCAATGAGTCAGACCCACCAAGAGAGGGCAGCCACCGATCCTTCTACGAACCATCGACGACTCCAAGACAGCCGTCGCATTCCATTTCTCAACCACAATGCACCCGTCGACGCACTCTCCTCCGGCAACTCAACCCAATGACGCCCGGAAGCCACAGACGCCACTTCATGGGCGACCTTCTTTCCCTTCCCGAGCCCCGACCACGAGCAGCAGAAAAGCCCAGAGAGAGCCGAGGGATCGGAAAAAAACAACGTATTCGGATATTAAATCCAAAAAGGAGAAATCTTGCAACAACAAAAAAAGCAGTAAATGAATTTTAAAGTTATCTGGGCTGGGCTGCATATGATTCTAATTTAGATATTTATATAATTATCTAAATATTTATTAAATAAAATTTAAATTATTCAAATGCAAATCTATCAAGTCGGATTCCAGAGCCTTTCTTGCCACCACCTTAACCTGCATTCGATAACCATAGTCCACCAATCGGAGGAAATATACATGGTCGTAGGAGAAGAAAAATGTTTAGACATGGGAAGAATGGGAATACCTTCGGAGAAGTGTATCAATTGCTTTTGAAAGGATAGATTTCTGCTAGGTTTGAGAAATAATATTTGAGTGGACTTCTATGCATGCACTTGCTCTTCCAGGACATGACAGAATCCTTCACTTTAAGATAAAAACTCTAAAATGTGCTTTAACCATCACGGATGACGTTGTTAATCCTCTCTTACTTCCACACGAAAGCATTACCAACGTCAAAAAATACTGATCCATCTTGTAGCGGAGTGAATGATACCTCCAATCCTTCCTTTCTGTAAAGAAGGCACTTTTGTTTAATCGATCGGTTGATTGTCATGTGAAAGGAATCTCCACAAATGATTTGCACAACAGTGCCCTACGGAAGTTCCTCTTATTTATTATCTTCCTTACAGGTGCAAGATGACAAGATGAGTTGAAAGGATTTTCCAATTCCTAAATAAATCTTCGATCGATTTCTTTTGTAACTGCTACAAACATATTTTTACGTGAAACGCTCCTTTTTAACCCAATGCAGGGTTTCTTAAACAGCCCTTGGTTTCCTTTATGTAAGTTCCATATAATAATAGCTGTCAAAGTGTAAACATGGGTAGACTTATGCTCAGAGATCTGTGATTTGCAAGAAAGACTCCATCATACCAGACAAATACGATATAAATCAGCCAACCTGCATCTCAACAAAGTGGATGGATGACCCCATGTAAAGAATGTTCTAGGCATCCATGGTGATGGACGTTTAGACCACATCAGCCCCTCAGAAAGCAAAGCATCTCCATGCAAGGAAGCTTCGGTTATCACGGGAACAACCACGGTTGCCGCTCATTTACTTGCATAGCCTCTAGTGGGTATTTGCATGGTGCTCGGTGCATTTAGTGCGATCAATACCTTGCAGGTGACCACCCATGCTCACCTACCTAAACAGGAACAACAGACAAGAAGGAGAAAGGTCCTTTTTCAAGGTAAAACCGTACTTCAAGGAAAAGGGAGTGTGTAGCTTGATGACAATAGACATGATGGTCCCCATCTCATCTCATCATTTTTATTAGCTTTGTAAATCTGAAATCAGAGGAATGATGGTGTGGTAAATAATGGATGAATGCCGACTATAGATAGGTGTGAGGCCTCCTAGTTGATGTGATGGCAAGTCCTGTCACAAGGATACAGACAATCTACAAGCTTGATCGAGGACCGTTCGAAGTACCAGTCGCCAAAAGCCTCTGCAATCCTCTGCATACATCCAAGCACAGAAAACATCTGACTGAGAATCAAAAGAACCATTGATCAATTGCACATAAAAAAACCATTTCACAGTTGTTTTGGCCTTGATTGGTCAATGGTAAGCTTACATCTAAGTAGAAAGCAACGTCAGGTAAGCAACTAAGAAATTGTACTTAGTATACAGAACATCACTTAAAACCATGTTTAGTTGGCTAAATCACGTTCTGAGGAATATGGAGTTCCTTATAGTCGAATTCAAAGGAATCAAGTATTACCATCTAACCAGGGCATGTGATTTGATTCAACTACATTACAAATAAAACTATTGCCACCTAAATTGGAATCTACCGATTCATTCACAGGAACCGCATGCAAACTAACGAAAATTACCAAATTCTACTATTTGTGTGACAAATCAAACGTAACGATTTGGAAGTAGCCCTACCTTGTGAGCAAGTTGAGGAGAGTTTTTTGCAAACCATGTATCCTGCTTCTCCGATTGACAATGCGCAAAACAAGAGTTAAGGAACAACCCATTTTTGCCCTTTCTCGAGAATCCCCATAAGGCATGAAGCATTTGATTTCTGAATCCTGCATGAAGAGGAAAAAATCTCAGTTTATACCCAGAAAAATTTGTTGAGCGTGATCAGAATGATAATGAAGAAATGTAAAAGAAATTTTGCACTCAAATGTTTCATATTAAAACGTCACTATCTTCTTTTATCGATGACAAGAGGAACAGATCAGCGGATAGAATTTCACTGTCTTAGGAATTGTTTGGAACCAATCAATTGATCTTAGTAGAGAATCAAGGACACCTTTGAATGTCTCAAGCTGGATTGAGTTGCAAGCTTTGTGCCTTTTCTTGCATTCTGCCCAATGACCATGTGGATCTGCTGATGATGGGCAAACTCCTTCATAAATCTAAAGTAGTAATGAGTTAGGCAGGAAAATCAGGTGCTACAATAAAAGTAATGCATTACAGGCACATTTGAATATTTGAGTTTTTATTATTATAAAAGCAGATTATAAGAATTAAGTTCTCTTAGACATCACTCAACTAACTAAAGACGAGCACAAATGATATAATTGATCATTTGTATAATCTTATACTTAGTTTACATTTTATCATCAAACAAAGAAATTTAATTATGAAATATAATTCGATTACATTACATCATAATATGAAAATCCAGTGTGCCAGCAGTTTTTATTTTACCTGCCACACATCATAAGCTGAATTCAGGATAAAAAGTGGGGTCTTTATATGTGCCACCAGGTTTTGTGGGAAGAAACACTGAAATGGAAATCATTATAATGTTAGTTACAAGGTTGCTAATACTTTCACGGTTCTTTTGGGTACATTTTTTTCAGAAAAAAGTAGGAATAATTAACTGATGTTGGATCCCTGTGAGCTGTGCAATACCGAGGCAAATTCTTCGCTACTCCCTGTTACAGGAGAAACAATTTTATAAGAAGAAAAACCATTATGAGCATACACATATTCGCATGATCATGACTGTAATTTGAGTTTTGCTGACATATGAGGGCACGACATTAAATGCCATGGTAACAAGACATAAGAGCATGTTGACAGTGCATAGATTCGTTCTTCTACTTGGCCAGGAAAAGGGCATTGTTGGGAGGGAGAATAGCAATGGTAGGAGCAAAAACAAGTGAAGAAAAGACAGGAGTTAAAGAATTTGAAGCAAATTTGTAACTACATCAATAACTTTAAAGTATCACTTGTATTTTTCTAACAAGATCAATCCCATCATTTGCACAGCATGCTTTCAATCTTAGAAGGAATCACTTTTCAGTAATATTCTCAAGCATACAATAACATATTGGTAAAGGTAGTCCATCATATTTCATGCAATTGGATCCTTTCCACATCCTATATTTGTGGGAGCCACATGCATTAGGTTTGCCTTTTTCTAATACATTCACCTGAGAATAAAAATCTGAATATGGAAAAAGGAATATATTTATTTTTAAATAAGAGAATGAAAATTCAAAAAAGGAAAAAGATTGGGTTGTTTTCTCCATGGAAAAAGCTGATATTACCTGTTCTCTTACTACACCACCAAAGAAATTTCTCAAGGCATGAGTACCAGTTACATCGGCTCTGAGTATGTCCAATTTGCAGAGAAAAAAGGTAAACAATTAATAAATAGAGAAAACATGTACGCATAATAATATTTCATGTGAAATAAGATGATTTTCTTCATGTATAGGAGCATATCATACACATCAAGGAAAAATCCAGCATCTCCAAGGCACTTTACTCTGATTTTACTTTGAAACAATTCACGAAATTCATCACAGTGAAGTATTGCTGATAAACCTCCAGCTGAACAGCCAGATAAAAGAGCCTAAAATTTGGATTTCATAAGATTAAAACCAAGTCAAACAACAGTTGTAGAAAAATATTGTTGAAAAAAAAGTATAACCTCTTTGGCACTATGCATCCCTTTTGACATTATTTCTTCCATAGCGACTGACCAGATGCGTTGTCCTCTAAAGAAAAGTTTGTTTGCCTATACATCAAGTAAGTCGATATATTTTATAATAAAACCAACTAAAAGTGTGTATAAATTTTGAGGAAACTTATCTATCTAGAGAAATGTGTAGGAACACGTAGAAGACTAGAGTTATTCAAAGAAAACAATAGGAGGCTTTTACAATCAACTCTGTTGATCAACATGGGAATCTAGTAAAGTGGATTTTATTTATTATGAAGAAAAAATAAGGAATAGATTTCTTTGAAAACTCTCTTTGACAACAGAATTTCCTCTCAAAAACATAGATTTAACTAGCATTTGAAACCAATTTCTATCTCAATTTTGAAATCATTTTGTACCATGAGAAAGAACTATGCAAAATCTTAAAAGTTGGCCAGAATCCAACTTTTTCTTACTTCTAGAAAAATGAATTACAGAGTATTATTCAAAATGATCTCAATTTTCCTTGAAATTTATTATGTCAATGACATTTGGAAATGATTTTCCTAAAATCGTGTGGGAAGAGTAGGCCCAACTACCACAAACTTATATAGACATGACACCCCCACCCCCATTGTAGTTTCTGTGATTCTCACCACACATGGCTTGCACAAAGACTTTGTGATAAATTTTTAGTTTTTTCATCCACTTCTTCCCTCCAAGCCTATCATCATTAACCTTAAGAACAAAGAAGACTCTAGTGAGAAAAGCTCACAAACCAACCAATCACAAGGTCAGAATGTCAAATCAAAAAAGAATGTCATTCCTTCTAAAGGATCGGTCAATCCATACTAGCATGTACCAAAGAAGGTTGACATTAGCATGACCCTATTTATCCAGGGGAAAACCCTCGTCTTATCATAAGTTGGGGTCCCTATTTGAAACTTTATCAAGACTAGTCATGCAATGTTAAAAAAACTGAGAAACTGTCATGCAACTGCCTGGATGAGCAAAATAATAGCAATAGAGACAAAATATGTCCTAGTAGGTTTCAATCAATTATGATGAAGATGAAAACTAGGGTAAAAACAATTGAATTTGAATAAAATAATAGAATAAAAGCATTTACATTAAAAAACTGTTATGATATTTTTCCACAACATCAAACAAATATGTTAACCACCACCATCATGCCTCTATCACTATGCAGTAAGCAGAATGATTAATTCATTCGCCATTTAGCTCTCTATCCATTTCTACTTTCTTATATTATCCATTTTGAAACCACTAAAAGCATGAAAATCAATGATCATGGAGTTGCATATCATCGCCTAATGGCCCTGGCATAAGCAATACATACAATCTGACTGCACCGTGAAATCTCTTTTCTTTTTATATGGATGAATATTGAAAATAATATGGTGCAGTGTGATTCAATAAATTGTCATATTTTTCTTCACTATTTCAAAAGAACAAATATAAATACCGCATCATAACCTTCACCACTGAATGATGCACCATCACAATATCGAACCTTCACTCTGTTCCAATTGTAGAAATCTGGATTGCAATAAGTCATTAATAGTACTGAAGCACAATGATCATTATATGACCTAAGGAGGATAACAATGAAATCAAAGACTTCATCTAATGTAAGAATTCCTTTTTGTAACAAAACAATGAAAATAATTATGCAATTACAAGCACAGGGATCAACTTATAAAAGGGATGAGATCAACAACAATTCCACTACTATACAACCACCACATAAAAAGTTTTTGTTGTCAAGAAATTAAATAACTGTCTTAAATTAAAACATATAAACCTAAAAAATCCACAAGAAATAGTAGGTTTCTTAAGAATCATCATGCCATCTTAGAATGCCATGAATTAGATTAATGAAGTTAAGAAACAATTCGATTAAGCAATTCTATTATCACAATGTAAATAACTCAGAGGATGAGGTTTGGTACAAAAGTAAATTACCCTATTATGATCTAGAAGTTATGAATTCAAATCTTAGGAAATGATCTCTTCAATTATAAAAGTAAAGCTCTATATAATTTGATTCTCTCTGAATCCCAGAAACAGTTCAATTAAAGAAATTCTATCATCACAATGTAAATAGCTAGAACAATGAGGTTTGGTGCAAGAGTATATTACTCTGTTATGATCTAGAAGTTACAGATTCAAATTTTAGAAAATACTCTCTTCAATTATAGAAGTAAAGCTCTATATGATTTGATTCTCTCCAAATCCCATATTGGTAAAAGCCTCATATATTGAATTGACTCCTTTTTACAAGGTAAATGACTCCATGTATGGGCATGACAATGAGTCCCTTAAATGAAAGAAAGAGTGTGAGAAGTACCAGGATTTTCTCCACGTTTATTGCTTAGTATACCAGTGAATGGTAGCACCCTCTCCATGTATTGTGATGAACCACGGTGTGTTGACTTGCTATAAACACATGCTCTTCTATGATTACACCAACCACCTCCCTATCAAAAAATATGACAGGGTAAAATAATAGCACCATCATTGTTTAGTGTGGAATTAAAAATATGAAAAAAATATCAAAATCAAGATATGCCAACCAATCAATACTTATGCCTTGATATCAATAAGCTAGTATTATGTCAATACACCATGGATGAAATAACCAAAGCAATTCAACCAATTTTTTTGCTTTCTTCAAGGTTCAAACCCTCAAGAAGACTACAAGTACCATTGTCCTCAACTAATTGAACCATTGTAATTAGTGAATTCAATCAAAAATTACACCTATTGTCAAATTTTGATTGTTTGATGTACACTCATTGTCCTTCAAATGTGTGTAAAAAATATAATTTGACTTTTATAACTGCAACTTCACATGTTATTGATGAAATTAATCGATCAACGCCTCATCATCACTAATTTCTCAATTAGACTATGCATTTTTAAACCTTTTTCACTATTTCCAATGTCATTGTTTCTAATCAAGTAGTTTTTTATCTTTCTCTACTTCTATAAGTTTATAACTTACATTTAGTAATTCTTCTTTACTTACAACTACATCTATGGTATAGTCATGACCAAACCATTTAAGATGATTTTCTCTCATTTATCCTCAATTGGTACAACTCTAAATCTATTTTGGATGAAATCATCTTTCAACTTATCTCTTAAGATGTTACCATTCAATACTCATATATCTTAATATTTACATCTCTACTACACTAACTTTTTACATATATTTATTTTCTAACAATCCAATTCTCTGTCATAATAGCATAACTAGGTAAATAGATATTTTGTAGTATTTTTCTTTTAATGTTAGGTGCAACACTCAAAATGTTTTTCTAAACTTCATCCAACCCACCTTATTTTTGCCAACATCTTCTATAATTTATCAAATATTGCTTATATTAGATCTTAACAACGACAACAATAATTTGAGTCATAATCTCATTACATGGAATCAGCCACATAGATCCTTTTCTTCTAAGTATTTCTGTTTATTATCAAATCTTTGATTAAATTACATAAATTTAAATCTTTCTTATAAGTCATAACTAAGTAGTTTTAAGTATACCTCTCCTTCTTTTAATTTCTTCTACTCTAATTAAGTCTTCTTTCCCAACTAGTGCATTATTTGGTCTTCTTGTATAGATTTCATGATTATCCAACTTTATGTTCTCATTATTAATTTTAGGGAGAGTCTATGGTAATTTTTAAGATACCATAGAATTTTTTGGGTACTAAAATACTTTAATCTCAACAATTCATTAAAATTCTAGAGGAAGAGAAATAAATTTAAAAGTAGAATTTATAGCAACCAAAAGGTAGTTATTTCTTTGTTAAAGACTTCATAGATACCATAGAATTTTCCTTAATTTTATTATTCCTAAACATAAGCTCATAGGAAAATGGTGATCATCAAATGATGAATGAAGATAATGGTGTTAATGGCCAATGGTGGCATCGATAGTGGTCATTGACAATGATGATGGTGATGGACAATGCATGTGGTGGATGGAAATGATGATGGAGGCTAATAATAATAATGGTGATTGATGATGATAGTAGTAGCTAATAATAGAGATGGTGATTGACGACAATAGTGATGACTAATGGTGATAGTGATGGCTAACAACAATGACAGTGGTGGTGGTTGACAATGGCAAATAAATTGGTGATGGTTGTGGTTTGGTAGGAATCATTCCCAATGGAATGGGAATTGCCACATATTTATTATGTCAAACATGAGAATGAAATAACTTTGACTTTATTTCCACCCATTCCATCATCTAATCTAACATACTAAACACAACCTTTGTTCTACCCAAACTATATCCTTTGGATTGTAAGAAATTATAGTTTAGAATCAATTCCTACTTTTTTATTAACTAAGACTGTCATGTGCAAATGACATATACAAAGGTATTTCTTCTTAAATTTCTTCAATCATTCCATCCATAATCTACACAAAGTGTAAGGGCATGGAGTTAATTATGGATGTAAATGTGTGTTATTTGGCATTAGCAATTAATTAGATACAAAAAAGAACTTTGAATATTTCTTCTTATCATCAGTCCATGTGCATTGTGGATATTTCTTTCTAATTGAAATACATGTTTATGCCTTCAAGGGATCACCATTTCCATGTGTTTCATAATTAAAGAACCAAATAAAGCAAGAATATAGAATAAAATAGAGTTTATATCAAACAGGAAGCAAAATAAAGTCATGATATTGCCATACAAAATAAGTTCCCTAATGTTTTGATCAAGCATTGGATATTTTTTCATTATTCAATAACTAGGCCTTGTTTGGTTCAAATTTTTTATTGTCAGATTATGAGTTTCCGACATAAATCTCAACAATTTTCAACAATAGGAATGAACGTATTTTTCATAAATTTGGTAATTGATATAAGGACTAATTATGACATTTATCATCAATTATGGAACCTTTTGACCTTAGATAACTTGTGAATATAGATTTTATAAATCTCAAATAACAGGATTATTAATAGTTCTCATAAATATCAAGAGTTTCATTTTCTCAATTATCTTGATTATCTATAATCTTGGCCATCATGAATCTAAATTAAATGAAGCTTTAACTTTTTCTATCACTAGATACTTATATAAAGATTTACACATTGTACAAACATTAGATTCATTAGAAAGAAATCTAAATAAATGGATTTAACATTACATGGTTTTCTATCTTAATCTAAGTTTCAGCACATTCTATACTTTATTTATTTTATCTTGAATTTGACAGATTTCTAGACAAAAGAAAACTAATCCCAACAGACAATAAAGAAAATTTTGTTTGACATTTTTAAATGCATTATTCATCAATTAATTGCATCATGAAGGTTTGAACATTTTAAGAGACGAAAAAATATAGATTACTTCAGCAAGAAATAAATGCATATAATTAAAAAATGTTGATGTAAACAGTAAGAGTAAGAAATCTCAGACATGAAAGAATACTTAAAATTTGTAATTTTTAATTTATCAGACCCAAAGGGACAAACTCCTATTGTCGAAATTTGTACAATGAACATAACAGTTTCTTAAGATCATATAACATAGTATCATATACTCCCATATCACTACCATGTGTTAGTAGCAACATATTGTTTTATTGTCCAGGGATCTCACCTCTAAATGAACAAGCCATTTATCTGCTCCTGCCCCAAATCCACGATGCAGATGGTAACCAGGTAGACTTCCATCCAAACAGACTGACATGGAAAAATACTTCTCTATGAATAATGACTGAAGCATTAAACCTATAGAAAGATTCAGGATGAACGTAGGCAGCTCAAGCTTGTGATTTATCATGAGATGCATAAGCTAAGTGCATATTGCCTGATTCCTTCAAAAAACTAATGTTTGATTGAAATTGAATTTAACTACATTAACTGTAACTAAATCTCTAAATTTGACAATATATAAAAATACTTAGAAGCAAAGAATTCATGTAGCCAACCCCACATAGTGAGATTATAGCTCAGATTGTTGTTGCAATTGTAGTCAATTCTTTAGAGCTGATTTAATTCACAACATTAACACAAGAGGATCAATCAGGAAATTTTTCTAATTTGGAAGGTCAGGATAGGTGCCAACCAGTTTTCAGACCTTTCTAAAAATTGTGGGCATTGTGCTTTTCTGGGATTTTTGTGTTCAAATTTGTCAAAATCATTGGCAGACAGAGTGTTATTGATATATCATAGAATTTACTGAAAAAGTAGTTGCAGTGACTTCTAAATTTATCAAAGGTAGACATCAGCAAGGATGACAACCTTTTATCACACAGACATAAATTGTAGGTAAAGAGGAAAATGGTAATTCTGAAATGTGGACAAAAGGGTGCAACGGTTGATTTGGAGAGTGAAAACAATAAATATTAGTAGCAAAAACCAAAGGAAACAGTATCAGGCATAAAAGTTGGTGATGTTTAATCTAAATAATAATTATAAACCTCACAAAACTTCGAAACAGAAGTAAGAGATACCTTAGAGAACTTTTGTAAGAGAGAGGAAACAGAAGTTAACGACTAAAAGAATTTCAACATGGAAACATTGGAGGAAGACATGACATGGATTGGAAAATAGACATTTGCATCATCACAGGCGTGCTCCATGAGAACCATAGAAACACTAGAAAGAGCCATTGCCCATTGACATTGAGTATGCTGTATGCATCAAAAAGCAGACAAACACGACAACAGCAATGACAAAGAAAAAAATAAATAAACAAATAAAAAAATAGTACTGCAGTTAAACTTACGCAGGGGAGATCAACCCGAGCTACAAACACTAAAGGTTAGGCCTTTAAAGAGAAGTGGTATCAAGTAATATCTTTGAATTTTTCATTTAAATCCTGAGACTTACATCCAATATCGAAGGACCTGCAGCATCTGAGCACAGCCAGAACTTATGGAAACTAAAGCAAAAATACGGTAACACAAACAAATGGCCCTTTACAGTACTAAACCAGAAGGAAAAAGAAACATTTTGAAAACAACAAAGGAAGAGACAGCAGGCAAGCGGGAGAAAGGCGATGATGCAAGAAAAGCATGTCCATACCGGCTCCCTTGGAAGCAGCGGAAGCAATGACAGTCAGACCCACCATGAGAGGACCCCTGCCAATCCTCCCACGACGCATCGACGCCTCCAAACCAGCCGTTAAATTCCATTCCTCAACCTCAGTCCTCCCCTCAACCCACCTTCCTCCCAACACCAGCCCAACAAGACTCAGAATCCAGAGGCACCACCACTTCATGGGTCACCTTCTTCTCTCACTTACTCTTGGCCACAAAAGGTAGAAAGGGCGACGACCCAGTGGAGGAGAACTTTGGTTCTTTGAGGGAGGAGGAGGAGGAGGAGGAGGATGTACAAAATGCAGGTGGAGTTCCGAACCTACCTGGATTCGGTCGTGTCCATCTCACTGTCGTAAATCACAGCAAGCAATATTTTCCAGTGATGCAGTGATTTCGCAGCTTTACAGATTTGTGGGGATGAACGAGGATGCAAGGTGGATCTTGCCTCACTTCCACTTCCTGGTGGGTAGGACCGGTCACCGCGGGATTTTTTTTCCCAGAATATAAATTTCAGCGAAGATATAAAATCATACGTAATCTTATTTAACTTGTGAGATTTTTATTTTTTTTGTCAATTAAGGTTAACAATATTTTTTATTACAACTATTTAAAATATCATATTAAATTTGAAAAATTACAAAATAAAATAAAATTACAGTTGATTGTTTAATTTATAATATTATTAAGTGAAATTAAATCACACGATTTACGATATTTATAAAAAAGGATCATGTAATTCATAACATTTACAAGAAGGTCAAGGATTGAAATCTGATAGTTATATCAAAAAATAAATTGAATAACTATAGCAACATTTTTATCCTAACTTATTTATTTAGAATTAATTAGTAATAAACTATTTTTTATAATACTAGCAATTTTTATATTTATTAAAATCAAAAGCATGAGCATTACAATTCACCAACGATTAACTCTGTCGGTGAGTGCGACTGATGATCGTGCTACTCGATAGATCTCTTCATCCAATCAGACGAGAGCCCTTCATGGAATCATCTTTTATTTATTTTTTCCTTTTCGAAAGTAATAGTTTATGTTATCGTCATCGACACTTTTGCGTTCGATCAGGACATCCCCACCGACTGATTTATATTAATTCCACGCAGCAGGTCATGCACTTTGCGTTGCAGAGCTTTGGCTCTTTTCCTCGCAGTGCGTGTGGAAGGCTGAGCATGACCGACTATTTTAAATGAGAGAGAGATTAGATTATAATTTAAAGTAGAATCACAGTTACGAGTTACAGCTTACAGCCAGTGCAAAAAATAATAAGAATAAAATAAATAAAACAAGGTAAATTAGTTGGATCTTGGGCTTTATCACCTTCAATGTATTTTTTGTCTTTTGCGTTATCAGAAATATTTGCAATATGTCGATTCCAATTTAGTTGTACAAAAATATTTACATCAGCGCCTACGCCTAGATTACCTACATAAAAGGAAGTTAAATCTATATCTTGGTAAATATCAACGAAATATTTTAAATCTTACAATCGAATGTTAGATCATTTTTATTAGTCTGGATAGTCCAAAATATTACGAGAATCATTGAATGCAACAAAGGCTTCGAACACGAGAGATCAAGATTTAACGGAGACTTAAAAATCAATTTAGGAAAATTGCTGCATAGAATATCCCGCAATGTACCATTCTATTATCAACCTTGTGTGGCAGAAGTATGCTTCTTGTGTAGGGTCATGAATTCAAATCTGCACGAGTGTAGTTAGTTAGAATATATATACTTGTAAAATAATTATGTATCAACTCAATCTGTTTCTTGTTGGATTTACTTTAATTTTTGTTGTAATATTAATTTTAACAAATATAAAAATTATCGTTTAATAATTATAATGCTATTTGTAACAACAATTTTTACATTTATCAAAATTTAAATTATGATCGTAACGACAATTATTATAATTAGTCTTGCAAGTTAAGCTACTGTAGTTGATTACAATAACAATATTTTTACTAGCTGGGAATAATTCTTTCTTTTGAGAGGCTTACAATGAGAAGAGAAAGGACCACCTGTTATCAATAGACTATGATTGATTCGTACGATGTCAAATATGACGTAAGGTATTTTTTTTTATATTGATGGTATTTTTTTTATGTTGACTAAATATTCTAACCTTCTAGTCAATCGCGAGCATCATTATTTTTAATTAATTAATGATTAAAATTGATTACAACGATGCATGGTGTTCTTTTTTTCAATTTAGTAATGAAACTCGCAATAAAGTAGATTATAAACCATGCATGTACGCGATCTATAAGCAACTGTTATTTATTATTTACACCCAAAGTAATCGGATCGACGAGAATCACGTGACTTGACATACAGCTGATATGTCAAAGGCGTGTTTTGAAAGTGATTCCTTTCCGGACTCAGATCGTCTTCTTCCTTTTTAGCTAAAATTACTTATCAAACACTCTTTTTATTCTTAACTTTCAGTAATTCTCAGGGCTTCCTTATGTTTCTTATAATTTATTCCCATCAAAAGACAAGGATACGTCTTTTATTTCCAACAAATTAAGGTCAGATCACTCCACTTGTTTACCACATTTGCCTCTGCGGTCTTATTATTTTCTACTCAAAATCAAATATTTGTGATGGACTTGAAGATGTATCAGTGTTTAATTTGCTTTCTCTCTTTTTTTTTATTTTAGAAAGTGTTGTTGACATTTATTGGTTTGCTAACATGAACGGTTCTACTCAATTTAACATTTAATCATGTTCGTAACAAAATAGTTTAAATAAATAAAATAACAAGTTGGTCAGAGTAGCAACAGTGTAGTTTTCATAAACTTTGTGAACATTATTTGTAACTCTTCTTAAAGTTTACCACCACATTTGATCAACAGAAGTGGTTGGTTTGTTATCATCTTTGCACGTCTATCAACATTCTCCGGTGATCTCAATGAAAAAAATGGAAGTAGTTGAAGCAAAGGGAGCAGTGAATATCAAATGGAAGAAAATAAATAAAATGATATAGTAATAAACTGTGTCAGAGTAATGAACGTTATATTTCAACGTAAGCCATAAAAACTATAATCTTAGTGATAATTAACGATGAACTCATTTCTTACATAATTCATTCTCCTCCTTTTATTAGAATCACACAATTATCCATCATTTCCATTTCAGTCTGGTAACTTAGATTTAATATTAGATTAACAATCGTTTGTGATCACTTAATGTGCCAATAAGCACGATCAATTAGTCTAATGGGCCCAACACACAATCACATGGTCAATGGTTGGTTGTCAAATACATCAACCATTATCATGCTTCTTGTTAAAGATTTGAATCTTACCAAATGTTTGTATCAAGTTATTAATACAGAAAAAATATATCACGGTTAGATCAACCGGTTCTACTCATCATTGATTTAGTAGTATGTAGTGGTCCAAATGCCTCACATCAGATACACAACATTTCTGTCACAAGCCGAATGAATATTCAAGACAAATAAGTTACTTGTGATTTAAGTCATTACAAAGGAAAGAAATTTTTGAAGTTTATTTCTAATTTTAAGACCTGGAATCTAATTTGCGGATAAGTATAATCTCAAATGAACTTTATAACAGAAGAATGCATGAATCTTGGATGACAGGAAAAGAGATTCACCATCCACAACCACCATTTGAGAGGGTGTACAACAACATAATTGCTTCAAACAAGTTCCTTGCCTTGTTAACTGAAACGTCAGGGAAGACAGATCAATTCTGAAAAAATTTTATCGAGTGGATTTTAAGCTTTTCCTTGTATTTTTGGCCTTGAATTTTCCAGCAGGCGATCATCCAAAAACTTTCGAGGATAAGAGATTCCAATTATTTGAGTGGTCAACTTGGAAAAAAATCTAATGAAATTATTTATAATAGTGTTCAATTTTATATTTTACTATTCGTGATTTAAATTAAATGAATTAAATCCTTCCCAATTCTTTCTGGAGAGGGACGAGGACAAGTTCTGCGACAAACCCAATAATGGTGATCGGCCGAAAAAAAAAATCTGGAAAAAAAAAAAAAAACAAACATGTTCTCCACTACCTCCTTCCACCTTCTCACCCTCCACCCTCCCACCCCTTCTCCCAACTTGCACGACCACCATCTACCGCCAAGCGCCATCCCCTCCGTCCTCTTCCTCCTCCGCCCCACTCCCAACCAATTCCCTCCTCTCCGGCCTCCTCCGTCCCTCCTCATCGCGTCCGCTTCCTCCTCCCCCTCTTCCTCCGACCCGCCGCCCGATTCGGATCCGGAGTCGGACGTTGGAGATGGGATCGAGATCGAGGTGGTCAGAATCGGGGTGAACAGGAGGAGGGTGCAGGCGAGGGTTAGCATGGAGGCAGGGCTCGACGTCGTGTGGGGGGTGCTGACGGACTACCAGGGGCTTGCGGATTTTATCCCTAGCTTATCCGAATGCCGGTTGCTCGAGAGGAAGGATAACTTTGTCAAGATATATCAGGTACCATCTATTCTTTTAGTTTCACAGCAAGTGAAGAGTATCCACGAAACAGAAGATAATGATGAAAAGAGAACTCAGATTCCTAATCTGCTTTCCTTTCGAGGCAGACCGGTCTGCAGGAATTGGCACTGGGATTTAAGTTCACTGCGAAGGGGATTCTAGATTGCTACGAGAAGGACCTTCAGATTCTTCCTAACTGTAGAAAAAGGGATATCGATTTTAACATGGTGGAAGGAGACTTCCAGACTTTCCAAGGCACGTGGTCAATGACGGAGGTTAGAACCTTTTTCTCCTTGTATGACACGAAAGAAAAATTGCAGGCCAATGCTATTTTTTTTTGCCAGTTATATTTGTCCTAGGCTGTTAGTACCATGTAAGCGTAAGAGAATGAATTTATTCACCATCACTATGCTTCTATAAATGAAGGTTACAAGAAGAACTTATTGATGTGTGGTTATTTCTTACTGGTTGGTATGCAACTCTAATTGTTACATATATGGGATTTATGTCACTTACATAGGTAATATTATGTTTATGCATCAATTGCACACAAATCAACTCTGTATGTCCAATCAACTTCCATTAAACTAAATGCCTGCAGTAACAACGAACCAAAACCAGAAAACTATTTTTTGTTGAAATATATATGTTTTGTATGCTCAACGTCATACTTGTTTGTGAGCTATATTATTGTCAGGAGAGGATTAAACATGTGAAATTTGATGGTATCACCTACCATCTCGTGAGACTTTAAGAAATGGTTTTTTTCTTGATTTGATTAGAGTGGTATAAGAAGTGTATTGTTATGGTAAATCTTTTTTCCTAGATGTATCATATCAATTTCTAATGAGATTCATCCTTGTCCTGGTCAATGAACTTGATTAATTTTGTTTAGTTGACAAGTTGGTGGTGAGTTCAAGGAGGTAGGTGTAAGGGTCTTCCTGTCATAGGATTTTTCTTGAAGTTCGACGAAACCCCCATCGATACCAATAAACTTATTCTCTAATTGAAAAGTCAATGGTCACTCTACCACCAACAGAATTTCGCACACAATGTTTGTCCTTCAATGTCTAGCGACTCACTTCCACCCATGATGAGTCCTTAGTTGTGTAAGGTAGTGTCTACCTAAACTCCGCTCGCTTGGATCTCTTCTATAGGCACAACCCACACTTGAGAGTTTTGTCTCTCAAGCTTCGCCATTACTCCATGGTGTAATGCTTCATCTTCTTCAATGTCACTTTGGTAGTACTCTCTTGTTGCCATGTGTTTGCGTCACTCGCCAATCGGTGCATCTCTTCATTGTTTTGGCTTTAAGTCGCTCGCCCTGCGACTCTTTGTATTCCATAGCTATCAACGTTTGACTTTGTTGCTCCCTTGGCAAGTAGATTGATTACGATCAACATTATTGCAATATTGGTCTGAGTGTCCCTTCGAACATTAGTTTCATTAGCTCACCTTATGTGAGTCAACCTCACATGAGCATTATACTTCCCATGGTGAAATGGGATTTACCATTTTGTAATGGGTGAAATGGTGTCTTGGACTATTGAATATGTCATGGGTGCTAGTTGTTTCTTGACTTTAGATGTTATCTGTGGCATTTGTGCCATGACCAATCAAATCATGCTACATTTTGAGCTAAGCATCTCTCTTTGGTTATATATCTTGTAATGCATCACTATTTGTAAAATTATAAATTATACTCAATATTCATTGAATAATATTGAGCTTGATAAAATTTTGATTCAAGTTTGACTCAATTATAAATGTGTCAAGCTTAATAATAATTTCAAGTTCATGTAAATAAATAATGTAGGGCCTGTTTATGCACCTAGAATTTGAATTCTAACGGAATTTGAATTCTACAAAATTTGATGTAAAGAATTCAAAATCTAGGTGTTTGTGCACATTCAGGAATTTGACAGAAATTGAAATTTAAGTATTTATGCACATGACATAATTGAACAGAATTGATTTTTAATAAAATTAAGTAATGAATTAAAGTAATTAGTGAAAATGTAATTAATCAAGAAATGAATTACTTGCATTAATAAATGAACATATTATTAAATTAAATGTTTATATATCATTTATCAATTAATTAAGTATATCATTATATAAAATAAATCAAAAATTACAGAAATTGATAACTTTTTAGTTATAATACATGTTTAAAATAACAAAAGGTTAATTATAAATTATATATTCCTTGTAATGTAATAATAAATAACTTTTTTAAAAATATAATTATTATGAAGTGAATAAATGAAAGTAAATAATAAATAATTATTGAAATACTTTGATTATAAAAAAATATAATTCTGAACATTCTATTAGCCATAAATGACTTTTTAATATTATATAGTTTAAATATTAATATTATATAGTTTTTATTATTAGATTAAGATTTCGTTTGTGTTAGCCACAGAAAGTTAGGAAAATTATATAGTTTTTGAAATTTTGATATTATATATTAAATAATAATAATAAAATAATTAATATTTTATTTTTAATAAAAAAATATATTAAAATAATTAATTAAATAAAAAATATTAACAATATATACTTCAACAAGTGAAGGCGAACGTCGAACAATCTTTTGGAAAATGAATTTTGACTTTTTAGGTTGAAAATTCATTTTCCCAACCTTTACACATGATTTGAATTCAAATTCCTTGGGAAAATTCAAATGCACAAACACCTCATGACTTGGAATCTGACGGAAAATTTTCAATTCCGTCAGATTCTGAGTGCACAAACCCCCTGTAAGGTTGAACCGTGTTGACTTAGCTTAACTCAATTAAGGCTCATCTAAAGGAATTTTCTATTATCTTTGAATATTTGTAGTATACACATATAAGTGCATAAATTACCATTTGTGTGGCAATATCTTTTCATTTAAATTATTACTTATAATGTATACTTTTTAAGAACTTGTAAATTTACAATGAAATATTCTAGTCATATGCATGCAAGTTTCTATCATCTCATATCCCTTTTACCCCAATGTACTATTTCCTGTCACATATCGCCAGCAATCAAGGTTACGAATTCTACATGATATTGGACAATTCATGTTTAGCTTGATAAAGTTTTGGCTCAAGAATTACTTGATTATAAATTAGTCAATCTGAACTGTATTTTAATATTGTTTAAATAAACAAGTGAAGTTTATACTTTGTTGAGTTAGCTCATTTGGCTCAATCAACATCTTGGGCTATTTAGGTCTCTTGTTGAACTTCTGCTTCAGTTATTCTAGTATATCCCAAATAAACTAGGTGACTTAACCAAATTTTATTTTCCTTATCTGATGTGAATTTCTTTAATTCTTTTAAAGAAAACTTGGATCTCTAATAGCAGCATTGCATAGACACCTTTCCTATCAAACAACTTGGACTTTTTGTTGGCTTTAAGTTTGGTTGCATTTTGTCAATAATATATGATGTCATAATGTCAAGTTCTAAAATTAAATACAATTTTATCATTTCATAAAATCTCCATTGTTCATTAGAGTAGACCACCTAATGCTCCATTTAGTATGCAAACCTTGTATATAGCCCTACATTGATTGGGTTTGTGATTAATAAATTTCTTTTTTCCCATCAACTTTAAGATGGTATAAAGCAAGTGCATGTTGTCACTATTAGAATCAGATGACTCATTGGAGAAAGGTGGGGTGCTTGTAGATTATATGATTTTTTGAACTCTTTGAAATATAGATAAGCAATTAGTTAATGCATGCAAAGTAGTTTGAGCAAATAGAGTATATTATAGAAACGTGAACCCAATTGTTTGTAGCACGCCAAAGATTGAGTTTCAATAAGTTATGATATTATGTATTACAGTTTATACAATATTCAACGTTGAGCTTGCATGTGATTCAAGTATGTTTCTTGCAAGACAAATATGATAGCTAAACAAAGTAGTGAACTATTCCATATAGGTTTAACTACAATATGTGAATACTTAAAGATGAGTTCGTTTTAGATCAGTAAGAATGAATATAGAGTAGTCATATAAATGAGAAATAGACACAAGGAAATTTATAATGATTCCTTAAACCTAGGTAGGTCCACTCCACAGGTATGCTACTTATGTCTTTCACTATCTTTGTGCTTTTACAAGTTCAACACATAACCTATATAATCAGTGTTTTTATGGGCCCAAACACTAAAATCCAACAATGTTTTTCAAAGTTCAAACATCAAACTTGTTACTTTTATTACAAAGAGTCTTCTCACCAAAACCAGTGAGGGTACAATTTTCCCTAATGTAAATGTTGTAAAAACTTACAACCAATTAAGCTCAAATTGACCATCTAATCAACCAATATTGCACATGAACCTTGTCTATAATCTTATACACCCTCATTTGATGTCTTGATCTTCACTGCTTTGGCAATTTTCTCTATGCTTGACTCTGAGACATTACACTCGTTGCTTTAAATGTGGTTATGGTGAAGCACAATAAGAGTTACAGGATGCTTTTTTCTGCTGTGTATAAGGCAGGCTTTCAATATGCTTAAGTGGTAAAATGCTTGTCTTTATTTATTGAATTTTTAGATCATCAACAAATTCATGTAACTTTCCGCATGTTTGTTGGTTCATTTTGATATTTCCTTTCTTATTTTTATCTATGTAATTTTTCTTTTTCTCATACTTCCATTAACCCAAGAATTTCCATTACAATTGGTATTTTTAAAATTTTTACTTCTGTTTTCTTTTTTTATTTATTAAGCACAACAGTAGAGGAATTTTTAAACTGGGTCTGGTGCTATATAGCACCAGGCCATAGTGGATAAAAACCTTGTTCTTTATATAGATTGGTTTGCAACTGACACAAGCTTCAGAGGAAGTTCTTGTTTAGTTTCTGTTATATCTATATATTTTGTTGGATATTGTTATTTGGAACAATGATGCAAAAAAAAAGGAAATGAACATTATATGAATTGAAAAATTAAAATTTTTTTAAAAGATGAGGGTTTAAAGGGTTTTTTTTGAAAATGATATAAATAAAAAAATGAATAAATATTCATATAATTGCAAGTATACAATATTCACAGTCATTAAAATGATTGAAAAATAAATTATAATTCAGTTACGTGTAATACAATTTAAAAATATGTTTATAACAATCTAGATATTGGAGGACTGCTTTTCGTAACAGTAGCTGAATAAGTTACTGACATGAAAAATGTGCACACCAATCTCACTATCGGATATCCATTATTCTTAGAGTATTCTTGGTCTAAAACATGAAATTCATTTAGATGGCCAAAAAAATGGGTCATTTTTAAAAATCATTTTTCATGTTTTACCAAAAACAAAATTAGTTGGGATGAAAACATTTAAACTGTGTTTTTTTTGCAATTAATTCCTAATCTATTCATGTGGCAGGGACCCATAGCTAAAAATTTACATGATGGGGAGGACTAGACCAAAACTTTGCCAAAAATAAAAAAGAGGACAAACCCCATGCATCCACATTCCATGCTCTCAAGGACTCATTAGAAAATCAGACATCTTTTAAAACAACTTGCTTACCCTAGACTGAGCCACTTCCCTAGCTAAGGCATCTGCAACTCTATTGCACTCCCTACAAACATGACACGTCTCTCAAGTCTTCTTGACTAACTCCAAAAGGGAATCCAAGAAGGAAAAAGCCTACTGACAACTGCAATTACTGGACTTTAACATATTAACAGCTATCGATGAATCCATCTCCACCACCACCACTCGTAAATTAATACCCAAGGACAAGCAAATCCGTAGATCATCCAAATTGGCCTTCAATTCTGCTGCAGTAACCAGAAGATCCATGTAAACATACGAAAATGCTGCTAGGAAGGTACACTGTGAATCACATATAAGTCCTCCCCCACCTGCCATTGAGTAAGAGGAAAACACACCATTAGTATTCAGTTTGATACAATCCACACTCGTAGGTGTCCACAAAATCCATCTAACAGAAGGACCAACCACATAGAATTGCTTTATCTGCAACTTAGCCAGAATGGCTGCCTTTGTAGCTGAAATACATTTTGGCAAGAAAAAGTTATTCACCATATCATGAATTCTTGCTAAAGTTCTCAAAATGTTAGAAAAGGAACCTTGCTCATTATCACACTGCATCGTTCCTTCCACAATTCCCACAATAAATAGCCAAAGCAAACCTTCAACAAATAAGGCTTCAATCTCTTCGAGCCATTCTGAAAGCACCTCATTAAGAAGCACTTCCAATCATAGCTTAAGTGGGATATCCAATGACTCCACATTCTCTCCAAAGCAGCCCATTCACCATCAAAGAAAAGATGATCAACTAAATCTTGATCTCTAAAATTCTAGCAACAAATACACATTGATGCCAAGCTAACACCCTTCCTCTTTAAATTTGTCTCCATTGGGAGTCTCCCTTGCATCAATGTCCAAAGAAAGAAACATACTTTTGTTGGAAGAACTTTGACCCAAATATTCTCACCCCACAACTTAGTTTCAGCTTGACATCTTGATGCCTCCCACACAGTCTAACTGAACGCATCCCATTCTTGGTCAACACCCAAATAAAGAGATCTGGAGAAGGTTGGATCTGCCTGATGCCCTCATTAATCTCAGTCATTACCTGCATGTCCAGCTGTAAACCTCTCAAAATGTGGGGATTCCTGTGAACATCTCCCACAGTCTGCTGCAACACATCAGTAGGAGCTAGAACCCCACTTGATAACCATAAATCATACCAAAAGCTGATTTTTCCTTTTCCTTTAACCCATCATACTAGTCACCACACATCATCTGTTGAGCCATCTTCATCCTTATTGCCTGCATTGTCTCTTTGAGATCACGAACACCCAATCCACCTTCTACACAAGGTTTTGTGATTTCAACCTAGCTGACCTAATGAGCTTTAAGGTCTGTTTGTATACTTAGAATTTAGATTTTATAGAATTTAAATTCTGACGGAATTTAATGAAAATTAAAATTCAGGTATTTGTACACATAATAGAATTGAATGAAATTAAATAGAATTGATTTTTAATGAAGTTAAGTAATGGAATGAAGTAATTAGTGACAATGTAATTAATCAAGGAATTAATTACTTACATTAATTAATTAACATATTATTAAAATAAATCTTTATATTATCAAAGTCTATATTTTATTTCAAACAACAAAAGGTAAATTTGTGTTTGATGAAATTTTAATAAACAAATTATAAGATTTATTATTATTATTATTATTTATCCTTTCATTTTTATATATATATATTTTCCATCGTTTTTCTTTTGTTTTCTCCTTTCTTTCTTTTTTTTCTTTTTTATCCATTACATTTTTCCTTTTCTCTTCTTCCTCAACCCTTCTCCTTCAACCATTGAAAGATAAAGTCAAAGATTCAATAGAGAATAGGGAAGTAATGAGCCTTGGGTTTTACTTTCCTCCAACTTTTGCTCCCATCGCCAACTCCCAATGACAACCTCCTCTCCAACCTTTGACCTTCATTGGATGACCTCGGTGGCGATAGCAAGAGATGTCCTCCACCTTTAATGTTGGTAATCATCAACTCGTCGAGGTTAGTGGTTTTGTATTGCTCCTTGCAGCTCGAGCACATCCCTCCCCTTGACTTGGAGGCATCGATAAAGCAATCCTTGTAGATTTTGAAGTCGTACTTGCAAGGTACAACAATCGCACCATGTTCATCGATCATGGACTTGGAGTCACACCCCTGGATGGTGTAGGTGGTTGAGCCCTTCTTGCTATGGCCATTGTGCTCAGCGTTAGACTTAACAATCTTGTCCATGACGAACTCAACAATCTTGTGGGTGAGAAGTGAATGTGGTAATTGGTGAACTCCACGCTAAGATTTGAATCCATGGAGTCGCAGGAGTAGCCGACGAAGGGACCCAACGACGTTCTCCGATCGAAGTAGATGGTGGGAGGGGGTGACCCCATCGGAGAGTTGCTGCTCACCTCCTTCCAGGAATCAAAGGCCATTATGAAGTAGTGAGTGGATAGCAAAAGCTTGTGATCAAGAGTGAGACTAGGAGGCATCGGAGTGTTGGGTGCTTGTTTAATATGGTTGGGAAAATGAATTCTCACCTTTTGGGTTGGGAATTCATTTTCCCAACTTTTGCACTATTTTAGAATTCAAATTCTCAAGAAATTTGAATTCTAGGATGCACAAACACTCCATATTTGGAATCTGATGGAAAAAAAATTCAATTTCGCTAGATTCTAAGTGCACAAACCCCACCTTAGTGGAATCCTTCTTGCCTTCCCATAGAAAGTCAAACATAATTCTTTTTAACCTGTCAATCACGGAGATCAGGATATCAAAAACCCCCATAGTATGGATGGGTATACTAGTCATCACCTGTTTGATAAGAGAAAGGCACTTGCTAAGACTAAGAATATGGCACTTCCAACCAACAAATTTACTTTGTACTCTGCAGATGATATCTACAAAATAAGAAGCTTTGGCTCTCCCTTTGTGTATAAAGCAGCTCAAATACTTAAAGGGAAAGGATCCCTACTGGAAACCAGTAATATTAGCAATAGCTTCACAGCTGAAATGAGGCAGATTCCTATCTGCAAAGAAAGAACTTTTACTTAGCTTCTGACCTGACATCATTAGTAACATGCCAAAAAATCCATAATTCTACAAACAGCTTGCTTTCTGCCATTCAGAAACAGAAGAATATCATCCACAAACAATAAATGGGAAATATTCATACCAACCACTTTAGTCGAGAAGGGAATCACCCTATTATCATCCATCAATCTTGTAAGACCTCTACTCAACACTTCTTCAATAAGAATAAAAAGACTTAGAGATAGTGGGTCACCTTGCCGCAAATCCCTTCTAGCCATGAAAAAGAAGTAGGAGATCCATCAGGGAGGATGGCAAAGTTGTTATACTCAACACATCCCCTAAATATTTCAATGCAACTCTCTGAGAAGCCAAATCTACCCAAAATTGCAAATAGAAATGGCCATTTCATCTGATCATATGCCTTCTCCATGTCCAAGCTCAAAATCAAGTACCCACCATGATATCCTTTATTAATTCTTTGAACAAGCTCCTATGCTAAACCAATATTATCAAATATGGATCTCCCTGCCACAAAAGCTCATTGATCAGCAGAAATCAACTTAAGAAGCAAAACTGCCAACCTGATAGTAATTACTTTTGTCGAGATCTTATAAGCAACATTACATAAACTACTAGGCCTGAACTCTGAAAAACTCTCTGGTGACTCTTTTTTAGGTACAAGGGCAAGAATCGTAGCTTTCCAAGCCTGAGGGAGCGAGTCCCCTTCAAAATTTAAACTGTGGTTGGACAGTCATTTTTTCCAATTTTACAACAATGATTTGAATTAACCTACAGATTTCTTCTAATAGATGTGGATATAGAAAATGTCATACACATCTCATTACGGCTCTGATCTCAAATTCTACAAATATGCCATGGCTCAGGAGTATAAGTCCTCCGTGCTTCTCAACACACCATTACTAAACCATAAAAACTTGAGTGTCTAAAGGATCTTGAGCAAAACATCTATTCTCTATATGCTATCTTCTTCAAAGAAAAGTTGAAGTGATTCAGAAAATAGTACATATTAAAGTCTTGATGAAATTTCTGCTTATCTGTAACCAAACAGGGAGTTTACCCGTCATTTTACAAGCTTAGGTAGGATGCAAATGTTGATGCTCGCAAGAGATACATTTTTCAAAGCTGCCATATGATTGAAGAGACAAGTAAATTTACGTTTGACCTTACTGACACATCTGCCAAATGCCAGAGAGTTAGTTACCTTTGAAGATTTTACATCCTGCTTTTGCTAATTTGAATGGATTGAAGTAATCCGTATTTAAAGTAAATTGTTGTTTGTCTGAAATTTGGTTCCCAAGGATTAGAGTTGAAGCACATGGGAGTATGATCAGTACTATATTATTTATGTTATCATAGTATTAAAAGTGCCCAAGACTCATGTTAGCTTTTATGGATACAACTTGGCATTAGCTTTTATTGTCACAACTCTAGCTTAATCCAAATTTTTTTTCTAGCACCATATACGCTAGTCATTTATATTCAGTTAATTTTGTGTTGGAAGTTTCTAGAAAATATTGGTGCTGGAAAAAGTAGTGCTTGGAAACTGCTCGTTATTACTAATATCATAAATTTGGATGCTTTGCAAGCTAAGGTGGCCTGTCTTTATTTCTTTGTGCTGGTTGATAATAAAAAGTGAGTAAGAACATGGTCCATCCCAGATAAGTTTGAATCTGTGCAATTTGATCTAACGGGTCTATGAACAAAATACTTGTTGCTTTTGATAGTTTATTAATGGGATTTCATGTGCCCTTTGCAGAATGATGGCACAAAATGCGAGGATGGAAATGTTGAGGACCGAGAATTCTCGAGTGTGCTTTCCTATGTGGTGGACATCGAACCAAAGTTATGGTTACCTGTACGTCTAATTGAAGGAAGAATTTGTATGGAGGTGAGAAACAATCTTTCATGCATCCGAGAAGAAGCTCAAAAAATTCAGAACGTTAGGCAGAGCACACTTCCCTTCTGGTAATGTTGTGTATAATCAATTTTTGGTGCATGTAAACAGTATAATCAACAAAGTTCTCGTTACCCTCACCGCTCAAATAAAAGTTCTCATTACCCTTTATTTGTGGGTCATGCATACTACGTACCTAAAGTTAACACGAACATCAAAAGATGTTACAATATCCAATAAAAGAAATTTTTCTGATTGATGTGTTTCATAACTTGCTTGTTCTTAGGCTCTTTTTCTTTTTGTCCAAGTAAAAGCAACCATCTACTAGTTTCAGTGTATTTCACCAGTCCCAACGTCCACCAGTGACTAGTATCGTGACATAATTTATGTGAGATTCCTGGATTTGTCACAACAACGTCGAAAGGATGGATCTTTTCGAAAACGGTAGAAGGATAGATTGGTGCTTCTGACTCCTTTGTTGGGACTCTGCTTTGGATCATGTGTCTATGGGATGGTTCTGACAAAGAATGATCATCAGCAGGCTGGATGCTTGGATTGTATGGCCCATTTCTTTACTACCTTCAAGTTCCAAAGCGAGGTTCATCTTTATGGTAAATTTGTAATCTGTGTATGGGTTTCATATCGGAAGTGTAATTTCAGTTATGATGATCTCACTGAAACAGATTTGGGGAGGAAGGGTAAGCTTCAAAACTAGCAGGAATATTTGAAAGGTAGCGTGTTGGTTAGTCCTTGTTGGCAGGAAGAGTAAGACACCATGATAAAGTAGTTCTATTATAACGTGGGGTTCATGGATTGGAATCATAGAAATAGTCTCTTTATTTATATAAAGGTAATAATACCATGAAGCATTAGATCATTTTTAGACCTTACGTTGGTAGAAGTTTCATGCACTGAATTTATCTTTTTTA
Organism: Cymodocea nodosa; assembly: GCA_036874045.1. Taxonomy (NCBI): domain Eukaryota; kingdom Viridiplantae; phylum Streptophyta; class Magnoliopsida; order Alismatales; family Cymodoceaceae; genus Cymodocea; species Cymodocea nodosa. The sequence goes on along the minus strand of CM072338.1, from coordinate 3,147,107 downwards.
ACCTTTTTCAGCAGTTAGGAGTATATGTATTTTACCTTCTGCTCAATTCCTTGAAGTCTGAAAGCAGAATTACAATTCTGGTCAAAATTATCTCTGCCCTTTTACCCCAAAAGCATATAATTTGAAAAATGCTAGTTCACCTTCTTTTACTTTTACGAAAGGCTGTAGCAGGTTAGCAGTCTTCTTTTTGTCTTGTCCTGGAACATCCGAAGAGAGATGTATCGCAACTTGTCGAAGCCTCTGTACGCAGTATGCCCATCTTTGTTGACCCGATGAACAGTAAGATGCCTGTCTTTTGTGAGAAGAAATTCAGAAGAGTTGCAGTCAGTACTGATATTGGCGTGAAAGCTGATTCCGTTTCTACAGTTAGACCTGTTGATTTTTCTGGAGAGTTTGCAAACCGCTAGTGCGGGAAAGCTTCCTGATATAATGATATTGTCAATCACAACCTTGAACTTTTTTTACCGCCCAAAATAACCTCAAACTTTGTGAGATCTCAGCGTTGCGCCGGTCATGGACAGAATGATGCTTTCAGTAAATGAGTAATTTTCACTTCCGACCGGGAAGATTTCAAGGACTGATCAACCAAAAAAACTGCATGTTTTCTCTCCTTCCGAAAGGCTCATTAGGCATTGGTATTCGTTTGTGGCAGGTTATGCTTGCTCCCGGTTCTTTCACCGTCACATGGTTCATTCATGTACAGGTCAAGACACCTCAGGGACTTGGCAACAGATCCCTGGAGGGCTGCTGGAAGCTCCTCCTGGTGTACCGCTGGGAACATTCCCAACGAGGCCTAGAGACTTTCAAATAAACTCATGTAAGGTGAACCGAATAACCCAGTTGACGACCATCACGGACCCATTGTTCTTATTGGTTTCTCGTAGAGTTGAACTAAAGATTATACTTGTCCCATAGCAGCTTTCGTCATAGGTGGTCCCTTTCTCACATAGCAACTTTCGTCATAGGTGGTGCTTTACTTTTGATTATCAGCTATAGTTTTTTCGACAATAATAAGTTTTACGTTCTTAAGATTTGAATTTTGATGAGAGTTATAGGTATTATTATTTTTAATCAACTGAATTGTTTCAGTTCCAATGGAAAAAAAAAAAGGATTCCTTGGTCATGAAATTTAACTAAATTCACATCAATCTTGACCCTTCCAAACTTGTAGTAGTAATCACTTGCCCGGTCCCATCAGCCGATGAGATTGGTGAAGTTGGTTGGATTTGTTGGTTATATTGTTTCATGAGGACCAACTGTCATTTGCCTTTCACCGGGAGAAGGAACGTTGTTTGATTTTGAACACTCGTAGCCTACATATGTATATATAGATTCTTCAACCTTACTAAGTTTCGGAGAGTCAATTTTACTAAAAAGAGCAGTAGCTCTTTTGTCGGGGAAATGGTAATTTTAGCTGCAAAATACTAATTCTTTTATAGCTTACAAAATTATATCGAAATCTTCGGTAAATAAAGTATCACAAATCTTAGATCTACATGGGAGCTGTTTTCATTCGTTAAAGAAATTGCTCTTAATCAAAGCAGTTAATGTTCTTTTTAATAAACATACCTTAAGAATTTCTAACTATTCTTTCACAAATCTTTATAAAACATATGTTTTTGAAAAGTAATGAATTTAGTCCTAACATATCAAGTTATGTAGACCGTGTATTTTATAAGAATATACAAATTAATACATTATAAAATTTAGAATAAAAATTTTAAATGAGCTTTAATCGAGATGAGTTGGACTAGAAATGTTAAGGTTTGGTCTATTTACTTAAAAGAGCCTAAAATTATGTTCATGTTTGCCTCATTATTTAGTCAAACCTAATTAAAATTGGGTTTTTATCGAACTAAACATAAGTCCTAAAACAAACATTGATTAGCATTGCCAGCCCTAATTGTAAGGGTTTGATTGGTGACGATTATTTTAATATAATGAAGAAGATTGGTTGATTTTTTCAAAAAAAAAAATGTAGAACTCAAAATTTTCATTTAGTATTTTAAATTTAAATTGATGTATAAAAATGAATATAAATAATACATTTGATAATTAATTATTAAAAAATATTGAGGCATTTTCTTCTATTTACTGAAATAGTTTTCAAACATCATCTTAGGTTCGTTTGATATTCATAACAAGATGAATTATGATTTTTGTGATTAGAAGATTCCGACGAAAAGTGCTTAATAAGGAGGAGAGAAGCATATGCACCACGCCTGTTGATTCTTTTCTGACAATAATTATAATCTATTGGATCAAGAAATCAAACACGCACCTCCGTTGCGAAGATTGTAATCTCGAATCAGACTAGTTTAGTCTGATATCTAACGTTTGGACATGACAATTTTTTTAATGTGCGTACGGTCCCCATGACATTTCATCATTTATTTGTTACTATTCATTTCGTAATTAAAAAAGGCTCCTGCAGCTAATAATCTACAAACAAATGGATTCATTGATTGCTTTGTGTTAGGTCACCATAGACAGTAATTCTAAGAAAGCTAGCGTAGATACTGTAGCTACTAATGGTGGAAACTATTGGAGCTGAATTCTGACAGATTTTGATTTTATTCTTGGTGTTACACTGCTAGGAGTCAAAGCATCATTTATTTGCAAGAACTACTTGACGATCGTATTGCAACTCTTAGAAGTTGGAGATACTGGCTACGATAACCATTAACAAACAAAAAAAGGGGAAAACTTTGTTTCTCTGGTATGTTTTAAATCTATCCCGACGATGATGATGATGAATCATCATCATCATCATGATCATCAAGGGAACAAGAACGATCTTAAATATTCACTTATTTTTCTCAATGTAGATTATGACACTAGAGTAATGTTTCTGCAGCTGGATCCTGAGGTTACATGGTAATCATTTTGCAAACCGGCGAAGGTAAAAATGGATTCTCTCTTTAGATGTCAGATTATTGTATTGTATTGTATTGTCTGCTTTCTTTCTCTGTAAGAATGGATCCTCTTTTTTAGTTTTGATAAGGTACAGCGTCATGTCAATGCAATCTCCTTCTGTTATAGAAAAGCCCATGCGTTCATGTAAGACGACAACCGATGAAAATGAAACCAGAACCATATTCGAATCACTCATCAGTCATGTCTCAATGCAGTGAAGATCCCTTGTTTTTGTCTAACGTCTGTTGCAGAGGAACAGTCCACGTGTTTCCATACCTTTCGTATCATATCATGTTGGATGTATTCCAGGTCTCCCCCCCCAGATTAATGTTGACGTTCTTCAGCTTGTGGTTTTAAGAATTCCAACCTCAGCTCTTCCTCCTCTTCTTACAAAACCGATGGTACCGTGTGAGAAATGTCTGCACTTCGTTTCAACACATAAAGCTCTCTTGATCAGCCATCAATTTAGTTTCTAATGTACGTAAGAGTAGTATCGTTGTTATTATATTTGAAGGTGTGTCTCAGTGGTAGTAAAACTGATGTTTCTGTTGTGTGTTGTTAATATGAATTCGAATAATTAGATTTGTACTTATAATAATTAAATTTTTTATCTCAGTAACAGAAGAAAAATATCATTATTGAAGGAAAAGGATTATGGATACACCCATGTCTGCAGGAAACTGTAAATCTACTCTCCACCGAAGATAAGCAATTGCTATGGATTTGTCGTTGAACAGCAATAATAAAGAGACCAATGAATGATAGGACTTGAATGGGTCTGCTCCCATCCTATCCACCCCCGCCTTGACCTTTGCCCGTGTGCGAGAAATTAACTCACCACTCTCCCTTACTGCTCAACAGCTCAACTCACAACAGACAACATTCAAAGAATCTTTAATTCTCCCAATTGAAATCTTCCACCTAATTTTCAACACCCATCCCTTGCCACCCAATCTACCTATCTTCCTGATCTGGACTTGCTTGTCCTTTGTGCAACACAAGTCCAGCTCAAGAAATGGCAAACGATCAGATCGAGAAATTTCATCTGGCTTGCTCTTTCCTGAAAGTTTAATAGATATGATAAAACAACGAGGAACATGACACTCATTGACCCAGTTTGTCTTCTTCCTTTACCCACCTTTATAATATAAAATGTGGCAGATTTGCTTCCTTCAACATTGATTCCTGTGCTGCGCATATAATAAGTATGTGGATTCATACATAGTCCTGTGACTTATTGGAAATGGTGTAACCAACCATCTTCCACCGCAAGGTCAAGTTTAATAATCAGCTTTTGGGTCCACGGTTCCATTAAATCACAACTAGTCTGCTGCAAATTGTCCTTCAACCTTTTTGGATTAGATTTTATGATAACCCTCGTTCCTCAACCATTGCCTGCCTTGCCCGCGTCAGAAGTTTGGAGTAGCAGCAGTCCCAGTACACCGAGTACCAGAAACAACCGTGCAAGGAGGGTGAGTGAAGGGCGGCATGTGCACGCCTGTGAAAGGACTTTTATCATAATTTCATGTCAACATAAGGAAGCAAAAAACATTATTCTGTATTTCATAAAGCAATTAGTTTCACAGCAAAATAATTTTTCCATTCACCGAATAATTAATGATAAGTACAGATACCATTATTCTGACCGAATATGCCGGCATGCGTGCCCTAAATTTTGAGACACTCCTTCCACACAGCTTGAAAACCCTCCTCTTCTTACTTTATTGTAATATAATTTATTCTTTACTTTATTATAAATAAAAAAGGGATCTTATATTTAAATTCAAATAAAATAGGTCTGCCCACTAATTATATTCCCTTCCCAAACCCACATACCGGCAGGCATCGATCTTCCCACCCACCCATGCATGCATGATCTTCACACCTCTCCCTTTCTCAAAGGTGCAAGTGTATCCATATGTGTTATTTTCTATTTTCATTTTAAAAAGGAGAGAACCCATTCTTGGCTTTGGGTTTTGTTCCCATTTTTTTTTTTTTCTTTTTAAAATATCGATATTATTTTAAAGTGGATTTGATTTCTCTTCGTATGATAATCAACTGTACCATCTTGTTAATTAATTATTAGTGGCAGAAAAAGGATATTCTTTATATCGAGGGGGTCCTTGCAGACCTTACAAAATAAGAAAACATCATCTCCTGTTGATTTAAATTCAAACAGCATCAAATAAATATTATCGTTAATTATCAACCGAAATGGACTGATATGATCCTTTTTTTCAGAAAAAAAAACTGATTAGGTGAATATTAAATTCTGACCGCAACCACCTATTTCAAGGTCCAATTTGTTTTCCATGGTTGGAACAGTGGGCGTCTTCTGTCGATACCCTCCCCACTTGGGCATTGCTTCCGTTGGTGATGGAGAGAAGAGCTTTTTAAGGTGTTGAAAAGTGGACGATTAGGTTCTGGTCTTCTGATTTAGTCAAAATGTGATGGGTTCGGTGCATTGTTTTATTTTCCTTTCCAAGGCTTGAAGGCATTTCATCGATAACATTAATTGTCCACATTCTTCTTTGGAAGAAAAAAACATTGACGCTCAGCACAGGGTGCATGAAGTCATATTTGGCTCGCCAAACGAAGAAGAAGACTCCCTCCCATCTCCAAGAGACTTCGAATTCAAACTTGATAAAAAAATGGTTGGCGTAGCAAGCACACTGTAATCTACGTGCATCAAACTATGATATAGATCTGGCCTTCCCCCTCCGGGTAATAGATCCAGGTAACAAAACTCACATTTCACCAACTACAGCAACTAAGCACCACCACTCTAGGTTTTGGTGCTTTAGTTGTGGAGTTGGTCTTCATTCTGACTCCACTATCTCCCTCTCTCTCTCTCTCTCTCTCTCTCTGGCTTTCTCTTTTGAAATCTTCTTTCACTTGCTTACTTTTTGAATGCTTCTGCTTGGAGACTCGTTTGCCATTCATATGCGTCATGCATGCTATGTTCATGTAAAGTTCAGAAAGTAGGATGGTGATGCATGATGCTTGCGTGCATGTGCGCATTCCCCTCTAAACTAAGGTCTTGGTGAATGAAAGAAAGCGCAAAGCATGCTTTGTCCTGCAATGTTCCCCAAACAATGAGTGGTGCAATTTGTTTTTGTTTTGAAGAAGAAGAAGAAGAAGAAGAAGAAGAATAATGGGTGGCATGTTAGTCTTCCTTTATCTTATCAAACATCTACAAGCTAGAAAAGAAACATTCAGATTTAGACGAAAGTATTATCAATATAAAATCAACAGCACTTCTTAGTATTTAGATTACACAATTATAACAGAAGACATCAATCGTAGAAAAGATACCGATCTTAGATTCAACGTTTTTTTTTAAAAAAAATCATTATAAAAAGACAAAACATGAGAAAACCAAACTAACCAGGTGCCAGGTGCCAAATACAAATGATTTTCTGTCTTCTAAAATCATAATCTTAATTTGACGATTGAAAAATAGTATATGGTCCCTTTCAATGAGATGGCCTCTATTAGAAGGAGATTTGCTTCCTTACGTCAATTGCATTTTTTAAGAAGGTATTTTAAAATCTGTCAACAGGTCTTCGATGGATGTTTCTGGAAATAGTAAACATAAAGCAAAGGCAACATGGTTAGGAGGGGGATCAATGATTCCATTCGAATGAAACATTGATGGTTATGCTTTTCTTTTCATAATGTTGGTTCAACATTGACGTTGAGTGCATTCAAATTTAGATCATTTTCTCTTCTAACGTCTATGAAACGAAGAAATGTCACCTACCCAATGCTTGTATTGACATTAATTAATAGTGATGTTTGTATAGTTGAAATATCCTTTCAACAGTTTTGTGTGGTGTATATATATAATCTACATATAGCAGATGTGTGGGAAAAACAAAATATGATCTCAACGGTGGAGTCATGGAGATGATGATTCAATAGAACCCTAATTTTATTCTTCCTTTTTCTATATTTTATAACCTCTTCCATTTTTTTGTTGCTTTTTCAACCTAATTAAGCTCCTTAAAATTCAATTTTCGTTGATGAAATTGTCTTTGTTGGACTTGAATGAATGAGCTATATATTAATCTATTCGTTTTTCTTTCCTCACATTCCATGAGTTTTTCCACAGAGATTGACCAACAACAATGATGATTACCATAAATACGAAAATATTAAAAAAAAAAAAAACTTGAAAAATGAAGGAAAACAACAAAATTACATTGTAGCCACAACCGAAGGAATGTGTTGGAGCATTCTGCATCATTGGGATATATATGACAACACTGAAACTATTTTTTCCCAGGTGTATTGTTAAGTTTTTTATAGGATTATCAAATATTTTTTCAAAAATAGAGTTGAGAAAGTGTATATCTGGCATACCACACCTCACCTCCTTCCCATATTCTGATATTTCCTTTTGTGTTATCTGAGATTTAAATTTTAGAGAAAATTATAAGTATTGGTAAATATTTTGAACTAAATCTGATTTCATCATCATTCACGTTCATAATAAATCTTAAACTTCAATCTCTACAAAAATAATATTGTTATAAAAAAAAAAGGATTTTAAAGAAATTCAGGCAGCAGCTTTCGGCTCTCCTTTTAGGTTTTGAATAAATAATCGGGAACAGGACAAAGCAAGCATGGACCTTTCACATGCGATTAGGACCCTTTAATTAAGAAGGGAGAAGTCAACAAAGATGGGAGGTGTTCATGTAAGAGGACTCTTTAATTGTGGAATCAGAAGTCAACAATGATGGGAGGTGTTCATGAGTCAATGGCATGGAGGTGACGACGATGATGTTGACATGGGAGAGGGAGGATGATGATGACGGTGATGTGGGTGTGTGTATGTACATAGAACTTGTGCGTGCTTGCTTGCTTGTTCGCCTATCTCTACACTGTTGAGCCTCAAGCATCGCTAATAGCGAGGAAAAAGATCAAGTAGGAAAGAGGAGGAGACCCCAACCACTTGTATCAGAAGGGAAAAAGGAAAAGAGGAGGAGACCCCATCCACTTGTATCAAGTAGTGCAGGAGGTTTTGTAAACAAGAACAAAAATGGTTTCTCCAATTTCAACTCCATAGTTGGCTTCTTGATTCTCCCTTCTTGGGTGTATTTTGCCTTTGAAAAACCCCAGAAGGGGCTTTCTTCCTCCCCTCACTCCCCTCTCCCTTTCTCTCTCCCTTTGGTGGGATTGAGCTGCCGATTCTTTCGCTCTTCAAGGGCTCCGTGTTGAACGTTTCCTGGACTTGCCAGCAGTAGTAGGTAGGGAGGGAGAGAATAAGAGAGAGAGAGAGAGAGAGAGAGAGAGAGAGAGATTCACTCTCCTCTTCATACATCAGATCAGAACAAAAACCCATTTCCCTCTCCAATACCCCATCCCTTCCGTCTGCCTAGGCCTTTTGATCGAACATCCGGGCTTTTGTTCTGAGTATCAACAAATAACGACCCGTTTTCCTCAAAAGCACTGGCTGGTCGGTTGTTCTTTCTTCCTCCTGCATCCCTTATTTGGGTGGTAGGGTTATTTCTTGTTTTCTGCTACCTCTCCCGACTCTGGTTCCGCCAACTTCTGGATTGCCCTTGTTTTGTGGGATTTTCTCCTATTTCAGTCGGTTTCTGCTATTTTTCTGATTTGGGTACTTTTCTGGACAACCAATCTCAACTTGGTTTTCTCAGCTGAAGCTCATAGATCTGTTTGGGTTTTTGATTCTGTTTCTTTGGGTTCATGGAGGATCAGTGGAGGCTCATCGAATGGTCAGGCGATGGCTGCTTTTGTTAGATACGTCTATCGCCCTTTCTCTACCTCTTTTGCCCGTAGATTTGCAGAAGAATCTCATGCATACTTGTTTTGAGCATACTCCTACTTTGGCTGGGGCGCTTGGGTCACCCATGCTTTAGCTTTGAAACAGCTACCTTATGATGCAAACTCTCCAGAAAAGGTCTCATAGGGTTGAGGGCTTTTCCGGGTACTCACGATCACAATCGGTGCTCAGCTTTTTGCTTCTGTACCTGTTCATGGTACAGAGCCAGAGGGGTCCCCCATTTGATAGCCCGAGCTGTAGAGTTCACGGCGTCGATCACCGGACGTTTTTGTAGTACTGGAAGGTGGCGACGAGTCATGGGAAATAGCACCTCTCGTGTTGTTGGGTGCTTCGCACCTTTTGGCAATGGAAAGGATGCTGTGGACTTGGAGTTTCTGGAGCCCCTTGACGAAGGGCTGGGGCACTCCTTCTGCTATGTTAGGCCAGGGATCCTTGATTCGCCTGTGATAACGCCATCGAACTCGGAGAGGTTCATGATGGATTCCAGTGCGTTTGACACAGAGACAAACAGTGGGTCATTCAGACAGGAGATAGCGGAAGAGCCCTCAGCTTTTCAAAGGCCCAGTAAGAATTTCTCCGAGACCACCTTCAAAACAATATCAGGTGCCTCTGTGAGTGCCAATGCCTCTACTGCCAGGACTGGGATCCCCAACTTGTTGTTTATAAGTGATGCTCAGGAACCTGCTGCTTCATTTGAAAGCACATCGTCATTTGCCTCAATTCCGCTGCAGCCAGTACCACATGGATCTGGACCTTTGAACGGGTTTATGTCGGGTCCTCTGGAAAGAGGCTTTGCCTCAGGACCTCTGGAAAAGGGCGGAGGTTTCTTGTCAGGGCCACTGGATAGGGGAGTCTTCATGTCAGGGCCACTTGAAAGTGCAGGCAGAAACAACTTCTCAGCTCCCCTAGCTTATGACAAGAGAAGAGCAGGCCTCGGACGACTTATGAGGAGCATGAGTGGACCTATGAGAAGTGCATTCTCCCGGACATTCATGAAGCGCCCATCAGATCGTAGTTGGATGCGGCGATTCTTTCAGCCAATGACACAATTCATGAGTCATTCTAAAGATGCCAAACATCATAATGATTGTTCAAGAAATGGCATAGAGTATATTGGATCATCTGAAAATGATTATAATGAATCCCGCCATCTGCAATGGGCACATGGCAAAGCTGGTGAGGACAGAGTTCATGTTGTACTATCTGAAGAGCAAGGCTGGTTGTTTGTTGGGATATATGATGGTTTCAGTGGACCTGATGCGCCTGATTTTCTTATGAACAATCTTTATAGAGCTATCGATAAGGAACTGGAAGGCTTGCTGTGGGATTATGAAGATAAAGCTGAGAAGGAGCTTGCTGGATCTTCTTTGTTCGATAGCAACACTGCCATGCTACCTAGTGATTGTCCAACAGAAGAATCCCATTGTCAACAAATGTCCTGTGAAAGTGTGGGAAAATATTGCAATGACACATCAGTGCCACTTCAGTCAAGAGAACCTGAAATCAGGACAGGGGATTTGGTTGATAAAGAATCTGTTGGTGAATCAGCTGTAGCCAAAGCAATGACATGTGTAAATATGGAAGCCAATGTCAAAAACAATGAAATTAATGTTCACAATGATACTTTTTTGGAGTCTGAACGAAATAGGAACACAGTTGGAATAAGCGGAATTCCAGAAAGTGATAATTTATATGCTCCAACCAAATTTTCAGGCCAAGGCCGGAAAAGCTTGAGGCTTTTTGAGCTCCTACAAATGGAGCTAATTGAAGAGTATGTTGTGGATGGTTCCTTGTCTACATCAGAGGTCGGAAGCAGTAGGATGGAATCTTTCAATTTGCAGAGTGAAGGATTGTGTTCCACAGAAAGCTTACCTGTAGCACAACTTGGTTCATGCTCTGCGAAGAAAGAGAGTTCCAGCCATTTGGAGGTGGAATTTGGCAAGCGAGAAAATGATGGTATGGTGTCTGAGGAATTTAATGATTCAAAGCAGAAAACTACAACTTCATTTTCAGCATCTGATCACAGACAAATGATGAAACGGTCCCTGCTTGGGGCTAGGCTGAGACGAATTTATAGAAAACAGAAATCATTGCGTAAAAAGCTGTTTCCCTGGAGTTATGATTGGCACAGAGACCAGATTGATGCTGGTGATAGAGTAGTTGACCCATCTGTAGCTATTAGGAGGTGCAAGTCAGGCCCTGTGGATCATGATGCTGTCTTGCATGCAATGACACGGGCACTTCAAACAACAGAGGAGGCTTATATGGACATGGTGGAAAGCACATTGGACCATAATCCTGAGCTTGCATTGATGGGTTCATGTGTTCTGGTGATGTTGATTAAGGATCAGGATGTGTATGTTATGAACCTTGGTGATAGCCGTGTAATCCTGGCACAAGAGAGGCCATATGATCGTAATTCAAACCTTGCAAGAGATGATTTGAGATTTCGTAACAGGTCCAGGGAGTTACTTGTTCGAATGGAACTGGATAGGATATCAGAGGAGTCTCCTATGCAAGATCCAAGCAGAAAAATTCGCAATATTAACAATAACCAAGAAATATCTAATTGTGGACTAAGAGTAAAGGCTCTTCAGTTGTCCTCAGATCATTGTACAAGCATTCAAGAGGTATGTGACATACTAGTTTACATCCCTGTTTTCTGATTCTCTTAACTATGATTGAAGGCAACTTAAGTATTCATTTGCAATATATATTGGCATGCATCTTATATTTGGTTATCTCAATTATGTTTTTGTTAACTAGTTTAAGGGCCATTCAACCTTCAAAATGGAAACCTTGATGAAATGCTTCCTTATTTAAATTTCCCATAATGATATTTATTGCAGAGAACTTTGAAGATTCCTTGCCTTAATCAATGGTTATAATCGTCAATTCATCCTAGGTTAGGTAACCTTAGCATTTTGGCGTTTTTCTTTATATTGCCTATAAAAAGTGCCCCCAATATTTCAATTTTTGATTATTATCTGTACATTTCTGCCGCTGATCCTGTTTTGCTACAGCTTACTTTTGTGAGTAAATTAATTTTTCTTTAGGGTAGTAAATGAATCACAGAATATTTAAATAGGAGCTGCTTTCGTTAATTTGACTAAATATGTTGACATATACAGGATTTTTTGGAGCATATATCAATTTTTTTGATTGCAGATTAACTTAGAAAAGAAATGTATTATCTGTTAAGCTCTTCATCATAGGAAAAGAAACACTAGGGGGAATCTCTTTTATTGTTTTGACTCAACAACATCATACATGTAGATCATTCAAACTGTTATACTAGTCTGGACTCTAGACCTATCATTTCTTTGAGACTGCAGCTTAATTTTGATAAGAAATGTATCATCCTTCATAGTCGGTATAGAGAAAAGAAACAACTTTTTTATTGATTTGATTTCATGTCATCACACATGCAAGTTTTATATTGATATTTTCACGATGGAATTTAAAATATACAATAAGGAATTTGCAATATTAATTGTCATGGTACTGTAGTATTTCTAGCTTGATTGTTGATTTCAATATTCAACTTGTAGTCTTGTACTACTTGAGATTTTGGTTTCCTACATCTATGGCGCAAGAATCATATAGCTGCATCTGATAAGCCTTATTGGCTGTCACTAACCAGAATAGACTGAATTAGGGTTCTAATAGTGCATAGCTGGTTCTGTGTGGATTCACGTTTAAGTTTGGTATATATTCCTACCATAATAGCTGATCAATTTCTTACAGTTGGCTTTTTTATCATGATATTGCTTAATGAAGAAAATTTTCATTCAATTTTCTCAACCATCTGATTCCTATTTCAACTCAATAACTTGTTTATTTGCATTCACTAGGCAGCTTGTGTTTTTCTCACATCTAAATTTTAAATTGGAAGTGTGGTGAGATTCTTTAGAGTATAAAGGATTTAGATTTAGTAGGTCAAAAATTGAATGTATGGAATGTTAGCTCAATGAAATTAAGAATAATGATGAAAGTATATACTTATATGGTGATGAGATATGTACTTATATGATTACGAGATTCATAAAAGTAAGACTTTTAAATACTTAAAATCTATAATAAATAGTAATTATAAAATTATAGAGGATTTTTTCATAAGATTAAAGTAGGATGAATAAAGTGGAGAAATGTTTTTGGAGTATTATATGACAGGTTTAAAATTAAAAGAAATTTTTTATAAAATTGTTATTTACTTAGCTATATTTTATGATTCAAAATGCTAGATTATAAAGTACGACCATATGCAAAGGGTTAGTATTGTTAAAAGGTGTATGCTTAGATAAATGAGTGGTAAATATTAGAATGAATGAATTTAAAAGTGATTTAATTAAAAATAGAGTGAGAATTGCGTCTATTGAAAATAAGATAAGAAAAAAAAATCAACTTATTTGGCTTAGTCATATTTTTAAGAGACCAAGAAATACATCAGTTAAATAAGTAGAGGTATACCTCAAATTACTTGGTCGGGAATTGTAAGAAAATATTTAAATTTATATAATTTAAATGAAGACTGACAATAGATAGAAATATTTGAGAGGAGTTAATGATTTTGTTTCCATTTCTCAGTTATTGCTCAAACTAAGATGAAGATCTCTGAGCTTTTTTTTTTCTTTTTCAGTTTAATTGATGCCATTAGTCTAGTGTTAAAGTAACATTTGGTAAACTATGCAGGAAGTTATGAGAATAAAAGGAGAACATCTTGATGATGCACAAGCGGTATTCAATGATAGAGTTAAGGGACAATTAAAAGTAACTCGAGCATTTGGTGCTGCATTTCTCAAGAAGGTTAGTTAGTCTTTTTTTTTTATCTACTGTTGTCATCCCAAGAAGGTTATTTAGTATAAATAGGAATATATGTAGGGATAGGATTCATGTTGCTGATCTCAGATAATGAGACTAAGGAATTAGTTGTTGTTGTTTCAATTCTTTGTTCTCTTAAACACCAAAATTACTTGAAATCCAAGTTGTAAAAAGTTAAGAAGTTCAGTGCAAGGATGAAGTTTAGAGAACAACAATATTGCCACTGGCTCCTTTATTCAGTCCGATTTGTTGAGGAAGTCATTATCTCTCTTCTACTTCCATCATGGAGGTCCTTGATATTTCCATTCCTCTTTTCTCCATCATGTCCGAGAGTAAATTCTCTTGCCGGTGCTTGAGGGAGGGAGGACATGGGAAAGGTGGGTAGGCTTTTGCTTCGAAGGATGGAGAATGCCAGTCAAATTTGCGTATGCAACTAAGAGATACTTTTGGAATCCATTCAATGAGAGTATGGCCAGAAAAACATATTTGCTATGGAGTGCATGCCCCATGTTGAAGATTTCCACAAAGTTCTTAATAACAATCATCTTTGTCATAAAATTCTAAATTGCTTCTTTTCCTTAGAAGTTCCCATGGCAGGTATTTTTTAACTTTCTGAAAGTCGTGCTGATAGTATCATTTATGGTTTAACACACCTGCCCATGAAGCAGTTACTGCAAGCATAGACATACAACTTGATTGCCACAAGAAATGAGACAGTCATCATTACTGTCATCACTGTTAGTGTAATTTCTCGTACTTTCCTCACCAACCTAATGGCCGACAAGTGAAGTGGGGTAATGGGATGTATACTTCATGGTAAGATGCCCCATGTTTACCCTGGAGCCATGAGGTGTAATGGAGGGTTTTGGAGGAATGCAGTTGCTGAATTTGTTTTATTGTTTTTTTGTGCTCTTTTTTAGTTGCTTCCGATTTTTGGTTTTGAGTTCAGGTGTTGAATTTTTTCTGGTTTGTCATGCTCTTTTTTGTTGATTTGGTCTAGCACTCCATCCTGTCCTTAGAAAGAGACCCAAAATCCATTTATTGTCTGATGTGATAAAAAATTGTGTATATTCCCATTTAGACCCAAAACACATGCACACATATGCGTGCACACACAGACAAACCCTCCTTAACTCTAGATGAGGCGGATGATATCTCCTTCCATCCATTTATCTTTACTTCGTTGATCTTAGGTTGTACCTACCCAGTTCATTGAGATGAATTCCCTTGGGTAAACAAGGCATTTCTCTACTTATATTTATTTTGCTCTTATGCACTGAAAATCTTACACCTTTTTTATTTACTCGCGAATGAGAAAAGATGTTGACACCAATGTGTCTCTTTGAATCTTTTATGAATGATTTCACTATCACGTTTGTATTTGATATTTCTGTGATATTGTCAACTGACATTTGACAAACTTAATGCAGCCAAAATTTAATGAAGCTTTGCTAGAAATGTTTCGGATTGACTACATTGGGACTTCTCCCTATGTTAGCTGCAGTCCCTCGGTTCTTCATCACCGTCTTTGCTCAAGTGACCGTTTCTTGGTTCTTTCTTCGGACGGCCTATACCAGTATTTTAGTAATGATGAAGTGGTTTCTCATGTTGCTTGGTTCATGGAGAATATGCCAGAAGGTGACCCTGCACAATATCTCATTGCAGAGCTGCTGTTTCGTGCTGCCAAGAAAAATGGTCAGTTTTCATCTTTTAACTTACATCCAGAGCTGGCAACATTTTTCTATATGCATGTGGGTATTGAATTTTAAAGTGGATTGGATGAAGTGAAAAACATGCATTTGTAGTGATCAATGAATGCCTTTAAAATGAAAAGGGAAAATTTTACCATAGTTTATGCCATGGTATAGAATATTGGAACCGTTAAACATAAACATATGTAAAAGTTAATTAAGTGTTACAGAAATACAAATGTTGATATTAATAAATGAAGGAAAATGGTTCACATGGTGAATCCCATGTAATGAGATTAAGGTGTCGATTGTTATTGTCGTTTATGTTATTGAACTGAACTGAAAGAGATACCGGGACGCATGCACATTGCATTAGTGGCATCTAATCATCTAAATCATGGGAGTAGTGGTTTTCAACAGGATATTGCAGTGTAAATCTCATAACCGATGCACATTTCTTCCGAGAAACAGAAAGACATTGAAAGATGAATCTTGACATGCTCAAACAAACACCTTTAACGCTTAACACCATAGACTAATGCCGAGAAGCTTTTGGCTGCAAATTGAAACCTGTTGTCAATGCAAAAGGGAACTTGCAGGGATTGTGGGTTCAAACCTAATTTTGTTTTTCCTCTTGTTCTTCTCACTGCAGGGATGGACTTCCACGAGTTGCTGGATATTCCGCAGGGCGATCGCCGGAAGTACCACGACGACGTGTCCGTTATGATTATATCCCTTGAAGGTAGGATTTGGAGATCTTGTGGGTGATTGTGTCTGTCACTGTCGGCCTCTTCGGCCTCCTCGTAACACTGCATACAATTTTTCACCAAAGGAAAGCATTCATTGTTCTTTTGCCATGTGAATAGTTCGTTCTACCACTTCAATTTCCCTCCCTGATGCCTAAGGCCTTTTCTCCTTTTCCAATTCCTTCCCCAAATCCACCCGGTGCAGGAAGCTTTTCGTATTCTAGTAGTAAACCTTTGCATCAGAAGTTGCAAGTATCAATCGATTAAGAGTCGTGGTGCCGTCTTTGCAAATCGATAGACTCAACCATGATACGTCTACGGGTCCACGAAATTATTACAGTTATAATCGGCTTCGATGATTATTATATACGCAAATCGAAATCATCTTTCCAATTCACGACTCCTCTCATCTCAGGTATATAATTCCAACTCCTCGGCCTTTTAAATGTAGGCTTTCGTTTTTGACTGTAGCGCTTAATTTTCATTTTTAATTACTTGGCGCTTTGATGCCGTTTTACGTTCAAACCCCACTCATAAAAAGCTCACAAACTAAGCCAGGAATGTTGGATTAAACGATATGACAAAATTATAGTTGAATAATGATATTAGATGGTCTCGAACTTTAAGTTGTCTTCCTTTTAAATATCAAAATTTTAGAAATTCTAATCGGTATGCATTATTTCTTCAAAATTGAGTTTTTGCTCTTAATTCCTTTTTCGAGAAACACAATTGTGGATTTTTTCAAATCAAAGGATTTCCAAGATGTTAATGGAAAGTTAGTTTATTCCTTTAGGAAATGGTTAAGAAGACGGTTGTTAGAAAATTTAGGGGTAATTAGGGGTGAAAGGTGCAGGAGGAATATTGGCTCTCAATCCTTGTAAATGAAATAATAAAGAGTTTAAAACGAGACTTGGAATTTTTTACGATCAACCCACCGTCGGAGCCCCCTAAACCCTCAACTGTGGTTTGCTGGATTCTTCGCATCAAAGCCATTGTGTTTACCACACTCGTCTTCTTTCACGTGGTACCTATGCACGCTTCTCTCGTGCGTTGTCCTCCCTGCATGCCTCTAACCCCTTCGGCTTCCTGCATGTAGATTACCACGCGCATCACCCCCTCCTTCGTTGGTTAATGATCGTTCATTCAATAAAGTTATAAATTGGTTATTAACCATAAACTTCATGTTCTAGTTGTTTTAAATTGGAAATTGATATAATTTTTGGAAAAGTAAAATTCAAAAACTTTTCTTTTTTTTCTTCCAAAATTGTATAAATTTTTGGAATTGGTTTTCAAGTTTGAAATTGATTATTCATTAATAAGTGCAAAAAATTTGTAGATTTTATTTTGATAAATTTCTGAAATTTAGTTTCTTATTTGGAATTTAAAATATTGCTGATTAATAATAGAATTTTTCAAATTCAATTTTTATTGTAGATATGAAATATGGCTACCAAATTGTTCACAACCGAGGTGGCAAAAATTGAGAAGTTGAATGAGATAAATTATGAAATATAGTATAGGAAAATAAAATATGCACTTATCTATGACAATTTTGAACATGTTGTTGAATTTGTTCCTCTACAAATTTCTATTGACGCTTCTAAAGTAGAATTAAGAAAATTAGAAAATAGAAGATAAAAAGGTTTATATTTATATTTATAGAGGATAACTTGATAAAATATTTTGAAAACTATGACACTTCTTTTAAATTATGGAATACTCTTAAAGAGAAATATGACAAAATTATTCAAATCAACACACAACTTCTTCTCCAAAAATATAATTCTAGTAAGATGTTAAATGAACAAAATGTCATAGAATTTGTAAATAACCTGATTGTCATGGCTAAGGACTTAGCAATTGTAGTAATACTCACTCCTAAAAAAACTGCAAATAGCTACAATTCTTAATAATTTATCACATAGTTTTGATATAGTTATTACATCTCTAAGGTCTATCCTACTTTAACTTTTTGAATTGCCTACAAGGTTAGGTATTGAATAGGAAATAATGGTCAACTAGAAGAGACATATATTCAATCTTGAAAAAGCAAATACCGCATTTTAGGAGTCAAAGTAAAGTAATAAAAGAAAGTATAGATTGAATATGATTAACTTCAAGTCTAATCAAGTGTAAAGAAAGAAAACACAAGGATTATATCATGCTTGTGACTAATTTGATCACTTTAAGGTAAATTGTCCTAATAAAGATGGAAATAAATGTAAGACCTTGAAACAATAAAAGACCAAAAAAGTTTTTATTGGTGTCACTAAATATAATAACATTATCGTTTCAAATTCAAATAAATGATTGGTTGATGGTACCACTAAGCACATTACTAAAATAAAAAAGGAGATAGAATGCTTTAAAGAATTCAACCCTAATACTATCTGTCTGGATGTGGAAGACATTAGTACCTATTGTTTGAATTTAGAAGATAACATTATGGAACTAAAAGACATCCTCAGTGCACTTGATATGAGGCAAAACCTCATATCTATTTACACTCTCATGAAAAATAGCTTGGAAGTTCAGTTCTACAATAAATGTGTATTCATAGGTAAAGACAAAAAAGTCTTTGTTATGAGAACTTTTATAATTGAATATGATTTGTTCAAAATTTTTGTATTTATAAATGAAATTGATTTGGCTTCTAGTTATATCTTGCATTATTTATTAGAATGTGAATTATGACATTTGATATTAGTTCATATTAATAAATCTAAATGCAACAAATGATAAAAATGAATTTGTTACCTCATATTAAAGATATGTAATTAGAAAAATGTCAACATTATTTAGTTGAAAAATAACTAATAAACCTTTTGGATGTCATATATTAAATGAATTATTAGGCTTAATTTACTTTGATATATGTGATTCGCTTAACTCGCTTAACATTAAAATATATAATTACAATGAATATTTTGCAACTTTTATAGATAGCCTTTCTAGGTATACTTGTGTATATTTAATAAGTCATAAAGTGAAGTATTAAATTATTTTAAGAAATACATGTTGGAGATAGAAAAGTAACTTAGAAAGAAGATACATGTGTTAAGGTTGGATAGAAGTGGGAAATATAAATCTAAAGAATTTGAACTATTTTGTGGAATGTATGGAATTAAAATTTAAACTACAATGCCTTATACATTACAATAAAAGGGTGTGGCAAAAAGGAAAAATAGGATTTTGATGAATTCTATTAGATGCATGATACTACATTCGAGACCTCTTAAAAGTTTTTAGGGAGAAGCACTACTTACAACAAATCATGAGTTAAATAGATTCGTCACCAAATCTATATCTAGCATACCTTATAGGCTATGGACTTAAACAAAGTTCAATTTACATTATTTAAGGAAATGAGGTTCAATAGTCCATATACTTATTCCTAGGCTATTAAGGGATAAGTTAGATTTTAAACATGAAAGTGTAGATTTATAGGCTATTGTGAGAATTATTTCGATTATAAGTTCAATAGTAAATAAAATGGAATTATTGAATATAGATATGTCACTTTTTTAGAAAATTTGAATAAAAATGAAGAAATAGGAAAGGAAGAGAAACCACTATTTATTGTAGATGATAATTATTTCAATAATATTTAGAAAAATGACTCTATAATTGAAGGGAAATGAAATATAGAAAATACAATTAAACCTATGGAAATTATAAATGAGAATATTGATGAACCCATGGAAATTATAAAAAAAAACAAAATGAGTCTATAAATGGAAATAATGAAACTAATAGAAATGATGAATAAGGAAAATCAGATGTACCTATTAGCAACAAAAGGATAAGATATTAGTTTGCATGGATGAATGATTACCATTTGTATTCTTGTGAGCTTTTATATTTATTAATAGATATAGAGGAAAATCACATGGAACTTGTGACATATAGGGATGATATTGAATCTCATGAAAAAAATTTATTGTTGGAAGCCATGAATATGAGATTAATTCTATGAAAAGAAATCAAATATAAAAATTATGTAATTTACTTGAAGAAATGAAAATTATAGAGTGCAAATTGATATTCTAGAAAAAGGTTAAAAGTTAATAGTCCATTGATAAATATAAGACCTAATTAGTTGCTAAGAGTTATACACAAAACTTACAACTTGAAGGGTTTCGAGAAGGATATGAGGACAAAATGTGTAAATTGAAAAGGTCAATATAATCTGAAACAAACATTTAGACAATAATATCACAAGCTTCATAATATGATTGTTAGAATAAGATTTGTTTCAAACATATTAGATTATTTTGTATATGTTAGGAAAGTGAGAGTAAGTTTATTATATTATTCTTGTACATAGATAATATTTTACTTACTAGAAATGGTACTAACATATTAAATGAAACAAAGAAAGAATTTAGCAAAAAGTTTGAGATTAAGGATATTAGGAAAGCATTTTATGTTCTTGAAATTTAGATCCTTAGGGATTGAAAATCTAGAACATTGAGTTTAAATTAGGAAGTATACTTGTGTATGATGCTAAAAAAGTTTGGAATAAAAAATTTATTCTTAGCCCCTACACTTTATGTTTTTAGGAAAAAATTAAGTAATGATTAATATCCTAGAAATGAGAAGGAGCCTTTAAGAGCACTTTATGCTTAAGTGATTAAAAGTTTAATGTATGTTATGTTATATACTAGATCAAACTTAATATATATTGTAAATATTTTTAGTAGATATTAAAGTAATTTCAGAACAAAACATTAAAAAGTTGTCAAGAAAATAATGAAATATGTAAAAAGAACTTTACACTATAAATTATCCTACTAAGCTAATGAACTTGAAATACTTGATTATACAGATGTAGATCTAGATGGTGACAAAGATGATGAAAAATTTACTTTAAGATATTTATTCATCTTTAAAGGTATAGTTACATCTTAAGGTAGTAAAAAGTAAAGATGTGTAGTAAAATATATATAGGAAATTGAATATGTTGTTTGTAAAATATATATAGGAAATTGAATATGTTGTCTATAATATAGTTGCACAATATGTTATTTAAATCAAGATTTTTATAAATGATTTAGATTTCAACTTAATAAGTGATTTAATAGAAATGTAATTTGATAATTAAGTGACGATAAGTCTTATATACAATAATGTAAATACGACAAAAAGACAACATATTAACATATATTATCACTACATTCGTAGAAAATTGAAAGATAAAATTGAGTTATATCTCTAATTCAAATATAATTATTGATTTTTTGATAAAAAAAATTTTGTTGAAAAAATACATTAAATTTGTAAACTTAATTAAATTAAGGAATATCTCTATAAATGATGAAAATGAAGAACATTTTTATGAATAATAGAAATGAAAGATTAATATTTCTCATAAATAATGAAGTATAAAAGATATATACTAACTACAAATAATGAAAGTAAAATGCAGATATGATACACATTGTAATGTTTGATGTATGAAATGATGATTTTAGTGTTCACGACAAAGTGAGAGATGTTAGAAATTTGTTAAAATGATCAATTCAAATTTTTGACGATTGCTGAAAAATTTAAAGGCAGCTGGAGGCCGATGTAAAAGGAACATTGATTCCTAATCCTTATAAATGAAACAACAAAAGGTTTAAATGAGACTTGAAATTTTTTACAATTAACCTATTATCCAAAGTCCCAAATCGTCACTTATTAGATTCTCCACTTGTCGCCCCCAAAAATTCCCAAATCCGATAAATTTTTTTTTTGTCACAAAAGTAAGCACTCCTTCCATTACAATTAAACACATCTTATATTTTTTATCATTTTCATTGTGATTTTTCCACGGTTTTTGGCGGTTTTGTTAACAGCGCTAGCCTAGTATCACCTGGTCTATATCTTTTCTCGTATAATTTTTTGTCGTAAATTTTTAAAAATAGAGTTAAATGGCGGACAAATACGAGCGATGAGTGATTGTTATAAAAATTTAATAAATCAATAAGTAAAAGAGTATGCTTGCGGTTTTCGCATTGCCGCTGTAATTTTTTAAACACAATGTTTCGTAATTGTAAATCAATATCAAGTCTACTAATACATAGTAACTTTTTTGTGTAAATATAAAATTTTCTCATTAATAAATGTACAGACGTTACTAAAAAATAAAAGAAAACCTTAACCAGCTTCCACGAACACAAACGAACCCTAGGAATTCCAGTCGGACTGGGACATTCTCCACCCCTCCTTTCCCTTCCAAAATATTTCACCCTTTGCTTCTCGTCGTCGTCCTTCTCCTCCTTCTCCTCCTCCTCCTCCTCCTCCTCCTCCTCCTCCTCCTCTTCTTCTTCTTCTTTTAAATAAACCAAAACCTAGCGCCATCACCCTCCTTTTCCCAACTGCTGTCATTTGTAGTCCTCGGATCAGTACGACGCGTATGCGTGAGGAAGGCGCAACCTCGTCGTCAGTGATGCCTTCTACTTAAGACAACTGCTCCTTATTAGCTTTCGATGTAAGCTAATTCTCGCATTTTAGTTTTAATATTTTTATTCCTCATAAATAACGGATCGTGGATCCTAACCAATTCATCTCTCTCACAGACACTTCTGTTTGAAGAGTCGTGGTTTTCCCTACAGTTCGATCGAAGAAATTTCATCGCGGATTCGACCATGTTCGGCTCCAATCGTACGTGCTGATGCTTCCGTTATTCTTTCCCTTTTTTTAAAAAAATAATAATATAGGGATTTACTTTTGCTGGCTATGTGGGTTGAGTGGATTCATTCAAGTTCTCATTTTTATTGATTTTTTGGTTTGTTTTTGGCATTGCCAGTTGCCGTTGCGCTAAACGAGAATGGGAAGGTTTCCTTTGGTTTTACTGTATTTTGAGAGCATTGTTGGACTGCATAATGATTTTGTGATTTCTCGTTTGGCTTGCTATTGTTTTTGGTTAGTAGGGTTTTGATTCGTCTTGTACTCTTGTTGTTTATTTTCTGATGTACATCCGATCTTTGTGGCATTGGTAATCGGTGAATTAAACCAGACCTTTTTTATTTTGTGTGTGCAGCATTTGGGCAATCGTCAAGCAGTCCGTTTGGCTCACCATCTATGTTTGGCCAGACGAGCAGTGCTACCAATAATCCTTTTGCTCCTAAACCATTCGGTAGTCCTACTAGCAGTCCCTTCGCCACTCAGACAGGAAGTTCAATATTTGGTAGCACATCAACTGGTGTCTTTGGACAGACTCCCTCTCCTTTATCCACCACACCGGCATTTGGTGCATCATCTACACCTGCTTTCGGGAACTCCACGCCTTCTTTTGGTGCATCATCAACCTCAGCTTTTGGTGGTGGTTCTTCTTCTTTTGGTGGTAAGCCTCAGTATGCTGAAGATGCCAGTGTATATGTTTTACAATAATGTTACTGTTTCTGCTAGAGTAGCATGCAAACATATTTGCGTAATGCCATGCAAATAAATTTTCTATGTAATGAACACAAAAATATCACATAAAGACAATTGACTGAGACTTACTATCATACGTATGTATTATCTATTCTGTATATAATGCAAAGCGATTATCTAAGTTTTATACTCTGGTTTATAGTAAAAAATCTAGTCTGCATGCATATCATCTTATTTTTATTTGTTTTCAGTGGTCCATGGTTATATTTGTGTCCTGTTCTGTTTACAAATAGATTGTATTTTATTTAGTGTAAATTACCACATGTAACTTACTTTTTATCTCCATACCTTCCCTAAAATTTGATTCCAGGTTCTTCTCTTTTCGGACAAAAACCAGCTTTTGGAGGTTTTGGATCCACGTCTTCACAGTCAAGCCCATTTGGCAGTACATTCCAGCAAACACAGCCAGCATTTGGGAGTACCCCTTTTGGTTCTACTACTCCATTTGGTGCTAGTCAACCAGCATTTGGCTCTACAAGCACACCAGCTTTTGGTTCTACAAGCACCCCAGCTTTTGGTTCTACAACTACTCCAGTGTTTGGTGCCACAAGTACACCTGCTTTTGGTGCCACAAGCACACCTGCGTTTGGTTCTACAACTGCTCCCGCATTTGGCAGCACAGGTTCAGCATTTGGGGTTTCCAGCACACCAGCCTTTGGTGCAAGCTCTCTTTTCGGGAGTTCTAGTACACCTGCATTTGGCCAATCAAGTACTCCTACTTTTGGTCAATCAAGTACCCCTGCTTTTGGTCAATCCAGCGCTCCTACTTTTGGCTTTGGCTCTACGCCTGCTTTTGGCCAATCTTCATCTGCTTTTGGAAGTACATTTGGAGCACCATCTTTTGGTTCTCAAAGTTCTCCATTTGGTAAGTTTTCTGGTATGTGACTAAGCTTGTAAGCAGAAGCTAGTACAAGCCATTAAAATATTTCCTATAATGAGTTTTGGTAAAGTATGTCAAGGGAGTGCAGCATATATCATTATGTAAAATTTAATTTAAAGCATAGATTTTATTGATAATCCAATATAAATTTGAATTTCTTCTGTTGTTGCTTATCATATTTTTTATTTCAGGAGGTCAGACTGCAACCCCAACATTTGGTAGTCCAGGTTTTGGCCAAGCAACATTTGGAGGGCAGCGTGGTGGAAGTAGAGCAGTTGCCTATTCTCCAACAGTTGATACTGATGGTGCTACTGGAACGCAGCCTGCTGGAAAGCTTGAATCAATATCAGCGATGCCTGCATACAAAGAAAAAAGCCATGAGGAATTACGCTGGGAAGATTATCAACAAGGAGACAAAGGTGTGTTCTGCTAATTCTGACTAACAAATGAAGTATGCAAGCATTTGGTGAAGCTTGGTTTCTTTACTAATCATGGAAGAAAACATTGCTGTTAATAATCAGCAGCACATGCTATCGTCAAAAACATGCTGTACTCATGTTTTTCACCTCACCGTACTTATTTAAAATTTAAGTCCATCTTGTTAACCTTTCAATATATAATCTGTTGGTCTTAATTAAAATCTTTAACAATATATATTTGGAACAATCGGCATGACTTAGATGTAATTTTTTGAGTGACAATGACTTAAATATACTTATTTAAGTCTTCCTTTTATATTAACCTTTCAATATGTAATCTAGTGGTCGAAATTGAGTTCTGCCTCTGTAGGACAAAAATTGATTCTTATTTGTTAGGTTGGATTTATGAAACGGTGGCTCCAAGTTCCATCATGGATTATATTTATTTAGTGGTTGAAATTGGGACCATTTTAGTTGTCCTTGTACTAAGTAAAGAATGCTTATTGCTGCTTATGTTTGTTTTATCATTTCTCACAATTACCTTATTTTGTTTGTTTCATATTTTTTAACAACAATAATATTACAGTCTTTTGAAGCCATACAAAAAAAGAACAATACATAATGCATTGAAATGAGAAAGGCCAAGCCATCCTCAATCATGAGGAAAGCAAGGTGTGTCTGTGTGCATAGTGTGTGTTTATAATCTGTTTGAAAAGTAGTGTGTTCATAAATAAACTGAGGAAAATAGGTTGAATAATGCTCCCAAGTTCATTTTATTTTAAAAGAAGTGCCCAGAGATTTTGACTTTTTATTATTATTTTATAAACTTTTTAGTTGATTCTGAGGGAACTTATTCTGCACCCTGATTGAGCCCATGGATTGAATTAAGCACATGTAATACAAAAATAGCTTGAGACATGGTGAGAAGTGTGCTAGGGAAATTGAATTTGTATTGTTAAAGAAAACTGATCATGTGAGAAAGTTGTGCTGGAAGAAATACAGATGGAACTGCTGAAATTTCCAATTTAAAACTTATAATGGTTTCATCGATTGCCTAATCTATCATGAATGAATACACTTTTTTCTCAATTTGGAAGAAAGTGTCTGCTGATAACTGTATAAATAAAACATTGATTTGGACATATGTACTCTATTTAGAGATAATGAGGTTTTCAAAGCTCTGAGTGCCAATATTAATATTTGATTATTCTCTGAAATGATAGATTTAGTTTAAATATTTGCTCATTTTTCTGGTTTATACATAGGTGCATGCTAGAAATTCCAATTGTGTATTATCTCGTATGATTAAATTGATTATGCAACCTGAAATGTAGCAAACATCACAATTCCATACAACATTTTACCAGTAACGTATTTATATTTTTTAACTATACTTAATTCAGGCAGTGGTATATATTTATTAAATAGAGACCCAAAAATTGTTTTATATATTTATTGAGAAGTAATTTATGCTGATTGTACTCTTTCTGCATTTTATTATGTTCTATATGTCAAGGTGGGCCAAATCCTGCGGGACAGCCTGGAACTGGTGCTGGTTTTTCTGCATCAGCACAAACAAACCTTTTTGGTTCAACAAGCACGGTTCAAACAAATCCTTTTGGCCAGGCATCTGCAAGTACCTTCTCATCTAGTGGGGGCCTTTTTGGCCAGAAGACACCAAGTTTTAGCACTCCCAGCTTTGGTTCTTCATCTGCTCCATCTTTTAGCTCACCCTTTGGCTCAACCTCATCAAGCCCATTTGGGTCAACATCAACCACAGCTCCACTTTTTTCATCTTCCACTGTATCTGCTTTTGGGGGCAGTACCACACCTTCAATTTTTGGTAATTCAGCAACGTCTGCCTTTGGAACGTCAACACCTTTTGGTTCTTCAGCTGTGTTGGGGTCAACACCAGCATTTGGCTCTGGATTGAATTTCGGTAATACTCAATCAGCAGGGCTCTTTCAGTCTTCTCCAGCCACTTTGCAAGCTCCATCAATTTTTGGTCAGCCAACAACTGGGTTTGGGCAGACAACATCTACATTTGGTTCTAACCTCTTTAACACACAAGCCTCTGCTTTTGGTGGTAGTTTGTTTGGCAGTTCATCTTCTGCAGCATCTTCGGGTGCTTCTTTGGGCTTTGGTCAGTCAACTGTAAGTCATCCTTTATGTACTTTTTCACCTTTTCGTTTTCTATGAAGTCATTGATGTTTTTTCATGGTGTTTGCACAGTTTATTTCACTATGGTTGGTTGTTTCTAACTTTGAACATGATTTTTAACATATTTGCAGCCCTCTTTTTCATCCCCTTTTCAAACCACTACGCAAAATCTGTCACCTGGTAATTTTTCATTTGGAAATATTGGCCAAACACAAACAGGTAATACTATATTATTTCATGTATATTTCTTTTCATAGACAAAAATGGTCATTTTTTACCAGTACCAGCATCTCTTGTTCAAATTTCAGCACCTTCAAGTGGATTTGGAAGCACATCAAGTATGCTTGGTCAGGCAACCTTTGGGCAATCGTATGTAACGTTCCTTGTTTGTTTTAATTACAAATTGTAGAATGCATTTGCCAGGGATTAAATGCCATTTCAATGAAATAGGATGTTATGACTCAAAGCTGTGTATACCCTTCTCATTCTATTCTTCCTCTCTCTGTATCACTTCTTTCTTTACTTGTATCAAACTATTCATCTGATTGTCCATATTCAAGCTCTGTGCTGCTTGTGTTTCAGTGGTG
The DNA here is from genome assembly GCA_036874045.1 of Cymodocea nodosa. NCBI lineage: Eukaryota > Viridiplantae > Streptophyta > Magnoliopsida > Alismatales > Cymodoceaceae > Cymodocea > Cymodocea nodosa. The sequence continues at coordinate 3,119,656 of CM072338.1, read as the reverse complement.
CTATTCAGACAAGTGTAGTTGTGCAACCAGCGCCTATTACAAATCCTTTTGGATCACTTCCTGCAATGCCTCAGATGTCCATTGGCCAAGCAGGTCTTGCATCTCCAATTCAGTATGGCATTTCTAGCATGCCTGTAAGTTTTGGTATCTTATTTATTTTTCAATTTAGATGTGGATTTCTTCTGTCGTATAGAAATTTATATGATTTTATGTGAATATTCCTTTTAAATTTATGTTTTTTCTCTATCAAGCTGTTGAGGGTTTCTCTGTTTTCATGTATTATCCTTTTGACAGGTTTCTGAAAAGCCCACACCAGTCCGAAATTCTTCTTTGTTGACTCCAAGACATTTGTCACAAAGAAGGATTAAGTTACCAGCACGGAAATATCATCCTAAAATTGATGGACCTCGGGTATGCATTTTGAAACATTAACTTCTGTAAGAAATTTCCATGGAAACACCATTGGCATTGCCTGCTAATATTGTAGACTTGGAATTTGTTTCCCATCATATGTATAACTGCTTCTTTCATTGTTGTATGTAGGTGCCATTCTTTTGTAATGAGGAGGAAGCTCCAAGTACTCCAAAGGCAGATGCTCTTTTCATTCCTCGGGAGAATCCAAGATCATTAATTATTCGTCCTATTGAGCAATGGCCTGGTAAAAGTGACATGGTCAGAAAATCTTTGCCAAGAACTGATTCCAACCCTATCCACGAAAATGGTAACTAAAATTCTTGTCGAGCTTTACATGCTACTTTGCTTTACCACAACCATATTTTATTTATCCATGTGTAAGAAGATAGATGCACAATGGCCTAAAAAATTATTTTAAAATCAAATATTTAAGATAATACTATCCATGATGTGGGATAGGTCATTTCAAATTTAACTCTTTGGGTGTTTTTTTCTATATGTGGTGCATCCTTGTGTGTTTTAGTTATCTACCCTTTCAGTTGTTTTTTATTGTTGTGTTGAGTTGAAGAGTTGAGCGTGAAAGAATAAATTTGTTTGGGCTATTTTCTTCGTTTATTAGATTTTGTTTCTCTGACTATAAATAGAAATACATTAGACGAAAATGAAGCATTATGACTTGGATTGTTTTTGTTGTATTAGATTTTGTTTCTCCTATTACCAAGAAAGGGAAAAAATTATTTATAAATTCTAGATGCCATTTCAAATTGTGGATATTTATTTACATTTTTATCCTTCTATGGTTTAATTAATTAATTGCTTGGATTCTCATGTTTTACTTGAATTCTTATGTTAATTTTGGAAGTGAGGTCCATGATGTTGGAATATGTTTTGCAAAGACCACTTAATAGTTCTTCTGTGACAAATGTTAACAATAAAACAGTGTAATTCTCTTATTTTGTGACCACAACATGAAGAAAGTATATACTCCAACGTTGTAAAAAGATGGATTATTATGTGCCAAAAAAAGAGTGATTGTTATTGCCCTTACGGGGGTTACACAGTGGGGGTACTGGTGTAGGATACACTTCTAATATGGGATTTTGTCCCAATTCCTTAATTATAATTCATATAAGGGTCCATTATTATATCATTTACTCGAAAACTCCTTCAAATCGGAGTATCTAAGATGCATACTTACCATTGACGCAAACACAACTAAAACAGAAAAATAAGCATTAGATGGTAAGAATCATAGTTGTTGTAGGCCTATAGAAGTGGTGGCAAACATGTGTAATTGTAGCTGTAGTAGTAATAACCATACTTATTAAGGTTGGTTCCTAGACGGCATCCAGGGGCCGCACCAAGGCCTGCTTGCCCTGTCTTAGTTATGTGGATCTTCATCCAGATCCATTGAATCAATATATGTTTTAAAGATTTTTACATATTTTTTCTTGCAAAAAACTTAAGATAGAGAGAGGGGGGGGTAGGGAGAGGGAGAGAGAGAGTTTGTGTATATTTGAATATGCATGATGGAATACTAGTGAAATATACATAATTCTCGATATATATATATATATATATATAGCTGAAATATACATATTAGTATTATTACATTTCATATTTGACATTATCTTGAAATAAATTATTTATTTGAATTTTATTTAAAAAATAATAGAGCTAATTGTTACTAAATATGTATTAATATATGTAATACATGTTTACAAAATTAAAAAAAAAATTGTAAATAGGTGCTTAGGCACCTAAGCCGTCCAGGCTTACTGTTCAAGTGCTTTGCTGCCTTAACAAGTATGGTAACAATACTAGGCAGACCTTCAAAAAAAATACTAGGTAGACCAATAATTCCGTAGCAATGGTAGTAGGACTGGACAAGTATGAATGATAGACAATTCACGTTGACTAACACATGAATGGGCACAAATGGTCATCAGGTGGTACAAATTGGCATCACAAGTCACCGTGTAAAACCTAAATCAGACTTTTATTTCTAAACCCTCATTATATGAATCCATAGAAGAATCCCTTTTTTACATTTTTTATCTAATTGGATTGGAAATTCAAACATTTTAAAGACATGGTTTAAATGGTAGTTTTTGAATAGAAAGATAAAAATTGAAATAAATAATTGTAAGTATTCTTTTACACATATACAATCCCCAAATATTAAATTAGTTGAATAAATCAAATTATAATCCAATTACGTTAAATATAATTTGGGAACATATTTTGAAACTCAAGAGCAAGTCTTTAAATTGAAAACATAACTATACATGAAGCATACAGCAGTAAACAAAATAGTGAAATAATGTTAATGTCAACTCAAAAATAAAAAATCTAAAAAAGGTAAGGACAATGGCAAATGTTCATTTTTTTCTCAAAGGTGAAACGACTAATTAAACAAAGAAACCAATTTTTACAAATAGTTTTTCCCCCTATTTTCCCAAAAAACTAAATGGAATGGGTTAAAAATTTATTAATGGAGTTTAAAACAGCTGTCTTTCCCTTATCACAATAACGATATACTGTGGTTCTGTGATTATGTTGTTCATAACTGGAATTTATATTTATTTTTAATTATTTACAATTTTCCAATGGCCCTGATTATGACATATTTCAGTGCTTGTCATATACCAACTTCTCATGCACGTTGATTGCATATTTATGTGTAGCACTGTCATATCCAACACATCAGTGTAATCAATAATCATAGTTTTGTTTAGTTGATGCATTGAGTAAAACAATACTGTTAATGCAGGTCATTCATCGGATAGGAATGGGCATGGTGTGGACCAGACTGGTCGTTCCCCTTCAAAGTCCAGCCAGAAGCTCAATGGAATTCATGAGGAACAGACTGAAAATGGAGTGGAGTCATCATATATGACAATATCTGGGCATAGGGCTGGCAAAGCCGCAATTGTTTATGAGCATGGTGCAGATATTGAGGCGCTCATGCCAAAACTTCGCCACCCAGAATATTACACTGAGCCTCGTATCCAAGAGTTGGCCGCGAAGGAAAGAGCTGAGCCGGGGTTTTGTCGTCATGTGAGGGACTTCGTGGTTGGAAGGCATGGTTATGGGAACATAAAATTTGATGATGAAACAGATGTGAGAAGGCTTGATCTTGAATCTATTGTTCAATTCAACCACCGGGAAGTAGTTGTTTACAAAGATGAGAGTAAGAAGCCTCCTGTTGGGCAGGGGCTTAACAAGCCTGCCCAGGTTACACTTCTCAATGTGAAATGTGTGGATAAGAAAACAGGGCGACAATTCAATGATGGACCCAAAATTGAGAAGTACAAGGAATTGCTGAAAAGGAAAACTACTGAGCAGGGTGCTGAATTTATCTCCTATGATCCGGTCAAAGGAGAATGGAAGTTTAAAGTTGAGCATTTCAGCCATTATGAATTTGAAGACGAAGATTTGTGTGATGCAGAAGAGTATTTGGGGCACAAAATGGTGGTTGAACTCAGAAAATGATGGAGATTTCCAACAGTTTGGTTTCCACTGTCAAAATTTGTAAATGGATGGGCTCGTAGGCTTGGTGCTCATAACATTGGAGGAGCTGATTGGTGCCAAGTGTTTAGTAGATTTCGTGGAAGTCCGAATTTCTACTGCCCCCATAATCTTGTAGAAAAAGTCGTTCATAGATCAATTTTTTTGTGTTTTTTGCTGGGCAATGTAATTTTTTTCTTTCTGTGGTTTATGGTGTCGATGCTTTTTATCCTGTGACTATAAAATTTCAGTATTTGCAGATTTCCTTTGTGACAAGGAATTCTTTTCCCTTGGCTTATGGTGTTGAACGCGGTCGAGTTCCACATGCGCTAATTGATCCGTGTTTGCGACGCTTGCTCTTGTTCGCAACACAGATGTTACGAGGGAAAATCAGTAAACCAGCGTAACAAAAAAATTCAAAGAAAAAAGGGGAGGGAAAAAAGATCTAGGAAGAGCTAGCTTAAGAAAAAACATGATCGGTTGAACAACGAAACAACATTAGATATGCGACTCACCAATTTACAACTGTTCACTCAGAGTGTTCGTCGTATCTGGTTCATTTAATTGGGCAATGCAAAGAAAAATTATTTCAAGTATTCTCTTTTTCTTTCCTTCTAAAAGTATGATGAGCATGCCGGGACGTTGGCAAATGAACTTGTTTTCAGGTCAGAACAAAGTTCTGAATGGGCCAGCCGTCATCTCTGCCAACTTTAAAGGTATATTTCCTCTTTTGAAATGACATTCTGCGGCTGAGTATGTTGCACCTGCAAGCCATAGCAGCGTATTCCTTCGATCGATTAGTTAAATTTCTAATCTTATTAAATATTCACCTTCTACATAAAATCCAATATATATACCCCATGAGAAGGGCCTGGCCTAAGAGAGGGGACCGCAACAAAACATGAACAGGAGGAAGCAAACAACCGCCTTCACACAAGCTGTAAATTGGGTTGGGTGGATGATCAACGCGTGATGTCTTCAACGGAAAGGAGAGAGAAAAGACGCAACATGATTCAGGCTGGTTCCTCACGTACGTTTGGGCTTGGTAATATATACTTCCTACTGGTTAATGATGAATCTCTCGATATTGGCTTTTTTCCCTGCCTTCCCTATCTTATTTTTCTGACAAAAAGGAGAATGCTATGATTAGGTGGATTCCTCAACCCAAAAAGCTGGGAGATACAATCCGGTACGGTGTAAATATTTGGACCAATATCTCCTCACAAAATAAGGGCTTATCTAGACAGGTAATAATGAGCGCATTTGTTGTATAAGTAAGAATAATAGTTACGTCTCAAGCCTTCAAGAAGAATGTCGCTGTTTTCAACATTATTTCGAATGTAATTGAAGAACAATACGTAACTTCCAAGTTTCAACATACAAAGACATTTTGCTTTTGCCAGGGTATTCCCTTTAGAAGGCGAATGACGAGTCAAGCTCGATAGAAACTATCAATACCAGGGCTAATAGAACGCTAGAAAAATCAGAACAGATTAAACGGAATGCGCATTTCCTTTTTCTCGTCTATACCAGAAAAATAGACTTCTTCCCAGGCAAGAAACTTATTATTCCCGCATGGAACCACAGCCTGCAACAGCACCACATGATTGAAACATTGATCTAACTTCTTTCCAATCTTTTGCACTTATCAGTGGATCCCAGCACGTAACCTGCTTCAGCTTCAAAACCACAAATTGAATAGCATCGTACTTCAAGGCTTTCCCACCAAAACAATAGAACTTGCCATGAAGCTCTAGGAGTCCATATCGAAATGGATGTAGCTGGCGACCATGGTCAGGTACAACTACAGAAGGATATCTAATCAAGTTATGTAATTCACTCAAATCAGGTTTGATTATGTTGAAGGTTGTATCACCTGCATCTACAGTAAAAATGGAATTGCATGAAACAACTGTCGCATGACGCTGCAATCTGTCCAATAGTGATAGATCATGTTCCATATGCCAGTTCCCTTTCAAAGGATCAAAGATGACGTAAGTGTTGTGTCGTTGTTGGGACCTTTCTGTCTTCCCAATAACGTGAAATTTGCCTCCATAGGATATGCTGAAACAATCTATCAATTGCACGGGCATTGAAGGCAAATCCTCCCACCTGAAATTGAGCAGTAAATGGACGTGGAATCTAACGTCCACACAGTAGATGAATGAAGTGCATATAAAACAGGGATTCATATTGAGGCAAACAAAACCAACAAATTTCTGTACAAACTGCTTGGTTTATACAATCAAAATTGAGGGTGTCTTCTTGAGTGCTAAAGCAAACTCACAGCTTCCTTACTTAAGTAGCAGAAAAAAAAATTTTGGCATAGCACTATAGCAGTATACCACTGGTACGATTATTCATTAGCAAACTTTCTTTTTAGCATTAATAAGAAAATCTTCGTTGAAACAAATTCATCGAAATGCAAATTGTGAAAAGAAAACAAAACAAGAAAAATGCTGTAATCTCCGTATCAGGAATATATAACTTCCAATAACACAAAGAATTTTATCAAAAGGAATCAAAACCAAAACGAACATGGTTAAAGAACCATCAACTAGAGTGCACCATTTGTACTAAGATACATCCATATGCTATCACTGCGTCTAAAATTATTGATGCTGTTTATTATATATCCAAAATTTTCATTTGGCAGTTTCAGGTGAAGACACTACACAGAATCAGTGAGATTCTTGAAAAATCAGAATAATGATCTTGTAAACTGGAATAATGTTCTTGCAAGTGCCAACATAATATTTTTTCCTGTAGCCATCTAATAATTTTAATTATTTATTATTAAAATTAAAATATGATTATATAATTGAAGGAACATTATTCTGTGGGTGCTGAAAATTGGGCCCTTCAAAGATTGAAGAAAAAATTGGGCCCTTCAAAAATTGAAGAAAATTATGGTAGGTTGGTATATATTTTGCTTGTTTAGTGCTGGTTGGCATGATGACATGAACCAAACATTGTCTTTCAAGTCAAATTCAAAGATAACCCACAGGGCATATGGCATTATAAATAAAAGCTTGATGAGCTTTGGGGATGTCAAATCCTTAAAAGACTGCAGAAAAGTGTGGTAGCTTGATATTAGATATTTTTTCTTGTTGAGAGATAGTTAAAAGATCTTCAGTAACTTCATTCAAGTCAAGCTAGTACATTATATATACAAACAGCAGGACATGGCATAGTGCAAAACCATGATGTGCTTTTGGGATGCAATGAAATGCCCCCACATTACAGTTCTGAGTGTAAGGTTGAGTAGTGTGTTAGGTAGAAGTCACATTGTTATTGGTACAGGTGGATAGAATTAAAAGAGACAAGGTTTTTTCACACCTAGAATGTTAGCAGCTACTAGGACAGAAGCATCAAAACATGAACCATTTCAAACAACTGAAAGGGTGACACAGAGGATACCTGTCTGAAACTGGATCATAAACTTCAGCATGGTCAAGTGCCTTCGACACCTGTGAACCCCCAGCCACATACACTTTTCCACAAATAGTGGCACATGCAAAGTCAGCCCGTGCATTCCGCATACTGGCCACTCTTCTCCAATTCTTTAGAAATGGATCAAATGCCATTACATAATTTGTTTCATTAGTGCAACTAAAAGTAAATGATGGATCACATTTTGATGCTGGTGATCCATAGTATCCACCAAGAACTAAAAAACTTTTGCACACTGTTACACAGGAAAATCCAAGATGATGGAAGTCAAGTCTGGGTCTTGGCATTGGAGGCAATGGATGCCATCTATTAGCGTCAGGATCATAGGCTTCCCATAAAAGACTATCTTCTGTCAAAACAAACAACCAATCTCCACATGATCCTTGACTAGACTTTAAGCTAGAGTAGTCCAAGCTTCTCAATGCTTCTCTCCATCTCTTGGATACACTTTCTAGAATGCCATGATATCCATGTGATACCTTGGCTAGACAGTTCAATGCCAAATCATCAAGCAAACCAGGTATAATACTTTGGCAGGAAGACTCTCTTTCCCTGACCAATAAAAAATTTACATACTCATATTTTTGTCAAGAGTGTGGAATCAATAAGCAAGCCAACATTAGATCAAAAAGTTCATATGATAGAGCATCAAGCAGATGCAATCATATAATATATTAAAGAAACCACTACTCTGCCAAGAAATTGCAAAAAGGAAAGAAATCCAGAAATACCAATAACTCTATACATTCAAAAGCTGGAAAGGAAAAACTTAGATTAAGGAATATAATTCAAATATTTACAGTTCTACCATAGAAATATTAATGAGAAGAGCTTGAACTTTCCTTTTATGCAATTATGAAGTCCAAGAGGCCATGTCTACCTGTACATTTTTTGACAAGGTAAAAAAAGGGAATACTTGTGATTTGGCTTTATTTTGTCCTAACAAGTGTCACATTGTCTTCTCCCTTGTTATCTTCCTAAAGATAAATGAGATTTTATAATTTCACTATGAGAGTTTGAGGTAACAAACATGCTACTAACATTGACCATAGTAGGTATTGTTAACATGATGGTATTATTTTCGTAATATTTGACGATCTTACCCCTCATTTACTATTTATAATGAATATTTCATGAGATATGGTTATTATGAATTTTTATCATAATATACTAATTTGAATAATAAAAGAAACATATCATGAATGCTTATCTATAGGAACATTGTGGTCGTATCTTATGCAATGGTTGACACATATTCTAAGGGAATATCGGATGGAAGCTATGTTGATTATCACTACACCATTAGTAAAAAAATGTTATATATACATGTGAATGGCCTGTCATCTTCTGATTGAAATTTTGAGAATTTTTTTCTTTTTTAGAAGGCGGATCTTTATTATCATTATTTCTCAGGAGGAACATTAGAGCACACCTTTCCTTTTTGTCTACAATTTGCCATGTTATAAGCATGTATGCACTTTTCAAACAAATCCTCTGCAGCTGGATCTAATAAGAATCACTGCATTCTAACTACACATAAACGATAAATCATTTTGAGCGGACAAGTTTCAGAAATGAATAAAAAAAGAGAAATAATGTTTCTAGTTGTGACTGCCATCTGTGTATGATGTTTACATTTCTAATGAACAACATTGAGTGTGAAGCAACATTTTTAGCGACATGCCTTAGAACAAAAGTTGATAAGCTGAATGTTGATAGTTTAAAGCATTAAAAACTTTGTATAAACTTTTAATCCTCGTAACAAAATATTATTTACCACTATTTATAGAAAGTTCGTGGTGCATTTTTTCAGGTAATTAATTAAGGATGCAAAATTAAATGAGTTAAGAAATTCTAAAATTTCATGATCCAACAACAATCTCATCTTTCCCACCACTGGAAGGAGTATGCTTCATTTCCAATAGAATGATTCGGTCATACACCAATTCTTTTTATCAAGCAATACCCACCGGACAGCTAAAAAGTCAAATTATCAAGATCAAACCGAATCATCAATTGTCGCATGAAAAAAAGGCAAGAAAACTTGTTTTCGCCATTCGGTCAGCATTCTGCAACAAAAACAAGCTTTCAATCTCCAAACACGGGAAATCTCGAAAAAATGTCCCCGATCAGTGGACAAGGTGGTTCTCGGGAATTAAAGGATCGATCCAACGCAAAGGAGGGAAATCTTTCGAAGACCAAAAATGCAAAAATCGGACGCAACCGAGCGTCTTTTGAGAAATCGACTCACAGGGGAGGAGACTCCGGCACGGTAGACGCGGGGGAGCAGAGGAGGTGGTGGTCGCCGGCGCAGGAGTCCATCCGCCGAGGTGTCGTTCCGTTGCCGACGGAAACGAGGGAGGCTGTCGGCCTATTTGTGTGGAATAACGATTGGTTGGAGTTGGAGTGAGATCGGTATTTGAATCAACTCATTTGCCAAATTCCCCCTTCCTTCCGTTTCCTATTTTTAATGCGATCATTAAAAGGTTGTATTTACAAAATCACAACCGATAAATCAAAATCCAAGGTACAATTTAGAAGATAACAAAAACAATGAAGAGGTAACAGCCGAATTAAAAAAACAGAAAGTCAGTTATTGTCCTCTGTTAAAGTGTAGAAGTTACAGTCTTAGCATTGCCTTATTCTGCATTTTCAAAATTACGAGTCATCTGAAGCCTTTGTTGAAATGTATTTATTTGACTAAATTCACTTTCTTAATCTTATAGCTAAATTTTCAAATCAGAAATATGTTTGAGGATTAAGATAATATTCTTGACAAAATTGTAAAAAATCTCATTATTTCTTTCCATCCAACTACCTCAAATAAAACACATTAAAGAAATTTCAAACGGTAATTTTATGAGAAAGTGAAACTAAAATATGCTTACGTTCGTTTTGACCCTCCCAACTTTAGAATTATCAATACCATTCGTAATGAATATTGAAGATTTACTATAATAAATTAATAGTAAATCATGGTATCCTATGTACTAAATAATATTACATATATTCATAATGAATATTAAATATTTACTATAATAAATTAATAGTAAATCATGTTATCCTCATATTGGTGCGAACTTTAACGTGCAATAGTTTGATACCTTAAACATGTTACTCTTTAAGTGGATTTTTTTTCTTCACAATTCTAAAATTCAAGTTTGTATTGACAAATTTAAGGCATTTAGTATATTTTTGGACCTCTTTTTGATGATCGTAAGAAATGTCTCGTAGACAAGTACCACGCATGATACTAAAAAAATTCATGCATAGCAATTTCATAACGCATCAATGATTAAAGAAAATGTCACAATTGATATAACACTACAGTGATTTAGTGTGACGAGCGTACGCTATTCTGATGGATAGAGGAGTTTGTACATTTTGAAAATATTAAAAAGAAAATTGTTGGAAAAAAATTTCCGAGAAGGAGAAGATGGAGGTCTTCATGCTCTCAGCACCCAGCGCTCTCCTCATGATATGTAGATGACCTAATTAATACGGATGAACGCAAGTCATGTATCGAATGAAGATCTGAACCCAATTACAAGTAGTGAAATGTTGATACAAAGATTAATCTAAATGCGCAAGCAAATGTGTTCCATTTTCGCCCCCGCCTCAAATTAGGCCCGGTCCGTCAAGCCTAGTTTGCCTGCAAGAACAACGACAGAAGCTTTGTTAGAAGATCAGCCAACTGTGTTGAAGATGGAACGTAGGTTGTATGCAGATGTCCAATAACCACTTTTTTCATAAGAAAGTGATAATCAATAGCTAAATGTTTAGTTTCATCATACATAACAAGATCAATAATAGTCATGTTTAAAGCACCCGAATCATCAAAACATGTTCCTTGGCTTTCCTTGTACAATGAAGCTAATTCACCAACACTAGAATTATAAATAAGACAAAACTAGTGGAAATTATTTTCTAAATAATGTATGGGCAAATTCAGAGATTAAAGAGTAAGACGAAATGTAACTACAATTCAAAGAATCAACTATATAAAGCAAAAATATTATACATCATATAGGTATGTCGATAAACAATAAAAAGGTTTAGCCTAAATGGATGATATGATGGGGCACCATCTTTTGAACGGATGTGTTTGATACGTACAAGCGAAATTTTTTATGGTTTAAGGGTAATCTCAGTATTTTATAAAATTACCAGTCATATGATGGAATCTATGGGTTATAACATAGAGACAATGGAAAGTAAAACGATTGAACGAGAAAAATGCCTTTTTCCCTGGTCATGATTTGAATGAGCCTGTTTTTGTGGTTCAACCTCTTGGATTTTAAGATGTTAAACATCCTTATTATGCTTGTAAGCTTAGCAATGCTCTCTATGCTACAAGAGTTTCACATCCCTCTCTATGATAACCTTAGTGCCCTATATATATATATATATATATATTATATATATATCCCTACCATTAATCCAGCATTACACTCTATGATGATGAAGCACCTTGCTCTTGACCATCCCTTCTTCATCTGGGAAAAGGTAGCAGACATGTTTCTTCTAAAAGTCAACTGACCGATCTTTTCACAACAGCCTTACCTGCTGAGAGAAGTTTAATCAACTGATGCACAACCTTGGTCTTCAAACAAGCCCAAGATTGAGGGGGAGTACTAAGGAATAATATTGGAGTGTCTGTGTAAATTTGTGAAGTTGATATTTCTTATTGGTCATCCGCAGTCAGAACATATAACTCATACACCACACACAAAAACCATGAATTGGATCACAAAAAATCGAAAAGTAATTGCATAACAGATTGAATAGAAAAAAGCACAGCTTTCAAACCATGTCACAACAAGTGATGGTATAAGTTTTTCATAAAAGAAGCAGCAAAATTTACAGGAGTTCTTACAGATTGCAATGGTTGTGATCGGCATACACCAGCTTCCTCAGGTGAGCAATCTACTCCTGCGCAAGGTCTTCCAAAACAGCAGACTTGGGGTTCACCATGGGGGGGCCCTTCTCCCTCCTCTCCAACTCACCGATGTCAAAGGTGATAAGCTTGTCCCAGTTCCCTCCCTCGAAAAGCACCCCGACCTTCCCATCCGTCACCCGCTGCACAATCCCACAGTACATATGGAACGGATTGCGTTCATTCTTCACAATCACGACCATCCCGGGCATCAGCAGCGGCAGTTCCGGCGCCTTCGGCCTCGCAGCCACGACCCCATCTCCCAATCCCCCGTCCCCGTCCTTATTCTTCTTTGGGGGAGGTGGATTCTTCTCGATGAACCGCATAAGGCCCTTCTCCCCACCGGGGAATCCGCCGGTGAGACCAAGGAGCTCCTTTTCGAAGGCTCCTTCGCCGGCGTCGAAAGAGGAGGCGGTCGTGGGTGAGGAAGGGGGAGATGGGTCGGCTTCCGATGAGGTTTTTTTGGGGATATCGAGCTCTTTCTGGAGGCCTTTTTCGCCGTTGCAAAGTCCTCTGCCGCCGAGGAGCTCCAAGAGGTCGAATTTGGCTGTGGGAGTTAAGGAATGGGGGTGGCGAAGGCGATGAGCTGGGATAGAGTGATGGCGGATTGTTGGAATTTCACCTAGAAACGAGGATTTGTAGAGAAATCCGGAGGTTTGTATGGTCGGAAGAGCCAAGGGAACCATTGTTGGCGGTGCGTTTCGCCGGAGAGAGGGGGTGGTCACCGGTCAGTGGTAGGAGTTTCTTACCGCACCACGCCAAGATGGGCCCCGGAATTAAGAACGTAAAGATTGGCAAGAAATTAAGAAAAAGCAGAAAAATATAAAAAATTGCAATAATGATCATGGGCTACGTTTGAAATTACATTTCTATTTCAACTTTTTGGAAAAAGCAGTTTATTTGCCTATGTTTATTATTCGGTTATATTCTTCCATTTTACAATCAAAAGTAGCACAAGCATATTATTTTCAAGCAATTTTTCAGCCGAACAGAGATATTTTTGTCAAAGATGATACGGGAACCTTCCAGAAGAGGCAACCACCATTCTTGGCGCCGAAGAAAAATAACACATTCCAAACAGCCAGAAATGTCACGCCACAATGAAGGGCTCTTCGGTCATTCGGCGCTTTCGTGCGGGCCGCTGCTTCAGTTGATTCTCCGGGGCGACGGGCGTTCCGCTGGAGATTTCGGAGAGACGAACGAGGATATATAGAGATGATTTTTAGTCAGAGAAGGTGGGCGGGAGCGATGGAGAGAGGAAGAGGGAGGGTGTCGACTGGGATGCTGCCGCTGCTGGCGCTCCACGTCGCGAACGAGTACCTCCGCAACGGTACCAAGGCGCCGGTCACGGCGGGGTTGCTTCTCTCCAACGCCGTCATATACCTTAGGCCAGGGCCTCTCGATCGGATCCTCCCTACCATTGACGAGGTGTCCTTTAACTCCCACCTCATCGTCAAGGTAACGAGATGCGGAATCCCCTCTCCTTCAAATTCGCTCGATGAACTTTCTGAATGGAAGAGCTTGTCTAATGAGATACTGCATTTAATTGAGTCCTTTTGTATGCAAAATTCAACGCTCTTGGGTTTTAGGACTGTAAGGTTCCTCTTCAACATTGGCATCCAAGATCAAAAGTTTCAAAACACAGGGAACCATATAAAATGTATCAAGTTATGCATATAAAAACACGTATTCAAAATATTTTGATAACATCAGATTATGACAATCACAATAAAAAATAACATAATAAAAATCTATCACTCACCTCAAACAAAGCATAACTTGCTAAGGATGCATAGTTTGGGAGCATTTTATGGTGTTTTCGTTGCCAATATCCCTAGCAATATTGCGTTCAGTATATGCAATCAAACACATTTATGGACTCATCTTAGATTTTAATTCTAAGTGTTTCTTTATAATGTTCATTGCTTAGAAGCGGCAAGTAACAATAGTGCTAACTTTTGAACTTAATATACCAAAAAATAAACTCGATCTTGCTTTCAGAAAGTTCACTAATACTGTTGATATTATAAAAAATATGAGGGCTGACGAACATCAAAATTATGTGTTAGTGTTTCAAAAAATATATGTATTAAAAGTTGATGTCTGACTTTTCAATATCTTCAGTAAAAAAATTAAGATAAAGCTGAGCGACTTGTATTAACTTAATCTTTAACAAAAAAGATAAATCTGTCACTTAATTCAAGACATGTAACACAAATAAGTAATTCTATGTTTCTTTCATTGAAATAATTGTTCAATTCATTCAGGAACATGTCAATCATTGTGTTAAAAATTTTGAATAAAAAATGACGTATGTTCCTTTTTTTGTCCATGCTTTGACCTTTTTGGTTCTTGATAAGTATCATTTGTGCCCTTTTCTATACAATTCTTTTCACAAAATGGTAATACTTCTTCGACAAATGGATCCTGTCACCATATTTTCTCAATGATTTCAATTGAAATGTACACAATTTAATCAAGTTATATCATTTACTATATCTTGATCTTCTTGTTGCAATGCTTGTTAGATCTTTATCTTCTTGTTGTAAAATCTAATGTTTGGATAAGATTTACACATGTGTTGGCTATGACCCTTGGCTTTTTCAATACACCATAGGATTTTAAGTGCGTTTAACTAAAGCTTGAACCATACCCTCAGGTCATTATTTGGAAAAATTACAACTAGAAACCTGAATAAAAACTAAATTTTTGAATCAGACAGGCACTATCAAACATAATTTAATAATAAATGATATTTTTCCCAAATGGGACAAGAGCATATTTTCCTGTAGGCGTTCTAGGATAGCCTCACAAAATAATGATGGTGTAGTTTGCACCAATGGTTTTCATGTTTACTTTGGGCTCTCTTCCACCCTTGTACTTTTCAACAGATGGATTGCATCAAAATCTGTATACCTGTTGATGGAAATTCTAATTTAGCTGGTTGGGAATACAAGGTTTTTTGCTTTATGCCTCTTCCATTTGAACGATGGATAGGACTGTAAAATAAATTGAAAGAAGATGATACCTTGGAATGGACAAATAGGGACTAGATCCTAGTATCATTCTGATAACAAATATCATCCTGATGAGGTGGAATTGTGTCTTTTTTTGCCAAAGAATTTAAGAAAACCTGGAAGGATAAGTGGAACTGTTATTACTGTTAGCGCCCTTATTCAAAGTGAAAATGTTTGTGTATGGATGACTGTACGGCTATGCTGTCCTTTGGTTAAGCTCCAGTTGCCGTAAGTGTTAGTTTTCAGTACAATAACTAATTCTACCTTCATAATGGAATTACCAACTGATATAACTACATCATAACAGATATTACTAGTATTTTTAGTTGGTTACTAATTTACTGTTCAAGTTATATGTGAGTCACAAGTGCTGATCAACCAAAGAGAATGATGAGTTTATGTAGGCTCCTGAATATCCTAGCCTTACATGTAGCTGAAACTACTTGTTATCCAAATGGTTTCTGAATTTACACCAAGATTATTCTAGAAATTTTTCTACATGAAACAACATAACTACCTCTAATTTGTAAATATATTTTAAGGATTGACAATATCATATTCTCACCAAAACATAGCAAAACATCCCAGTTATAGATATTGTTGGATTGAATGGTGAGGGGGAAAAATGGCTTGAGATATTTTTCTAAATGTTTCACAGAGAACTAACACATTTTGATGGTCTTTTGTGTTAGATATTTGGTTTCTTCTTGGCTAGTGTCATAGCCTCTCAGCTCCACTGTTTTGAAGGAGTTTTGATGATATATTTCCATAAAGGTGAAAATAACTGTAAATCCTCAAAGGAATTATCAATTTCATATAACAAAAAACTAATTATCTAAACTAACTGAAAATATATCTACTATTACTGCAATCAGGCACTATGCGAAGCTCTAAGAACATGAATCCACATGCCAAATCAACATAAATCCTTATTTTACTTCATTCTTGTTTTTTCATGCTTCTATGTTATATTCTTTAGTCTAAGAAAATATTCCATTGCAATAGATAAATGTTTCGGTTTAGTTACTTCAATATTATTTGGATGATAGTTTGCTTATTTATGGATGGTACTGAAAGAAGTTATTTATCCGTGTTGCCTGAAAATTTTGTCTGGCTTTTTCAGTCTCGTTGGTGTGTGCTCTGCTCATATATTATCATTTAGCTTTTTTGAACAGTGCTGTTATTATTTACTGTTAAAGGTGATACCATACTTTCACTTCCCTTTCCATTTCCTTTGCATCTATAATATGCAAAAATTGTTCATTAGTGATATTGGATGCTTTTGAGTATGGCCTTAGTTTTTACTTCATCTGTAGTATGTCCTTATCTTCACCTCTTACATTTTGCTGAAATTTGTTTGCGACTTGCATTCTAATGTAGTGTTTTTCCTAATATTATTTTGACCAGAACAAGGATTTGAAGCGTTTCTTTTTATCAGCTTTTTACCATGTTGGGGAATCTCACCTATTTTACAATATGCTTTCACTTTTATGGAAAGGCATTCATTTGGAAAGCTCAGTGGGCAGTGTTGAGTTCGCATCCATGGTTGCAACCTTACTTGGCATGTCACAGGGTATCACACTACTTATGACAAAATTCTTGTACGTATTCTTTGATTCCAAGGCACCGTATTACAGGCATCATGCAGTTGGATTTTCTGGTGTCCTCTTTGCCTTGAAAGTGGTTCTAAATTCCCAAACAGAGAGTGACATATACGTTCACGGGCTCATTGTTCCCTCACGTTATGCTGCATGGGCGGAGTTGCTGCTCATCCAGATATTTATGCCAGAAGTGTATTTCCTCGGCCACCTTGGTGGGGTACTTGCTGGACTTCTTTATCTGTGGTTGATGCGCTCACATTCAGGTCATAACCCAATAACCGAGTTGATCAGGAATGTAAGCACTCTTGTGAGTTGGCCGATAAGGTTCTTACGAAGCTTGTTTAGGTTCAGGGGCAATAGGATAACAGGGAGGGGTAGAATTGGTGGAGCCCCATATTCAAGAGGCATCTCTGAAGTGTGGAGATGTCCCGCTTGTACGTACGACAATTCAGTGCGGAACGATGTGTGCGAAATGTGCAGTACTGAGAGAGCGGATCGTGGATATTCGATGCTCCACCGATCTTATCAATCTCGGAGCCTCTCGTTGGAGGAGATGCGCCGCAGGAGGCTTGAAAGATATAGTTGATGGTTCTACGGATGGTGGTGCTATTTCTTCATGGCACCTGGATAATGAAGAATGTAAATTGCCTACATGGTTGTAAGGTACCGTGACTTAATAAAAAAGAATTGGAAAAACGATAGGGGATTTTTTCGCTGCAACTTATGTATTTAATTATTTTTTCAAAATAAAAAATAGTTACCTAGATGATGGATCTGTAGCATAGTTTGTTTACTCTGGATTAAAATTGAACCGAATTCATCTTTGAACTCAACTAGGCTATATTTGTTAAGATTTTCGGACATAAAAGCCAGGAGTCTCAATCCTTTTGCTTTTGATCCCATGAGTCCAACAACAGACTGGTCGAAGAGGATGAAAGCATGATGGAGTCATTCGATTGTTGATTTGATTATGGTATCAGGCATGTTAATGCGACATCTGGTTTACCGAACCTTGCATCATCTATTGCCTTTTCAATTTCATACCAAATCATACCGAGATCGTACCTTGGGCCAATAAATTTTTCTTGAGATGGTAATATTAGCCGCAACTTTTTATATTCTTCAATCTTCTTGTCTACGAAGTGTTTTTCCCCTTGTCAGAGATGATTTCGTGGAACAATTCAAAGCAACAGATGGTACAGTTTTTGATGAACTTCTTAACCTGTCACAATTTATATCTTAAATAGATATTAATTTCCAAATATGTCTAAATCTGACAAATACGTTTGACCCCAATGGATACATTCAATCTCACATAGGATTATTTGCCCTAACACCCACACTATGATTGACAATGCCCTCAAAAACTCCTCTACTCTTGAAATTTTACTTTTTATCCTCCATGAGTTACAAATGAAATCTTATTTTGCAAGAGGAATACAGTGCAGTAAGGGTAGCAATCAACTGGATTGGCACTCAAGTGGCAAGTGGTCTTTGCTTTGAAATCTCATGCAAGTAATCTTTTCCTTCTCTCATTCATTTTCCTCCTTTCCACAACAGATACCACTACTTCATCCTTTAACCGCAAAAAACTACTTAAATAAACTTCCCCGACCTTCTTCCAAACATCAAAAAAACCCTTAATTATAGCCCCAATTTTAGAAAACAAACATTTAAAAATCAGAACACTTAAGTCACATGCAAATCCTAGTCACAACAACAAAAGCCAACATGATATATAAACTCACCAAGGGTAGGAAAATGAATACCATGAGTACAGGACTATGGAGAGCATTGTCAATCATATCAGGGGCAAAGAGAAATTACCCCCTTTTAGAGATTGTCTCAAAGCAAAATTTGTATGAGACATCAATAATCAACCATATGCAGTTGAATATTAGGAATATTGAGAATAATGTAAAATGCTGTTGAATGTAAATAATTTGAAATTTCTTTCACAAATCAAGATTAATCAGCCATATGTTCTATTTGAAATTTAAATAGAAATATAATTTTCTGAGCGGAAAAATAAAAATTTAAATTTAAATTAATAATGGATTCATAAATGATTATGGCTACAGGTGCCAATAAATTTGAATACAAATATCCTAACTTTGACAAAAATCAATCATGGGTAATCAGATCACCATGCATTTTACCCTAAATTTAATCCTTTTGTTGCTCTGAGAGATCCATGAATTCAGATCCTAATGCATAGATAGAAGTAGTCCTCGATTACATGTCTTTTTTTTTTCCAGGATCTAGATTTCCTCAATCAGATGTATTAACATGTGAAATTGCTCTAGTTATTTTTTTTTAATTTGGATTACTTCATTTTTTCGAAAAAAACCATAAATTCACATGTAAATTTCATACATATTGTCAAATTTTGGATATCCAAATAACATCCCTTTAAATACCAAATGATCGGGAAGATGACAAAAGTAATATTGAAATCAAAGGCCTCAGACTCAACCTCAAAAAGGGCAGCTAATTAATCATTAGCATAAAGAGAAAAAAATGACTTCATTTTATTAGAGAAGGCAGCATATGTACAACAGAAAACCAGGTCGACCATAATACAGAACCTAAAGAAGAGTGAAACTAAAGAAAGATCTTCCATCTTAGTTTTAAACTGCGTAATACAGCAACCTGGTTAAATTGTCATCTGCATTGTTCTTCTCGGCCTTGTTGAAGCAAGCTCAACCGTGACGATGAAAGATGACTTACCTGACTCCCTGAGATAACGGACATCCCCATCCATGAGCCTCAGTAGCTTTCTGCAGACCAGCAAGCCGATGCCCTCCTCAGTCACGTCTTCTTCACTTTCAAACATTTGCGAGAGCAAGGCTTCAGGAACTCTACCTCCCGTGTGAGATATCCTGAAAGAGGCATGGCAAATAAGCATTCACAATCCAACCAACAAAATTAACAATGACTGATTCAAGCATTTTGTGGAATTTGTGACAAGCTAGAACAACTTAAAATAACAATTCATCCAGTTATCAAGAAAACAGTATGGTAGAGCATTATGGGTTATGTATTCTGCAACAAAGACCACGACAATGGCCAGCCTAGAGACCATTAGTCCAATTGGACATCGATTTCAGTAGAACTTGCTGAACAGGCAGTATGACCCCACTTGCACCTAAACTGATGTAAGCCCACGATATCTGGGATTTGCTGATTAAGCTACAGTATGTTAAAGCAGCTTATACCGTTTATAATAATGACACACATTTTGCTATAGTTTTCCTTTCTACTTTATCAACAAGTAGATATCCTCCTGCAAGTAGAAAGATAGAACCTCATTTATGGTGCAATGCATACTTCAGACAATTCGTGATATAGTCTCATTATATGAAGTCATACCATATGAATCTTTTTCTTGCATCTGTCTATGATTAAATTACATAAATTTAAATTTTTTCTCACGATTCCTAACCAAGTGGTTTTAATCTTTCTCTAACTTCTTTTAGTTTTTTCTATACCACTAAATTTTTCTCTTCTAACTAATATATCATTTGACTTCCTAATGACATGACCAAACCATCTAATGCAATTTTCTTCAATCTTATATTTAATTGCTGTAGCTCTTTACTTTATCCCTTGCAGTGTTATCATTCATGCATCTAAACATTCACATCTCTATAATATAACTTTTTGCATATGATTATGTTTTATAGCTTAACATACTAAATACTTCCTTCAATGCAATGCACACTTTAGACAGCTTCCTAAATGCTATACTCAATATTTTACAATGGAAAGTGCTTTTGATGTAACAGATGTTAGCAACAGCCAGCAGCTATCATTAAGCTTTGAGAATTAAGCACAGGAAGCACCTTTCATAAATACGAAGTGCACAAAAGAGGATCACCTGAGTTCTAAATGTGTGACATGAAGAGTCTTGCCTAAACGATCCCTGAATACACTGGCACTGATTTCAACACGCCCCCCAGATGGAGAGTACTTTACAGATACCAAGAGTAGATCAGCAATGATTTGTTGAAGCCTTGGGCAATCTCCGTAAAATTCTTCAGCCATAAGCTGATCCGACAGATCATGAACAATTTGAATGCCCTTCCCTCTGCTTAGTATCATGACTTGGCTTATAGCAGTGAGTAGCACATCCTTTAGGTTGAACTCAGTCATATCTAAACCCAAACAACTGGTAGACATACACCAAATGAGTGGAGTTGTTAAACATAACGTTTGCAGGAAAAGGATTCATAATTTGAAATAAGTTTTTAGTCACAAGGATGCAAGATAAAAATGAAAAGCAACAACCTGAGAAGAAAAAAACAGTCAATTAAATAGTCTTGACCAGAAGATCATTCTGAATTCTCGAGAAATTTGAAAGGTACATAAACTAGGGAAAAGAAACAACCTGTCTGCGATGCTTTCCAAATCCAAGTCATCAAGGATCTTGTTTAGCTGATTATGGCACCTAGCACCAGTATTCAGGAGCTGCTTCTGTTCCTCGTCCAAATTGGTACCCTCCAGCAGCTGCTGAGTATACATGACACCAGAGATAGGATTCCTGATTCCATGCCTTATGTAAGAGAGTGCTTTCAATTGCTTTGTGGCACTCTGCTCCGAAAGGCGTTGTACATGGATCACCTGCTGCAATTCATGACTAGCAATGTGCAAGAAGCAGAATACCCCAGTGACATTTCCATCTGCATCCAGCCTTGTGGTGATCGAGAGCAAGCACTCAATGTACTTACCACCACGAGAGAAGAATCTGAAAGGAACTTGTTCCACTGTCTGGCTTGTCATTGCATTGTTAATCAAAACACTCAGATTCACCAGGGCATCTTGATTCTTCAGGCGGCAAGAGGCCATGTGTGTCCCAAACACCTCGCCGAGAAGCAACTTATCTATCACATCAGCCCTATCCCAGCCTGAAAGCTTGGTCATTGCGGAGTTCCATTCAGAGCACCACCCAAACTCATCAGCACCAAATATTGGAGGGATCAAGGGGCTGGGGTTCTGCACAATTGCCTTGTAATCACCTTCAATCCGGGTGAACTTGTCCATCACAATCTTATGGCTGGTCACGTCCTGGGCAACAAAACACACACCCACAACGTTTTCGTGGACGTCACGGCTTGCACAGGCATTTACGATCAATATGACAGGGCCTTCGTCTCTTTGAGCACCATACGTTTTCATCTGGAACTCAATATTCTTTTCTTCGCTCCCTGATCACAAGCAAGATCACAAATGTTAACAAAGCTTTATGTGGATTGCCAAAACCCACGCTCTCCATTCCTAATAAAAACAAGTACACCATCAGCAAACAAAGAGCACGAAGCTCAGTAGTAGCTCACCTTGCAAGGCCAGGGTAAGCATGGCTTTGACAGTGTCTACCGAGATATCCTCCACAAGGCTAAGCAGATGCTTTCCCATGGCATGCTTGACGGAAAGGCCAGTCAGCTCTGCAATCTTCATATTCCATCCATTGATGAGACCATCTGCATCAACCGCCAGGATGGGAACGGTTGCTGTCTCGATCAGCCGGACAATCTCATTTGTCACTGCTTGCAGTTCTGCCATGTCGTTAAGCCTGAGCTCACTGATGCGAGAGTCGATCGGAGCCTTCTTAGCTCTCTCCTCGTTACCGATGGCTCCTCGGAGAATAAGCTGCAAGGAGTGGATGGCATCCATCTCGTAGTCCTTCCAGGGAACGCTCCTTGTCTTTACGACCTCAAGGAAAGCCTTGAACGACGATCTTGGATGCATCCTCCTGCCATCGTCCTGTTCGCCAGGCTCATGCTTGGCTCCTCCCCATCTGATCTCCGCAGCGGTGTGGGACCTGAACCAGAAAAGGATGTCCTTGGGTGTAATCCGGGCGGCGGCCATGCCACAGACCGCATCTCCGAGTGCGAAGGCGCCGGCGTACCCAGCGTCCTGCAGGCTGTCCGTGCTCAAACCGGTGGTGTCCATGTGGTGCTCTGCGAGCCAATCGGCGATATCACGGATGTGGGACTCGGACGGGCAGATACCGAGGCGCCAGATCCTGTTCTCGTATAGGAGGGCGGCGCCGTCGCACTTCACCAGGTCCATGATGTTGGGGCTCTGTGACACGATTCCAAGGGGAGGGTCACCAAGAAGCATGTCACATAGCACGGTCTGGGTCCGTAGAATGTTCTTCTCTCGGATCTGGCTCTCCAGCTCGAGCTCCTTGTTCACATGGATGGCGAATACCTGCGCCAAGAATTCACAGGCGTAGCGCAGGGGGAAAGGGACGAACCTCGGCGTCGAATTGTGGCATACCACCAAACCCCACAGCCTCTTCCTCTTCTGCTGCTGTTGCTGTGGCCCATTCTCCTGAGCCCCATCCTCTTCCTCTTCATTGACGATCACGGCCAACACCAGCGAGGCTATGGATTTCATATTCTCCATGAACTGCAGGTGGCAGCTGTGGGCGGCCCTAAGGGTGGAACCGCAGAACGTGAAGTCGAAGTTCAGCCTCTCGTCCTGGTGCACCTTCACGGGCGTCGCGCGGCAGTCACAGATCATGCGTACCTTGTTTTTCATAAAGAGGAACCTTGCCGCCTGCGGTATGTCGGTCGCCGGATAATGCAGACCCTTGTACGGCTCCAGGCCGGGCTTCGTCACTTCCGCCACCACCTCCCCGTGATCGTCCTCGTGGAATTTGTATGCCATCACCCTGTCGTATCCAGTCAGCTCGAAGACCTCCTGTACGACAGTGTCGCATAGTTTCTGCATGCTACCACCAGGCAACGACTGCAGGCGGGATATGGCCTTGGCAGCGAGCTTGTAGGACTGGAGAGCTCCGGCGGCGGTCATGGGTAGCTCGGAAGGCTTCACGGGTTCGAAATCCACCACCAGACAACCAGTTACCCTGTGCAGGATGGCGTAGAACGGCTTGCCGGAGGTCTTGCAGTGGACCAAGATGGGGTTCAACAGCGTCACTTCGCCGAAACCCAACGCCTTCTGAAGAGCGGCGGTGCTCGGGGCGGTGAAGATCGTCCTCAGGTCAGTGCCTATTCCAAGCGTGGGGTGCTCGCCGACGCTCGGGACGGCGTGGCTGACCATAGTAAGCATCTCGGGAGCGTTCTCGCTGTAGGCGTTGACCTTGAACGTCTTCTCATCAATGGCCAGCAAGCACCCAAACGGCTGGATCAGCTTCCCCTTCTGTATGTGCTGCAGGTACGCCGTCACCTTCTCGGACCTCTTCTGGTCGGGGCCGGCGGTCTTCTGGACGGTGACGGTCTGCGAGTAGTCGAAGGAGTCACCAAGTTGCTCGAAATCCGCATTGAGCCTGGCGTCCACAGTGGTCTGGGCCACGATTCTGGCGCTGTGCCTGTTGTTCCTGTTGGAACCGGCCGAAGGCTGTGGCGGCGGCCTGGAGGAAGACATCTTTCTTCACAACGCAAGGATTGGGATTACTTGTGGGCGACTTTCCTGCAACAAAAAAGAGAAGAGTTTCAGGGATGAGAGGGCAATGGTGCTCAGATGAAAAAGGGATCTGCTTTTCCCAACCCACCCACTATTAAGAGAAAGAAAGCAACCTGGAAGATCTAGCTAGAGCTTATCAGTACCCAAAAGTGTAAAAGACCCTTCTGGCAATTCAAAAGCTAATCAGTGGAATCCCCTTTATCCAAGAGCTAGCTTTCCCTTGTTACTGGTTGGGATGGAACCACACCTTTTCCATTTTCCCCTTTCAATGAACTCCAAGACACAGAACAGAGGATCCTTGAGCGAGCTCCAGCAGTAAAAATCAAAAGAGAGGGAGACAGGGAGAGAAATAAACAGAACAGAATCACCTAGTTCTTCACAGCAATCGCAGTAAAAACCAGTTCCAAACACCACCCCAAGCAACAATCGCAAGATAAAGAACCAACGCTCAAAACCCACTTCTTGTTCTTCAGGAAAAAGGGTAAAAACAACTATCCTTCCGGAAAGCCCAGACCCCGAAACGAGAAGAAAAAAGAGAGGAGGAACCCATGGAATGATTACTCACCGCAGCAACCGAGGACAGGGGACCTATCAAATATGGGGCGTATTTCCCCACTGATATGATATCCTCCTCACCTCATCGTGATCTAGTCCGCACAAGGACAAGTAGCGGGGTGACACGGCAGCAGCTGCTGGTGGACGGGTAAAGTAATGAACAGTGGCGAAATCCCGCGGGATCGTTGATGTAATCCCCACAAGGACAAGTGGTGGAATGGTGCGGCAGCTGCCGGTGGACGGCCAAAGTGAGTGATGAACAGCGGTGTAATCCCGTGGGAACCTTGAGCAGGGTCGGGAATCGAAGTGTTGCCACTGGTTTTGGGGTGAAGCCGTCACCGTGATATGGTGGTGGTTTATCGTGACGACGATGATGATGATAAGAAGGTCCTCCGTTTTGGGCCGTCTGTCTCGATCTTTTTCTCTAGGATATGGTGTGTGGTTTCAAACTTTTTCTAATGTAACGAGATAAACAGATTAAATAGAAATTTTAATTACGAAATCAACAAGTCCATCGAATAGTCTTAAGCTTATGTAATCTCAGAAAAGACAGATTCTTGAAAGAAATATCATAACAAAAGAAAGACGGAAAGGTGAAGACGGACAGGGATGAATTGATGTCCTCCCCTTAATTTCAGTTAAAATCGATCAGATTGTTTTCCTTCGTATTGTCCAAAGTCTTTGGTAGATGATAATTTTAATTAGATTAATTTTCTTTAACAATGTCAGCATTTACTCTTTACGGTCAAATTAACTAACTAAAAAAATTAAGACTCACAGTATTATTGAATGTCAAATAAGTATTTTCAACTTCACATCAAAAAGTTTTATTATTCTTATCAATCGAAATAAAATCCAAAGCATGGGATTAATAGAAAGCAAACAACTTTAGAAAAGGAAGACGGGAGACCAAGAGAAAGCATATTGTGTAGTTCACAAATAAATGTTTATTACTTTTTAAACACAAGTTACAATAAGTGTTAAGTTGTATCCCTTTGTTGGCCTTTTTTTTTTTTTTTTTTCATAAATAATTTATCATATACGATACTCTAAGCTAAGATTTTCGCTTTAAGCAGAGTTTTAGTTTTTCAGATTTATTCATAAAAATCAAACCTTAATCCACCATCCGTAAGGTTGTTATATCAAAATTTCATAGAATTTAATTCTTTCATAAATGGTACTTAGATTAAATATTCAATTTTTATTCGTTTAGATATTATCACTATATGGCCATAGATATAGAGTAAAAATGTAAGATTTATTTGCAAACAAATCAAAGTGGAAAATAAAAAACTTCTAAAATAGAAACGCATAAAGATGGATTTTATTGATGAACCATCTAATACCAACGAGGAACATTTAAGTGACTATGGATGAATTAACTAAGCTTGCAAAATTCTTATAAATTAAAATAGATCAAAATTCAGGTGCGTTGATTTTAAGAAACCGTAACCAATATCAACTGTCAAACTAAAATCTTTGATTTATATTCAACTTTTACAAATGTTTACACAAATCGGCACTACTTTTTATCTTTAAATTGATAGTCAATTTGAAAATATAATTTAGAAACTAGAAAAGGTTACAAAATTAATTTGAAATTTAAGGGTTGTTTGTATATTTGGAAAATGTTGGAAATAAAATGATAAAAAATTATAGAAAATATCATAAAGAAAATTAACAGAAAATCTATAGAAAATCAAAGTGTCTATGCATGTAATAGAAAACGACGAAATTTGAAATATGTGTGTTTGTGCATAGAATAAAAAATGATATAAAATTATAAAATATAAAATATGTATGCTTGCTCACATATTAAAAAATATTAAAGATTAACTAAATTTAATATTTATTATTTATATTTAGAAGATAGAGAATAAGAAAATTTATCATAAATAATACAAAATAGTTACAACATAAAATACATATCACATCTTTCTATTATTCCACATATCTCTCATAATATTGATATGTATTGTATAAGCAATTTATTTTCTATAATCCTGACTTGATTCAACAGTAGCAGATATAGCTTTTTCTGTAAAAGTTTGTTGAACATTATCATTTGTCATTTTTTGTAATTCTTCTTGCTCATCTTCAAGTAAATATGTTTTATTTACTTTTTGAATAAAATTGTGAACTAAGAAACATGTCAATACAATCTTTCCTTGTGTTTCAAAAGAAAATAACATATAACCTCGTAAAATTGAGAATCGATGTTTGATTATTTTAAATGTACATTCAATTAATGTCTTTAACTATAAAACTTTTCTAACTCCATGTGAAATTTTTCCTTGATGTAGTCTTATTTCCATGATCATTAATTTATGTCATTGTCTATAAATGTATTCTTTACATGATTAAAATACATTACAAGTAATTAAAATTGATATAAAAATATAATGTCAAGCATTCAAGTGAAACAGATTAACAGTTACACAATTTTGATCAACATTATTCATTTAAAACTAACAAATCGAAGTAAAGTACACAAATGTGTAAAAGATAAACAAGAAAATCAGCATTTGAATAATAACAAAAGAAATAAAGCATTGAATAACTTTCTTTATAGATGACCAGCATTTGAATAATAACAATTTATAGGGATGTAGATATTTTTGAGTACTAATGAGTCAATCCATTAAATACAAAGACGTAGATATTAAAAACTATTAGAGGAAAATGATGAATCAGATATGTTAAAACTAAAACACTAGAAAAATGACAACATGACAAGATGAAAGGAACCTAAAAGGAAAAAAAAGAAGTCAGCACCAAATGATAGAAATTCTTTGAAAAAGACATCATCAAGAGCTAATAGAAACTCATTACACCATTTTTAAATAATAGAGCAATTGCAAAGAATTTTAATGAAATCGTACAGGTGGCAGCTCCACCACCTACAGAACTTCCTAGACCTACCTCATCATACCGATCATACAAAGACCGCTTGTTATCATCTGACGATACCTATAATATATTTATTTAGTGTTTAGACGAGGAAAAAAAAATGCTAACATCCTGACAACAGTAAGTTTGCCAAATTACACGTGCAAATTGACACATTTGCTTAAGTCAACCCCTACAGGAACGAGAGCAAGCAACATATTAAAGACAATTGGTGCAAGACAATCGAGTTTTTTAGCACAATAGGTAAGGGAATGAGAAAGAAATTGCGTCCAAACGGCTAGTTTGCTAAATCAACAAATTCTATATTTTGCTCGACAATCACAGTGATTATATTTTGATTTTTCAATAGCATCCAATATTTAATATTCAAATTTAAGTTTCAAATTCGTATCTTAAACATCTACATTAGATCTCAGCATTCATTTGCAGATCAATAAATTTCATCAATCAAAAATTAAGCATGTTGTGCATGGTGATAAAGTAGTTACAAAGTAAGGGAGGAATATGTAACGTACTTCATATGCAGTGCTGATCTCCTTAAACTTATCACCTGCATTGGGCTGCTTATTTACATCTGGATGATACTTTAACAAGTAAAACTCTATGTTAGAACAATAAAATTACACCATTTTAAATGGAAACCATTCCCAAGGGTATCCATTTTAAATGAAAACCAATTGTCAAGATCTTGTAACAATGGTCTTTTAAATAGAAGCAACCATTCCCAAGGGTATCCATGGACTCAGAAACGATGTATTGCACCAAAATTATTGAAAATTAGATGACCAATTTTACTGATTACCTGTGTAAGGAGACGATGGCGAGATGCGTGACAGATGAAGGCAAAGATGCATAAGGAGATGATAATGTGGGTGAGAATGTAGAAAAAGATGACGTCACAAACAATGATGCAGAAGAAGACGATGTCGTAGGGTGAGGATGCGAAAGGAGACAATGCTGTGGAGCAAGGATGTGTGAGGAGACAACACTACGAGTGATGATGCAAAAGGAGACGATGTCGCAAGGTGAGGATGTACGAGGAGACGACACTAAGAGCGAGTATGCGAAAGGAGATGATGTCGCAAACGAAGATGTGAAAGGAAACAATGTTGTAGGCAAGAATGCACAAAGAGACGACGCTATGGGGTGAATATGTGCGAGGAGATGACGCTACGGGGATGAGTGAGGAGACGACGTTGTAGGGCAAAGATATATGAGAAGTGGACAACGCTATAGGGCAAGGATGCACAAGGATGTGTGAGAAAATGATATCGCAGCAGGACGAGGATCCGTGAGGGGGAGATGAGGGCAGGACACAAAGAGAGATTTCTATCATTTTCACTTTAGGTGTGGTTAGAAAACAATGAAAACCCAATATACAATATGTTTTTTATACAACGAAAAAAATTTGAGATATACAGATACCTGGAAAATGACAGAAAATTTTTCATCAATTTATTTTTCATTATTTTCTAGGTACACAAACAACATCTTTAATATAAAATATCTTCTTGAACTACACTTATATGTAAGACCCATTGGACATGTATTTCATGCATTGATGTCAAGAAAGCATATATCCGATGAATCTCTTATCACAAATATTAGAATTAATTTACTTTAGAGTAAATGTTACATTATTAATAAATTTGAGCAATGAAAATTACATAAAAAAATTTATAATTGTCCGCTCAAAATTTAAGTTACATCCAATGAAATTCTGTCATGCAACAAATGCTACGCGAGAGAGTAGAGTTTTGAGAATTTTACTCTTGTACGGTAATTAATAACTTTTTATAATAGCTACCAGATCAATATGTTATTTAATCATCCACATGTTATTGGGTCTAATGGATCACAATGCTATTAGGTAAAACGGTGCATCACTTCTAAATAAATTAATATGTTATAACAACCTCGGTATATTGACAGGTTAAATTGATCTGTCATTTTTACTCTAGAAAGTAGCTACATTTTCAGTCCAAAGAATAGTATATCCATACTTAAAATTGATATGTCATTTTTGTTCTAGAGTAAAGTTGCACCATTGGAAGCACTAAACAATACATTGGTATGCTATTTGTGTTGAGTAAGTCTCCATGTCACATAAATTTCTTAAGTGTATAAATGTATTCTGTCTTAATACATGTCCTAACATGAGAGTATTCGTTGGAGATTTACATATTTGCCCGAAGACTTGTCAACAATATACAAAATTTTATGGAAATCGTGAAATATAATGTTCGGAATTCCTTTTTCTTCACTTGATCGTCATCTATTGATATTCCTACGTGTAGCAAACGATGGATAGCGATGGTCGTGACGTCACATCTGAAGGCATATATGGAGGTGTTGATGATTTTCCTTCTATAGGTTTAGGGTTTGAAAGAAGAAGAAGAAGAAGAAGAAGAAGAAGAATAAGAGGTGGGAAGGTCGAGGGGTGTTCCATTGAAAAATAATAAATGAACGAAGAGATAAAGTGCGAAGAAGATCAAGGGAGTGGGGAAAGGAACAAGAAATCAAAGATGCATGGGCGGAGAAAGCGAGTGCATGTGACAAAGTGGGAAGGAGGGGGGGGGGGGGGGGGGGGGGGGGGGGGGGGGGGTGAACCAACTAATTATTGCAATAAATGACTGGTATGAAATAAATTATTGCAATATCTTTTCTCGATTGCAATAAATGACTTTTTCATAGATTTTCCCTCATCAATGTCCTACCATTGTAGAATTACAATGACTGGTATGAACACCCAAATCAAAAATATTGATGAAATTCCACAGAAAGCTTGTAAAGGTACGGTGTAGATACTGGCCGTCCTCATCATGTACTCACTTGATCTTAACGAGAAACTGTCCTTACCGATGTCCTTTCTAAATTATTGCAAGGACGTGCCCTTCATAAAATTGATCACATATATCTTGTAATGTATAAATCATAAGAAGATTGTTTCTATGTTTATTTTCTTGGTGACCACTGAGTCATGGTGTATAAAAAGAAGAGATGTATGTGCCACATAAAAAGAGGATTTCATGCCTAGTGGAAGGTAAAGAAGTGGTCGCCTGTCTTTATGTCTCGTAGAAGAAGAGAGTTAGAAAACTATCGTTGCCTGTTTTAAATAAATACGATATCAAAAAATAATTTAAATAAATTTAAAAATATTTTCTTTTGGAAAATGAAACTAGAGTATTCTCCAAAAGCAAGATCCGCTCCATTCAAACGTAACTATTACATAAACAAGAAACTAATACCTTTACCAATGAAATTAATTATTGATCATATTGAGTGTTCCCTGCTTTCACAGGGCAAATCATTGATTGATTGAATCGATGCATACACACTAAAATCGTTGTCATTTCCATCATTAAATCCACTATACGCATCATTCCGCATCTATTTTTCTTCGGGAATAGTTTTATAATGTCCAAAAGTAATTAGCTCACACTATTACATAGTACTTTCAAAAAATAAACAAATTGTAAACCTCGCCAAGCATCTTTATACAGCAAGAAACAAATGTAATCAGGCCAGTGCGGACGGAAGCTTGATGTCACCTCGAGCTCACTATTATCAGAAAAATTACCTTATGTACAAGTGGTTACATTTCTGATACCCGGCCTTTCCAATGAACGCCGCAATTTTGTAGTTTCCGCTCACTTAGACTACAAAAATAATGCAGACCTAGAGAACAATAAGGCAAGCATGAATTCCTCTAGAACGCCGGCAATTTGTAATTTATATTCTGCAGAAACCTGGTGACAACATTTCACAAACAAAACTTGCGAGAGACCAAACATTTTACTAGATATTTTTTATCTTCCCCTGCACTTAGAATTATTTTTAGATCAACAAATTCATCGAAAAACTCAAATAATCAAGTCCCGAAGCTTCAGTATTTCTATTATCACATCAAGAACAATAAAAATTTCCATCGATCATCTTTAGAAATGTAAAAAATATTCTTGGCTGCATGGGATTTCAACGGTCTTACGGTTAACCCACAAATATGGTAATATTTGCGTACCAACCGAACAATACCATGGTTTTACTTTTTAGCTCCATGGAAACTTAATCATACCAAGGTGTTGCGAAATAAATAAGAAACTACAAATATAGTCATGCATCATATGCAGGACTTTCTAGGAAAAATTCAACAAGACAGTAAAAGAAGACATGAAGAATCGATGCAAAAATGAGCTTCTGTTTCCATTTCAATCTAGTCATAAAAAATCCAAGGTAACAACCATGAATGGTCTGAGGCCATTCTCCTGGACATATTGCAAATGCTAATTATGTGAATTGCCTTTTCTAACTCATTTTTTGTTCCACTACTTCTAAGTAATTTACTTCACAAGTTCAAAATTTAGAACCTTATTTCCCCTGCATAGATATTTCAACATGGACATATTTCAATGGGAATGTGACATATACACATCTATGATTTCTGTAATCCTTCTTGCATGTCCAACAATTGTCCACTAGAAGTGACATATATTACATCCATGACCTATGTAATTCAGGTATCCTCAATCCATATGATTCACATGTTCGTAATGCATTGGATGATACGTAAAAATGGATTAGAACATTTTCGATAGCATTCCTATGCATGATGGGTCACCTAAGACAGTTTCAATTAGATTAACTCCTTTGTAGATCAAAAGCTACGTCATTAATTGCAAAAGCTACGTCATTTTCGATAGCATTTGCAAGCATGTTTATGATATATTCATTTTCACAATCTGCTTCATATTGATGGATTCCTAAAGTCCAGGAGTGCAATTTCATAAACTTCCATCTTTGGATTTCATTCATCTACATGACTGGTTACAAGTAGCTGGGGTAGGGCGCCATACAAATTTGGAATTTGTAAAACGAGCTAGTTCAATGACAATGGCAAAAATTAACATATCTGAAAATATAGTTCCCCAAAAAAATAAATAATTTTAAAATTCAATTATATGATTGAAACATCTGAATTTGGGAAAATTAATTCAAGAACATATATTAGGATGTATTTTAATGTAGAGGCATTGATTATTCAACTTTATGCTAAAGAATTAACCTAACCACAAACACTAAATGTAGTAACTTATTCTAATTATACCATTCTCTGTTTTAAAATATATAAGCATCTCTTCTGTACTCCACAGTTGAATACTCATCCCATGATAAAGTTGTTTGTTGAATATTCACAAATGTAAACTAATTTCTTTGCGCTGTCATTTTTTCATTTAAAACATAAACTACACTACAGAGTTGGTGTTTTTAAATTCATGAATTTGGCTCCAATTACAATCTAAAGAAAATCAATTCAAGTTCCTAAACCATGATTTAAAGGAAATCAAAACTTTCGGTAATTATAATATGATCATCAAGCTTGTAAATTATATGTTCTAGTTTGTAAGTTAACTATTACTTAGACAAATTTGATTATATTTTCCAATATATATATTTTCAAAATTTATGACCTGCACAACACTTATTTTTTGTCATTATTGTAAAGTTTAACAAAATGGAGTCACTAATTAATTTGAAATGTCATTGTCCCCAACACTAAAGTACGTCCAAAAATGTTTTCTTGAATTAATTATCCCTAATTTTTGATAAATATAAAGAGACATCATTTTCAGATGTATGCATCGAATTAAATAAAACTACACAAGATACAATAATAATCTGAACCATAATCTCATTGTGTGGGTTAGCCACATGAATCTTTTTCTTCCAAATATTTCTATCTATTACTGCAAGATAAAAATTTAATTATTTTACCTGATTTTAATTGATTTATTTGATCAAAGTTCAATGTAATGAAGAAACCTAAACATATTCCAATGTGTTCATGTTCGTATCTAAATTTATCATATGTGTTTTCAGATTGGAAACCATAAAGCCATATGAATTGCAACCTTGAATTATGATGGTAGAAAAACATGTATACAAGGCAGTATGGACATTATGTGTGTGTAATGAGTGATGAAGATGATAGAAAAGTCACTTTATCTTGTAGAATAGGTGTCATCTCTGATGCTACATTGAATTTAAAACATCTAAATCAAAACCAATTAGCAAATGACTAAAGAGACAATAGATTTTTACAGCCAAGCAATCTTATAATCATGAATCATCTGATATTGGATTAATTGTCTGATTTTCAGATAACTTGCAACTACTTGTTAAATAATTCCTGCATATATCTGGAAACTGGTGAAGTGCGAGACAAAAATAGTTATTTGACCTTTTCACAAATGTGGTTTGACTCATATATATCAACTCAACAAATTGGGAGAGTATAACGGCTACATAGGAGGCTAACAATTTCATATGTAAATTCTTAAACAATATTATATGATCCAATAGGCGACTGATGATGGGCACAGTTTGGGTACAGACCAAGTGCAAGGTGGCGTATATGTGCCACTCAGCATATATGTGTCACTCACATGCAGCACTTAAAGAGTGGATACATATCCAAATGAAATCATGGAATATATCCTAATCTCTCATTCTACAACAGGAACATACAGCCAGCAGCAAGGATATGGAGATGGATGGAAGACAGAGAGGACTATGGTACAGTCAGTTGATTCGTGTAAAATATGTTACATAGATTTCTTCAAAAAATTTTGGTTCTTTTAAATTTCTCATATAAAAAAAAATTTACCACCTTGAATGGATGTATCTTGTATTGTAGCACACAAATGTCTTTATGTAACAACTATTATATGTTTGATTTAAACAAAGATCATTTTTTTCAGTTATTTGAAAAGAAAGAACTTAAAAAAGGAAAAGGATGCACCACTCCATTACTGAAGAAAATTAATTTCTTCCACAAATGTCACAAGGAGAAAAGGCTAACCGTCAAGAAATACTAAAATTTCTAATTTATTTATGTATTATTTTCCAATACCAAAAAAAAGGTATCATGTATGGTTATGCTAAGAAATTTATATATACCTTTTAGTTATGAAAGATTGCTGGAAAGCCTCTTCAAATGCCTTGCCTTTTGTTCTTGCTCCTTCTCTGAGCGGATGGCAACCATCTCTTTTGTCATTGCAGACTTCTCCCTCTGAAATTTCTTTGCTTCCACTTCCATTGCTTTGGTCAAAGTGTCTACTTTTCTCGTAAGTGTCTAAATAGATAATAAAGTGTGGAAGTTAATACAGGAAAATTGAATCACGCAATCAATTTCAAAATGCAGATAATATAAAAGTACCTCAATTGAAGAATCCCTGTCCTTGAGTCCTTGGTCCTTCTCATTGCAAGCTTTTCTTAAAGCAACTACCTCCTTCTGCAGAAGCTCATGCAATACACCTGATACCAAATCATCCCCTGATTCTTCTGTAGGTGTGGGCGAATTTCCATTAGTGGTCTTTTCCGTGTTGATTGATAGATTATTGATACATAAGCCATCAGCTTCATTTTTCGAAGTCTTATAATTAGTTGAATCTTGAAATGATTCAGCTCGACAGCAAGTAGATGCACTACCACCATCAAAGGACCTAGATACTCCTTTAGCATGTTTCAATGTTGAGTTTGAGTTCCTAGATAATGATGATGATCTTACAAGTGGAGGTGTTGACTTTTTTGAAGAAATTCCATTCCCTGACATGCTACAACCACCCAATGATATGAACTTAGGAGACCCATTACAACGTGGCATGAATGATTTTAGACTGTCTTCTATAACCTTCAAACGCATCTGGAACTTTTCCTGTAGAGCCAGATAAATTTCTAATTCATAAAAGCAAATTGAGAAATATAACCAAGATAATGTATGATAGAGATATACCTTAAGCTGAGTTTCTGCCTTGGCTGTACGTTCTGCAGTTGATAGCTTGTCACGAAGCTGCTGCATTTCTCCCTATAAGGCCATCAAACTGATTATACAATTTATCAAATTAGTTGGCCTGTAAATGTGCTTTACAGTCTTAGACCAGTACCATCAAGAAACGCCTTTCTTCAAGCCATCGCTTAACAGGCATAACCTTATCATTTGCATCTTTCCATTCATTGGCAATTACAACTGCAACTCGATTTTCTGTGACCTTTGCACGAGACAATGTCCTTTCAAGGGTTTTCTTCTCCCCCTGAAGACAATGATAAAGACAGAGTGACGGACTAAACATCAACTGGCATCTAAAGCATTAGCTGCAGAAGGTAGATAAAATAGAGAATCCAAACCTTCAGTTCATTAACTTGCCGCTGATAATCACGGACAGCATTAGCAGCAGCAGCTCCTGAAAGAAGGGCCTCTTCAAGTTCATGGACTGTCTGTCCCAGCTTCTCAACCTC
Source organism: Cymodocea nodosa (assembly GCA_036874045.1). NCBI lineage: Eukaryota > Viridiplantae > Streptophyta > Magnoliopsida > Alismatales > Cymodoceaceae > Cymodocea > Cymodocea nodosa. Next base: position 3,083,534 of record CM072338.1, on the reverse strand, counting down.
TGCAACCTTTTGACGATGCATTTTATCTAAGATTTTATATTCCTCCTGCAATTCAGGGAACGGGAATTTTCAAAAGGAGATTATTAAAGTGGGAACATCTACAGAGAGCAGCTAACATTAAGCACAGTCCAGTACCTGACATATCTCATTCTGTTTCACAAGTTCCTGATTTCTGTTCAGTAAATCATCAACTAAGGCAGCTTTCACTTTTGCCAGATGGACCTCCCTTTCAGCCTCCAAAAGTGCTACCTCCTTTGATCTGGTTAATCTATCTAATGCCTTATTATCATCCTGAAGTTTTGTAACCTGCATTAGACAATGGTTGTTGACTCATTAGATGAAGAATAAGAAAAGTTTTTGGATTATTTTACTGTAACAATTGAACCAAGGGAAAAGATATACATAAGAATAAAGTTGGAATAAGAGTTGATAAAAGTTTAAAAGATGAAGTTGTTGAGATAATAAGGATAGAAGATGGAATTATAATGATTAAGCTTAAGATAAAAAATGAGATAGTTAATATAAGTAGTACATACGCTTAACAAATAAATTTAGGAAAAGCTATTAAACAGAAATTTTGGAAAAATCTGGATAAGTTAGTTCATGGTTTACTTACCATTGAAAAGCTCTTTATTGGAGGAAATTTAAATGGTCATGTAAAGGAGAAAAATATAAGATATGAAAGAAACTATGAAAGATTTAGTTTTGATAATAAAAAAGGAAATTCAATTTTAGTGTAACTTACAATCTTCGAGTAAGTAACACTTATTTTAGGAAAAGAGTGAAGCATTTAATTATATTAAAAGTGATTCAAATACAAGTCAAAAAGATTTTTTACTTATTAAAAAATAGATCAAAGAATGTGTAAAAATTGTAAGGTTATTTTGGGAGAACACTTAATTATACAACATAGGTTATGAATATTAAATGTTAGTATCTAAATTAGAAAAAGAAGAAGAAAGTCTATAAAAATTTAAGAATTAAGTAGTGGAATCTAAAAAGAAAAAATAAAATGATATTTAGAGCTAACTTGTTAAGAGAAATAATATAAGAACTAAATAGAGAGGTAAATAAACTTTGAAATAAAATGACTAATTGTATTTAAAAGATTGTAAAGGAAATTTTAGCAAAGACTTGTGAGGTATCTTCGCTAGTTAAAGAAAGTTGATAGGGAATGAATATATAAAAAATATAATAAAAAAAGAAAGAAGGCTATAAAGACTATTATCAATGTAGAAATAAGAAAATTTTAAAGAAGTATAAGCTAGCAAAAACAAATGTTAAGAAAATTATTAATGAAATTAAAAATATAGAGGAAGTTGTAAAACTACTTGGGAATTATGAGAAAAAATTTAAATTTATATCATTTAACTAAAGGTTTGACTATAAAAAGAAATACTTGGAAAAAAAGAATTTATGTGACCAACTCTATGAAGTGAGATTATTGTTCAAATTGCTGTTGTTGTAATAACTAAACTAAAGGTAATGTACCTCTTGTCGCAAGATTTTAATCTCTGCTTCAAGAGGAGCAAGTATAGCTTCCAGAGGAGGCATCTCTTCATCCTTTTGAGCAGCATGTACCCTTCTAAGAGTTGCTTCAGCTGCATATTGTGCTTGTAGTGCTGCTTTTTTCTCTTCAGTAATTCTCTTTATCTCTAAGTTCTGATAAGGCCAACAATTCCAATCCCGTCAAAACAAACACTGAAGAGCTCAAATTCCCATTTGATCAATGATACATGAAAATTCCTAAGTTATGGAGACATACCGGAGAAATGATTCAAGGATCTGTTTGTGGAACCTACCTTATTTTCAACTGTTGTTTCTGCTGCTTGATATTTCTCCAAGATCTTTTCTAGGTCTCCCGTAACCTGTTGCTCGGTGATTAGAAAGTTTCATGGAGATCAGCATGACAGGACTAATAATATGCCTTGCTACTTATGAAGCCAATTGGAAATTACCTCAGACAGTGCCTTCTCTTTTGCTCTGTCCGTTAGCTTTAATGCCTTGATCTCGTTCTGAGCTTCTGCTAGTTCACGATCCTTCTCTGAAAATGGAAAGTATCATGCAAAAATGAATCGGAGCTCTTTAAAATCACAAAAACACAGAGACACTTACTGACACACATAAATAATGCATGCATAGTGTGCCTTCGATATAAACAAATATTTTAGAAAAGACTTCATCTAAAATCAATAAGCAAAATCAATTCAATCATGAGCTTCGATTGGGCAGAGACCGAAGAATTCCAATCATTCACTTGATTCGTAGGCTCAAAAATGATGCTCAGATTTGCAGATCAACGGTTTCTCAAAGGAAAACGTCATCGACTTGTTGTATGAAGGAACGCTAAAAATATGGAATCTCGCGTTAAAGCGCAAAGAGGAAGCTTGCAGTGAAAATGACTTGATCTCCCAATCTCTATCCCCGTCCCTTTCTGAGCTCCCTAATTTCTAACACGACCGCTACAAACACAGCACCCAAGCAAAAGACATCGATCAAAAAAAGGAAGGCGTCAACGATGATTACCTCTAAGCACGTTCTCGAGCCGGTTGAGCTCGATCTTGACAGGGTCGGACCCATGCAACAAGTTCAGAAAATCGTCCTCCTCCTCGGCCTCCTCCCCTACGGCACTCCCCCTCCTCCCCCCGCCTCTCCTTCTCCCACCACCAGCCGAAGCCTTGCCATCCGGAGGCCCAGAATTCACCACCGGCTTCGTCACCTCGGTCGCCTCGCTCTCCTCCATCTCCATCCTGACCTCAGCAGCAATCCGCCGTCGCTCCTCAAGCCAGCAGTATTCGTACGTGCTCCCTCTTCCAAACTTGCCCCTGCGTACACCTAATCTTCTCTGGCAAGGGCGAGAGTGTGGGCGATTACCGACGATTTCTAGTTAGAATAATTCAAGGGCCTTGTCAACGGACGTTGCATCTTCCTCCCCTGAAACCGCGAAGATTTACTGCTGTTTAATCGGACGAGATCGATATCCAAAGGTTTTAATCCCACCACACTACCTACGCGGAGAGAGTGAGAGGGGAAGACGAAGGTGACTTGTTCCCGCTTACTCCCCCGTACGTAACGATGCCTGTTCTACCAATTGATTAAATTACCGTGATCTGCCGAGTAGAGAGAGAGAGTTTGGTGGGGAAGGTATGAATCGCGGACGCCACGGGAGTTCAGGTGTTTGTTTATGCTTTAATGAAAGGCGAAGGCCACCAGGACAGCCTGGTGGGGTCACCAACGTGGTGGATCCCACAGTCCGCTTTCATCGCACACCACACCGATCTCGGCAAACGGAACGGGCTTGTTTCACAGGTAGGAACGACTTCGCCATCGATTTGATCCGGTCGAGCGCGTCGCTCCCTAACCACTTCCATCCTTGCCCTCTTCTCACTGTATGATGAGATGGGATGGCCTATTAAAAATTCCTCTCTCTTTTTCATTTAACGCTTTTAATATAATTTTTTTTCTTAATATTATGTATAAAAATAAATTGACGCACGAATAACGTATTTAATAATGATTATTTAACAACACCCTCCCTCCCCCACCCCCTCCCCCTCCCCCTCCCCGCATGCGCTCGTGTGTGTGTGTGTGTGTATATATATATATATAAGACACACAAAACTTACCATTGATTTTTCCAAGTTTATATATATAATATGTTGTATGTGTCACATTTACATGTATGATTGAAAAGTATACGAAATATGTTTCTATATTAAAATATTTATATAAATGAAATATGTTCATAAAAGTGTTACGGCCATCGTAAAAAGAAAAAAAATGTTGTTTAAAAATATTAAAGGTTTGATTGAAATCAGTGGTGATTTATTGAGGTGGGAAGGAAGGAAGGAAAAGGTAAATGTAAATGTAAATTTTTAAAGTACAAAAATTCAAGCTTATATTTCTGAGAAAGATGGATTTGAATCAATTCCGGCGAATGTGCGAGGCGTGAGGGAAGGGAGGTTGGTTGCCGCATCAAATCCAATGCAATGGTGAGCTGTGCCTGCCTACATTATTTGCTTCCGTTTTTAGACGAGCATGGCACTCGGACAGGGCGTGGAACGGAACGCAATTGTGAAATTTTAATTTAAGACTAATTAATAATCACAGGTAAAAAGTCTTATATTTAAAAATACGAACATATGATGTAATTTAATATACGATAAAATTTTTCACCTGTTTTAAAGTACTTTGAAGAGACAAATTTTTTTATATATTATCAAAGTAAGTTTATATATATATATATATGCACCCGTAACGTACCTGTAGGTTTAAGATAAACCGTAATTGAATTAAAGTGGAGAAAATTTCAATATTCTACTCGTTAATAATTAATTTTGAGAATAAATATTTCACAACATCTGAAATTATATGAGTTTACATTTAAATGAAGTAGGAATATTATTTTCCACTTGTAGCTTAAGCATTTAAACAACTGCAAGTATGGGTTGCCTGAATTTAACCTAATATCATATGAAATTATAATTTAAAATTAATTAATAATAAAAATATCACTTTGAACGTTATAAAAAACATGGAAGGGTCTGCAGGAGAAGATGGTGTGGGTGGGATGTCACCATCACCAGCTCAGGGTCGGAGCATCCATGCCTTCTCACTATCAGCGTAATAAAATAGAAAATAATAATAGTACAACGAATAAAGAACATGATAAAATGGTGGGAGTTGGGGGGTCTGATTACAAACCCCAAAGTGTGGGAAGAAACGAAGGGAAGGGGGAAATTGAGTTTACATATGTAATTTTGAGGTTTATGTCCTTAATTTACTGTTTATCTATGTATATTTATTTATTTATTTATTTATTTTTGTAACCACATATATAATCATCAAATTTTAGACTGCGCTTGATCAGGAGTGATCCCACTCGTCCGGCGCTTGAAAAGTAGGTACTCTTGTTGGAAAACGAAAAATATCAGCCGAAGGGGAAAGGAAGGAAAATATAAATCAATGAAAATTATTGTCCTCTACGTCAATTCTCCGATGTTTACGCCTTTTCACACGAAACAAGTGCATAACAAAATATTCCATTTGTCAGTCGTGGAACGTGATTTTCACAAAACACGGATACGGATTATAATCGGTTTTCTAGGTAGATAAGGATATCCATATCTTTATTTTGGCAGATATAGAAACAAACGGTTTTTGAAATTTTAACGGATAGAAATAAGTTCTATAAATTTCAGCAAATATAATTAAATCATAAGAATATGGATACGTATATTTCCTCTCCTAATTCCTCCTCCTCCCCTATTGAAATGCGTAATTCAACCAGCACTCCAGTGGGTATACTTGTCAAATAGGTATATCAGCCTGATCTAGTATGATCAAACTAGGTTTGACTTATAATTGAATTACGCCACACCAACACAACACCTTTCCAAGCTGCGTCATGCATGATTCTTCTTCGTAAACCCTGGCGAATGGTCGACGAATCGTCTACTGTAGTCATCAAGGCTCAAGGTCGAGGTGGCATGGGTTGAGGGAAGGGCAAGGTTGCAAGGCCGTACCATCGCCTGTCGATTGTCGAACAAAATGGCCGAGTGGCGAAGTGGGTTTAATGTTCAGTTCAGGCCTCAAGGGATTGAACTTTTAATTCCAAGCGAATGTGGCGTGACATATGACGGCAAGCCCGGTGGACGTCAACAAGTACATGCAACAGGCAAGATTGGCAAAGCACAAGTGAAAGAGTGGAGTCGTTAACGGCCATGAAAGGAAAGGAGCATTGGTCGTTGGTAGGGAGCCAGGGATTCGGAGCAATGGGTGGTTCCACCTTGTTGATTGCTCAACAGGCCGACGGACTCACAAGCTTAGAATTCAGCCATCAAAAGGCTTAGAATTGATGTTCAAGTGTTGAACAACGACTTGACAAGATGATGGCTCTGTAGGCATAGACCAATAATTGCGTAGCGCTGCCAACATAGAAGACAAGGCATCAAAATGGGCAAATTCATTTGACCTTTCAATGAAAGGCAGAAACCACAAACAGTGGACAATAGGCAGAATAGCAGGTCGACACCTCACTGTGCTAGGCAACAAGTGAATTACCAGGAATAGGAAGACAAGCTTGGGGCCAAAAAAAAAAAAAATTAAAAAAAGAAAGAAAGATTAAATCATGTTATAAATGTCTCCTCACCTCACCTTCTTCTCATCACTAGTCTCTAAATCACTACTTTCCAATCTTAACTCTTAAGCTCTCCTCTCAAATCTTCTCTTCTGATTTTTAAATTATCTTATGTTCCTTCAAGTTTCAAGTTTTAATAATAAACAACTTTGGTTTTCAACAATAAAAGTCAAGAATTCAAATATCTACAGGATATGATGTAATCCATGAATACCATATGATCAACTACAACTATGTTTCAAAAAACAACTTCAACATGGTCTAAGTTCAGCAAAAAGATAAAAATCATGGAGGATGCTACTACAGTGGAGGGAGCTTACTATAATAATTACAACGTGGATTTTTCTTATAAAAATTCCAGTGATACATCTCATTTAATTAAATAGACATTTAACTATTTGTAAAATTAAATCTACAATAAATAATAAAACAATAGAAACACAACTTAATTTTACTCTTAAACGTTGTATTTCTATGTGGCATTATGATCTTAGAAAAGCTATGGAATCTTATCTTAAATTTGTTGCTATTAATAATTTTCCTATCAATTTTGATGATAATTCTTATTTTGAAGAATATATTTCATAAACTTATTATTCACAATATAAACATATTTCTAAGAATATTAATAGATTAGATATTATCAATCAATTTCACATTTTTTAGAAAAAAAATATATTAATATTATGAATTTTATAAATACTTACATTGCTTATATTTTTTACATTTGGAAGGGAAGTAGGATCCATCATTGTTATTACTCATTTTATAGATAACAATTGGACTTCACAAAAGAAATTAATAAGACTTAGAAAATTGCTTTTTAATTTTCTCGTATCAGTGAGAATATTTTTTTTTGTAATTATGAAATTTTTTTAATTATTTTGTTCTAAATATAAAGTAGTTACAATTACTTTTAACAATGCTTCTAATAATATCACTACTATTCCTATATTTAGAAGTAAATTAACTTCACCAACTGGTTTTAGTTTATTTTGTCAAAGAAATATGGGTCATATAATTAATTTTATAATTTAAGTTAATATTATAGAAATAAAAGATTTTGTTGAAATAATTAAATCTGCATTATCTTATATTACAAGCTTTGGTAGATAACAACAAAATTTGATTATATGTATGATTCTTTTGATTTACTTCATAAAAAAATTATTCTTAATGTTCCTTGTAAATGGTATTCCTTAAATTTAATGTTAAGTAGTTATTTTCCTTATAAGGAATCTATATAATATTATTATAAACGTAATTTAAGCGAGTATAGTAATAATTTAGATGATAATAACTTTAAAATTATTTTATTAAAATTTTAAAACTATTTTATGATGCCAATGTAAGATTATTAAAAGTGTATTATTTAACTTTTGTTTATGTCTTATATCATTTGTACGATATTTCATTAATTTTTAATAAATATAGTGATGTTAAATTGTTTGCACTTATAATTGAAAGAATTAAAGAAAATGTTTAAAATATTAACATAAAATTTCTTTATTATATGGATTATGCACTTATTTGGATTCAATATGTAAATTAAAATTAGTTAGTAAATTAATTAGTAGGATTAAAAATGTTTAGGTGTAAAAATGAGTTTAACTATTCAAGATGTAGAAGAGAATTTAAATAAAATGTTTAATTTATATGCTTCAAAATATGAAGTATAAATTTCATCTTTTTTTATGCCATTATCATTATCATCATCATCAACGATGATATCTTAGGGATTATTAAAAAATGTAGAATATTATTAATCATCTTCAACCATAATTTACAGGTAAGAATTAAATACTTTTAATTCAACAAATCATCAATATTTGTGAAATAAATATCTTGATATAAGCAATTTCAATGTAATTAATTGGTGGAAAAATAAAGTTTAACATTTCTTATTTTATCTTTGATCACTAGAGATTTACTAATAATTTTAATGGCTTTAGTTACTTATGAATAAATATTTAGTATTAGTGAAAATATTTTAGATAAAAGAAGATCTAGATTAAAGTATGATATTCTTGAAGTTTTAATTTGTGTGAAAGATTAAAAGCTTATTTCATATCGTGTACAAGCACAATTAAATAATTAGATGGATAATTTTGGAATCATGAAAATTTATATTTAAATGTAAATATGTAATGTAATTTTGATGAACATGTAATTACATAAACATGTAAATTTTTAAAATATACATTTTTTCATCTTATCAATTATTATTATATAAATTTCTTTAATAAATGAATTAAATAATCCATTTTATAAAATACCATTTCGTAATTTTTTTATCAATATTCATAATGTATTGTGTATATATAAGTCATATTGACATTTTCATAATGATATATTAAGTTGTTAATATATATATATATATATATATATATATATATATGTGGTAAAGACCTAATGGGCCTATTCAGCTAATCTCTAAATTATCATCACTCAACCCAACTCCTATTCCTTAAAGTTTAGGAAAATATGGAAAATAAGAGAAATAGAAATTTAATAAAAATCTAAGAAATTCAAAAAAATTAAAGGTATTAGTACACGTTCAAAAAGGGAAGAAAAATAAAGTAATGTAAATTATAAATAAATAATTTTTATATTTTAAATTAATTTTTAAGATAATAAAAAAAGATAAATATTATTATTAAAAGACAACACAGGCAATACGAGGGGTGGGCGTGCGAGCCGAGAGTAGGTTGAGCAAAAGTTGCTCTTGCATGTGGAGTTTTCAACAAGACAGGTGACATCAGGATTGGTGCATGGGCGAGAGCAAGAGCATCTGCTGGAGGAGATTTTTTTTCTAAAGCCGACTAAAGCTTTCTCACTTTTGAGGTAAAAAAAAATTTTCATCAAAATTTAGGTAATTACTTTTGATTTCCCATGACCGCCTAATATAATAAATTTTTTTTTCTCAGTTTCATTTTCCCCTATTTTCTCCTATTTTCAGGCCTGAACTACCCTCCACCTAATACCGAGGTGAGACGCAAGATTCCCACCTTTTTCCTTCATGACTCACTCGCTCTAACCCAACGTAGGAAGAAGCGTGCTGGAAAATAAAAATCTTTTTTCCATTTTATAATGTGAAAACGAGAGGAAAATATTTTCTTTTCCTAAGATATAAAAATCTTTAAAAAAAAACTAATTAAAATAAATATTTTCCTTTCCTTTTTTTTCCTCTTTCAATTTAGGATAGCACAAACACTCAGGTGCATGATACAAATGATCGAAAAATGTATACTTATCTGCCAATTTAAGATGCTCCACTCTTCTATGGATCATCACTGTAATTGCTTGTCCTTTGTATCGCTTTGTCATTGTTATTGGAATTTTTTTTTTTATCCAAAGTATATAAAGTTTTCTATCATCTACTCCTATTACTATTAACACGCTTATATTTGTTACAAGAAAAAACATACAAAACTCTCACTCCAAATAAAACGCACTCTAAAGATTTTTCCAGGAAGAGGAGGAGAGAAAAGTAGGGAAGGAGTGATGGTACGGAGGAAGAGTGAGAAATTTATTTATTTTTTTTTATTGAAGTCAAGAGATTTTGGAATTTTCGATTTAAATCCAATTATCAAAAAAATTTATTTAAATTCAACCACCTTCATGATTGTCTTCTAGGAAATATCTCAGAGACTCTTACATGGACAATTTTCTATTTTATGTTAATTAGATATTTGAACATTGATACAATCATATTTTATGTTAGTCAGATATTTTATTTTCTATTCTATATTAATTATATTGATTACAGGAGCTAAATTAGATTCATTCACAAAGGCATATACCTTGAAACACAAATTGAACTAAACATATAAAGAAAATCAACTCAATCAAAGTACATTTAATCTATAGTACGTACTTCAGACAATCGGTTGTATGCATTGGAACTTTGATAAGAATTAGAATGATATTTTTTATAATGGTGTTTTTTGTATTGACCAGGTTTCAAATCCTAATAAGAGGCACCAGTATATATCACTACTTTTAACTAACTGAACTATTGCAATTGATTAGGATTTAATACAGAAGCTTTCAAGCTTAATAAAAAATCATGTTTTTGTTTGGTAATAATTATTTTAGCCAATATATATATATATATGTGTGTGTATGAAATTGCCTTAACTTTTTTCAATAATTATTAATAAACATATTATTTATATACTAATTTATTTTTATTTGTCAGCTTAAAAAACTTTAATATGAATTGAAAACAGTAAATGAAAGAAAGAAAGTTGAATTCAATAACTTCTTTTGAAATCTCCAACTTATAATTCTCACAATTTTCTATTGTTTGATCCTACTCAATGGAAATAGATTCCGCACTCTCTTATCCATATATTTCTTTTATTAAAACAGTTCTAACATATCACTTTGAATGCATTCTTTCTGTTAGTTATAAAAACAAAAGTCATGCTCTTTTCAACATTATATTGTTTTTGTAACCAATAGAGAGATTTATTATATATGTGAAGTTTTCCAAAATGAGATGTGGAGATGGAGTAATGTTTGTTGAGGGAGAATAAAAACTTCCGGCTTCAAAAAAAAATTGGACTTATATATAATAAAATATTTTATTTATTATCAATTAATTTTAAAATAAAAATATTATTTATATATATATATATATATATATATATAATATGAGAATCAGGTTCACATATACTTACCTGTAAAACATTTGTAAGTTTAAAGATAAGCTACAAATGAGAGAAAATATAGAAACTCTCGCGTTTAAAAATATAGAGACAAAAATTGACCTAATATATGATAAAATATTTTACTTATTATCAACTGATTATGAGATAAAATATTTCATGTAAAAAAAAGTATTTGTGATGTGTTTGAAAAGAGTGGAATTTTGCTTTTCTTGAATTTTAATACATTAAGTGAATATTTATTATAATTTCAAAAATAATATACTTTCTTTACAATTTGTGTTCTAAGAGGTAAAATACTTCTTCTTTGGAATTCATGGAAAAAGAATTTACTCCATTTGGAAAATTTATAGCTTTATATGAAAGTTTCCATGTTGGTTTCCACCTGGTTTGGTTTGTTCTGTAAGTTTTATATTACCTTAGAGTGATATTGTTAACCACCAATGGTAGCATAACTGGTACTTTTACTTTATTTTCTGCAACAAGAAAAGAAGTGTTCAAATTTTTTTTGTTTGAAAAGAGGTGAGAAAAAAGATTAAATCATAATTTTAAATCCGAGTTCGACATAATTCAATGAATAAAAAGTAGTCCGAAGGACCCAAAGCAGTCCTAAAAAAGGGAGAAAGGACTCAGGCTGAGTCCGATTAATTAAACAGAACACACGAGAACTTACAGAGAGGGCTCGTCACCCCACCTTGATCATAAGAAGTATTCGAATGTCGATAAAATTAAACAAAGCGTTTACCAAAACATAGAATATGTACCATCAATTGATCATGATATATTTATATTCTTCCTAACAAGTACTGTGGCCGCTGCTTATTTCCATCTCCTTTCCAACCCATTTCCACTTCAAAAAGAGCACACCTCCCCATTCACTATAATTAAAACTGGTCCTCTGGTCTCGGCATCCGTAGGTCCTTCAACCCAACATAACGCCATGCACGCTGTTTACTCTGTTCTTCCACAGGTCCGCCGTCGTTCTGCTGCTGTTCTCCCAACACTCTCGCTCGTCTTCCTCCTCTACCCTCCTCCCATTGCCAAGGCCTTCCTCTACTTCTACCCGCTTCTAGCCTCGACTGGACTACTCGTTGTTCTTGCCGCGTACCTCTCCCTGCCGCTTGTGGGGGAGAAGCAAGCCGATGTGCTGCCGGTCGAAACACCGAGCCACGACCACTGTGCGGAGAGTACCGGTCATGTGATCATCGGCGTATGTGGTGAAGCAGCTGAAGTACCGTGCTTCGTTGCCCTGGAGGTACGTGAAGGTGATGATGACGCATGCGACGTAGACGAAGGTATTAACCACCTGTCGTCCCTTCTCGGGGAGGAGTCCGTGGTGGAGGGCCATGTCTGCAACTGCGACGAGGTGAACGACGCGTCCTCGTCTGAGGCAGATGGTCTTGCCCAGGGGCTGTGGGATTGCTACTTGGGCATGTACTCGACGTGGTATCACTACTGTGATGATTAGATCAATTAGGGTTTGCAGAAGCGATGTGATGATAATAATTATGGTTGTAATGCCCATTTATCGTTAATTTCTGGAGAATTTGGAATTGTCCGCCCATGATTATTATCATCAGGTTTCGTCCATTAGATGGCCCTCAGATTTCAGGCTCTAAATTAAGGAATAATTAAACGACCTTCGTCTCTTTCTATATATACTTAACGACATTCAACAAGCGGCCGGATGGGTGTTTTGGAAGAGTGACGAAGAAGCTTGTTGAATAGTACTCGTTCTGCAACACTTTTTGGAACTAAAGCAAGGCATCATATTCGTATTCCCGCCGTAAAAGAAAGGAATGGAGCCAAAGAATCTAATCCCTCCAACATTAACAAACAAGCTAGGGGAAGATATATATCCATACAAAGAGAGAGAGAGAGAGAGAGAGAGAGCTTGTAGAAGATTCAGAAGAGTCCTTTGTTGACCATGTAGGCTACAGTTAATGAAACGTATAGATTTCGATATTATTGTAGATACTTACAATTTAAAATATTACAGATGTTTGTTTACTTACTTTAGCAATTTAAATACATTAACTTAAAATTCATCAACAAAAGAATTATATTTAAAACAAATATTTATAAAAGAAAGACATCTATTTATCTCAAATATAATCTTCATTATTTCAAATTGTAAGTAGATACGTGTCAATCCTAAGATGAGCTGAAGTTTTAACGTCTTTCTTTTGTGATTGTCTATAGTCTCATTTTCCCCGTATATATATATATGTGTGTGTGTGTGTATGGATATCTATTTATTTACAAGGAAATTATGAGATAAGGCTGAAGCTCGTCCTCATCCTAATTAGATTCTTCATCTCGTAATTAAGTCGATTTAACTTTTTTTTGTTTAAAAAGGTACGAATAGTGAAAACGAGAACTAGTTAATGGTACATTAGGTGCAACAACACTGATATATTATATATAAATAAGAATGGACATGATGGAAACCAGGGAGCAAATTAATCAAAAGCCACGGCTGGGAAGATAGGAGTGTGAGGCTTAACTGAATTAACACTTTGCATAAGCATGGAGGCTATATATAGAGAGAGAGATAATTAAAACTGTCTATTTGTGGTGTAAGTGGTTCCGAAGGTCCAGGACGCGGGGGCGACGTTCATGGCGGTCCGGACGCGGCCGTCGCTCAGTTGGACCCTGAAGGACAGGCTCTGGCCGTTGAGATAGACGAGAGTGTGCCAGTTTTGACCCCAGTTCCTGGTCATCGTCAGCCAACCCGTGTTCGACCCTTTTATCCACATGCGCGACACCGTGCCCACTCCGGCGACGTTGGAGACGAGCACCAGCTCGAAGTAGTCCCTCCCGTTGATCGTGAATCTCATGCCCCCTTTTCGATGGCACGTTACCCTACGTGCGTGCATACGTTGATTAATTATGATCGATCAACATCTTATTAGGTACTAGTTATCTAATGTATATGTGTATATAGACACAGACACACAGACATGTATATGTATATCTATGTATGTATGTGCGTACGTACCTGCGGTAGTAGATGGGAACGATGCCAGCCCTGTAGATAGCGATGGTCTCCCAGGCGGGCTGGGACATGTCGAAATGCTTACGAGGGGTGTTGCACCAGCCGCCGTCGTCGTTGGGGAGGGCCGGGTTGGGCGGGCAGAAGTTGGTGGCCGTGACCGTGATGTGCTTGCCTTTCAAACACCACTGAGGGGCCTTCGTGGAGTCGCACACGATCTGGTAGCAGCCACCGCAGGCGGCTCCATTCTCGAATAAGGCCGTGCTCAACGCCGTGTTCTTGATTCCGTACCCGTCGGCGTACAGATTCCCGTAGCCACACGCACCACCTGTTAATTATCAAATTGGAATTCAAATCAATTAAATTCAAGCCTTAATTGGATCGATATGCATGATGTACGATAATTTAAACGGCAGCTAGCAAGGTATCAGTGTTACCCATGGTTCCGGAGCCATCGCTGCCACCGTAGAAGGTTGCGGTGGCAGGAACCCACAGAGCAATGCCGGCTTGGAAACAAGAGCTCAGGATCAACAATGAAAGCAGGAGCGAGGTAGCACACCTCCCCATGTCTTCTTCTCCTCCCAACGGCTTTAACTGCCTAAACATTGACATGATCGATCATATGTATATATAGAAGTTAAAGAGAAAGAGAGCAAGCAATCACCCGGATGCATACGTATTAATTAATTTATATATAGCAGCCGCGACAGCAGCTAGCGCGGTATTTCTACGTTATGTATGTATGCATGCACTGCTTGTGTTAACTTCGTCCATCGACCAACTAACCGACCGATCAACTTTTATAATTAACCACATGGTGTGGTGGGTGTTCTTTGAATTAATGTTTAGTGGAGGTCAACCGAAACAAGTTTTTTCCCTCTCTAATTTCCTTAATACGGGTAACATAGGAATGTGTAGAAATGAGGAGGTCAAGTGTATATCACAGGGTTTTTGAAAGCTTTTTCTTAGGGTTTGCGTTGGACTCTGTACGTACGCTACATGCACATGGATGATGCTGCATGTTTGTTTGACTTTTGCTTGCGTACGTTTACTTGATTTGTTGCCATAAGTCTTCCTAAATGCCGCCGTAATAACCGGAATTATCAAGACAATGAGGTGCTTGGTTGATCAAATGCTTGTGTGCAAAGTCAACGAAGAGAATCCATTCATCCATCCATCCATCTATCTATATTTATATAAACACACGCACGCACGCACACACCTTCCTCCCATACATAGCAACTTGCCATGTTTTAAGGTTGGGACTTCCCTTAGGTTTAATTCATTGAGCAATTAATTATCACCATTCTTGTGTCCATCATCAATTTCCGTGGAAACAGCAAACAGACCTCCTTTTTTTAAAGCATGTAAGGCCTCCGTTTCCAGAGAACTTGAGTTCAAAATCATCTAACATCATAATTTAAATATTTATCAAAAAACAACATAGCTATGCATTGGTCTGCCCGGTGGTTTATTCTAATACTCTTTCCACCGGAGGTCATGATGCGTAGGGGTGGCGCTTGACTACGGACGCTTGCGTATACAGAAAAAACGCCAATCATCATTGCCGCTCCACATGTACGCAAGCGATCTTAGTATAAAAGACTTTCTTTTGTTAGATATAGTGAAGTTATATAAAAATCTTTAATCAATTATGAGACCGCAAATTAAAAGAGAGTGAAAAAAAAAATCACGGCCGATTTTTACTTTAAGCGGTACTTTTACTATGTTAGACGGCAAGTTAAACTTTTCCCTCTGAAATTGCATCAGAAATTCTCAAATATCACAGCCAATTTGAATGCAATACAAATCACAGAATAAAATATAACGGAATGAGAGAGAAAAAATAGAACCGGTCCCTAAAGGAGATCAAATGATAAAATCATAGAATAAAAAGTAGATAACAAAACAAAAAATAGATTGAACGAGCAGAACCCAACCAAAGGAAAGCATAACATCACAACTGTCCACAATTTTCCAGGTGAATATAATAGTCCTAGAAGGAAAACAACCTTCAAGCTTCTATGGATACCATGGAAAAAGCACAACTCCAAGAAATCAACTTCCGTGAGCCGCACATTACCCCAACCATACATATATCAACTTTCTCTTCGCTCATTCAAAAACAAGGTGACTTCAATAATTCACGCGTAATGTTGGACCCTCCATAAAAAAAAAAGTTCCAAAGAATAACAAGCTACGTGAGAATGATGTGTACAAGATATGACAATATCAAATTTCACATACTCGGCGATCAATGTTTAAAGAAGAGGCCCAGCAGTGCTCATGTACATAGATAATTGATTTCTTTTTCACTTTATCAAAGTTATTGTGTGCACCTTGCCGGTATTTTCTTTTCAAGAAATGCACAGCATACAGCTTTCTTATTTTGGCATTTGGAATATTTGTTCGGAAAACTCATTAGATGACTGTCAGTTTAATTTTCTGCATCCATTGAATCCTCGGTGTCATCTGAATCACTCCTTTCTGGTTCATCACCGTTCATAGCACTTTCCTCTGGAACAGCATTGAGCTTCGGTTTCGATTTTGTGGGAGCTTTCCCACGCACACTATCAGCCCCACGTGAGCTTCCAATACAAGTTAGTTAGGGAAAAATAACAATTACAAATTTAACTTTGCTTCTGTGTCAAATTTATCAAGATAAGAATCATAACGCAGAAGGTTTCAAACGATATGTGACAAAATGAGAATACACACACACCCAGGCCACATTTTGTTGAAATGAAAATCATGTTAGTTGCATATACTGGGAGTAAGAAAGTTTTCACAAAATCATGAAAAGATTTAAAACATAAATCACTAAGGATATCCTCTGTTGTAGTGCGAGCCACCAAAAGGTCTTTCTCAACTCGCTGGACAAGCTCAGGCTGCATACCCAAAAGGAACAAGCTTTTTCAAAAATGAACAGTAAAGCATTAAGCCAAGTGAAAAACATATTATAAAGATCCAATACATTTAGATCAGGCTCCCGTCGAAATCTCCTTTTGCGAGCATCTCGCATGGGAGGAGTTGTACCATGCCTATATTCAACACCTTCAGGTGCAGGATCGCCCTCTTCTCTAACCAGGATCATCTGACGTAGACAAAGACAAAGAAATGCAGCCATTTAGCAATAAAAATTAAAAAGAATGTTCTGGCTGATTCTTTGAAATAAATAATTACTGGCGTAACCTGGCCAACGTCAGCAGTTTTAATTAATGTCTGGTCATCATATGTTTTGTAGGATTCCAGGACGCAAGGAAGATCCATGAGGGAAGCCGGGAGATGGTCATTGCCAATCACAAAAGATCCACTTCTCCCATCCTCTAAACATATAATTCACAATATACTAAAAAGTAGCGCAAGGCAAAAGAGCTTTAAGATCTCAAGGTAATACAGACATATGAATTATGCAACAAGAGATTTATTAGTTATCATGCAACAATAAATAACCGTCATTGAATGACTACCAGAACGATAACATGTAATATTGAACTGAAACAAATTATAAGCAGCTAATGCTAAATAACTAGCATAGAACACAAATCTAATCTAATGCCTAGTAACAAGCAAAAGAAAGTTTAACCGTAAAAATATACACCATCTTGTCCATATATGAAATGTGAAGAAAAATAAGTTGAGTTCCCCAGATTAGATTTCAAAAGTTCATCTGTAAAAAACATCGTATTCATGAAATCTGATTCCTTTTGTCTGTGAAAAATTTTGTAATTCATCATGAAAGACATTGGCCATTTTAAAGCCTTTTTTATGCTTCAAAGAAGCATATGCAATTAGGGTTCACAAACTCTACTTTGTTCGGGAGAAAGTCAATTACAATAAGCCTTGCAAGTTTTCTCTACTCTTTCAACTTTCTTCGTGCTTGTTTATCTCATCAAGAGACAAATGTTTATTTGCTGATTAAATATCGCTTATGTATCTTGGCAATGTTGATTCTTCAAGTTAAAAACAAGCATACTATTTTTTATCAATTAAAATATGCAAATCAATGGATGATGTTACTTTACAAGTTTTCATTTTTTACTTATAAGTATACATTGTCCAAAAAAATTATAATTGACTTTTTATGGGTGCCTAGGCAAGAGTTCCTGGGAAGCCAAGTCTATCATACTGATGAATTAATAATCATGATCACAATGACATTTAAAAAATATCCAAATATAAGAAATTTAAAATGGTGAAGGTACAAGATAAGTCAAGTTGGTTATCAAGCTAACAAGTACCAGAGAAAGATAAATCTAGTGAACCATCTTCTGAAGTGGATGAGGCATTCTCATTCAGAAGTTTCTCTATTCGCACTGCAACTGAAGGTGGAACCCGGAGTATGAATTGCTCTTCCATGCCTTGCTTTTTTAAATGTGCACCTAAACAAGGAATATTCCATAAAAACTACATCTTGAGATTCATAATATCAGACCAAGGAGAACAAATGTATGATGCAAATAGTGAAATGGTTGTTTCACTTTTCAACAGCCTAGCTAAGGGATAGTTTTCAGAGTTTCATTATTGTAGGAGAATAGAGAAATGGGAAACTTGAAATCTAGGACCTGTTTATGCACCCAAGAAAGTCAAGAAAAAGAAAATCAGGATAGTCAGGAAAATAAAAATCAAGAAAGTGACATTAGTGGCTATTTGTGCTGTTATCGGAAAGTTAGTTCGGTAATACAGCTTGAATTTTAACATGTTAACCTCAATATTAATATCATTAACCTCATAATGAAAAATTATTTTGAGAACAAGAAAATGATTTGACCAACTCATCTCTAATTTCATGTTGTATTAAACAATTGAAATCACCATGAACCCAAATTTGCTTACTTGGCTCAGGTATGATTTTTAATTAATTATAAAGATTTGAATTTTCTGCAAAAAATAGCATATGCATTTTGTCGATAGAGCTTCAAATTCCAACCCATACTCTTTACAAAGAACCCATCAACACAAGGTTCAGGGCATTCCATCACGGAGTATTTCAGGAATATTTTTATGACCTTTTAAGGATTTGAAATCGTCCTTGATTCAACTGAAAATAAATCAAATGGCTTTCAATCGCTAAACAACACAAAATTGAAAGTTGCAATGTTCTTAAAGTAGTTGCTTATAGGGATGGTCATACAAATACACACAATTATCATATTATAGAAAATATGTTGTTTGAAACAACCTCAGAACAATAGTCAATAGTTTAACAATCAAATAAGAACGAACCCAATAATTTAACACTCGAAAATGAATTTTCAAGGAAGAAAATAAGTTTGATAATTTGGTACAGATCCAACAATAAAAGCAATCATCAACTATACTTCACATCAAATACAGAAAAGAAAAAGACTGAGAATCAGCTACTTAGAATGTACCCCAAGAGCCAACAGTGAGCGAGGAGTTGTTGTTCCAAACAGGGGCACAAGAATTAGTCGACCAGAAAGGCGAGCTAAAAGCGCTCGACGGGCGGTACTGCACAAAACAAAACAAACCACAAAAGGATGAGTTCGAGGGGTTTCTGGAAGGATTTCGGCGTCGAGGGAGATATCGGACGAAGGGATTTCGACGTCGACGGGGTTTTACGGGGATTTCCAACAGTCGGGCGGGGGAGCTTTCGGCGTCGACGAAGACTTGGGTGGTCACAGGGATTTTGGAGGGTCGGTCGGGGTGAAGGGATTTTGTGCATGTTATTTATACGACGGAAAGTTAAAAAAAATTTCCCAACTTTTCCTATTTTTCTTCTTTTAAACTTTCTTATTTGTCTACGTCAGCAAAAAAAGAGAGAGATTATTTTTGTAAATTATAAATTTTACGTGAATACATTTGAAATTTGTCAAATTATATTGTAAATACAGTTACAAACATTTTCATAATTACTAATGCAAGTGAATAAGATTTTAATAGAAATAATTTAAAATGATTCGTAACATTATCCGTCACATAATACAAAGCATCGTCTATAACATAACATCAATCATTATTCGTAACATAACACAACATTTTTTCTGATGATTCTTACAATTCGTAAGACTCAATTATAAGTCTCACAGGGGGTCTGGATGTTGATTATGATTTTGGAGATACCATATGAATGCAGAAGGTGAACCATGACACTATAGTAAAATTACTCCGCTGTATAAAGTTTTAAATTCTTATAAGTTATAGAGTCTCCTCACTCATGCATATGAGACCACACAAAATGACTTGCCATGTTTATATATTCCAGAGCTCTGTACACCGCATTTGAATCTTGTGTTAAGATCGGCTATTTATATAACCATGACAAGTGACGTGTCGTTTTATGTTGCTATATTTTTACGATCTCAACATTTGCATATTTGACGGATTTTTTTACAATTTCAACTCAGATCATGAATAATGATGATTTATCGTATAAAGAACTGCACACATCATTTTTCTCCTCTTTTCCTCGTGCAAAAGTTCTCTCTCAATCGTAGTTTCTGAGGCCTTTTCGGATTTTTGGGCGCTTAACCGGATCGATTTAGTCGGATTTCGCCACGGCGAACCGACAAGGTCCATCCATGCATGATCCACCTTCTTCCCAGTGAGAAAGGAACGACATTCGGATCATTGGTCGGGTTGATGATACCGCCCGTTGTTGACTGGGCTTTATTTAAAACACGTGCTGGTCCCTGGTAGGAAATGAATAATATTGAAAATAAATAAAAACAATTGTAAAAATTTAAGTGCCCTCTACATAATATTAAATTAAATATTAAAAGAAGAAGAATATTTGGAGAAAAGTCAGACTTACGATAGATATCTGGTTGAAAAACCAAAAACGTACATGTACTTACCAGGTTTAACTTATCCTGCACAAAATATATGAGAGATCATGTTGAAACCTCATTCTCCGCCGTCGATATGTGATCCAAGGAATGAACGGTTCGATCCTTCGTCAAAATTACTCAACGACAAAGATTGCACGTCCGACCAAGTTGACCCGGTCAACGACCGTTACGCATGGGCGACCACCCTTCCTTGGGAAAACCGTTGTTCGCGCCAAGCCAACAAACGCCACCACCCTCCCGCCCTTAATAAGACAAGACCAACGCCAATCCCCATATCCCAGCGTGACAACACATAGGAAGCAAATCGGAAATGGCCAACCTCCACCACCTCGCCGCCTTGCTCCTCGTCGCCGTCTCCCTCCTCGGCATTGCCACGGCGAAGGAAACCTTCGTCGTCCAGGGTAGGGTGTACTGCGACAACTGCCGCGCCGGGTTCGAGACCACCATCACGGAGTACATCCATGGGGCCGTCGTGAAGTTCACGTGCAAGAACGAGACAACCGGCGAGATATTCCAGACCGTGAAGGGGAAGACCGATGCCACCGGAACCTACAACATCAGGGCCAAGAAGGGCCACGACGACGACCTCTGCGAGGTGACTCTTGTGAGCAGCCCCAGGAAGGATTGCTCCGAGACCAAGGAAGGGAGGGACAAGGCCCGCGTCGAGTTAACAAACAACGACGGCATCTCGTCCGACGTCCGCCACGCCAACTCCCTCGGCTACCTCCGGTCGGAGCCGCTTGATATCTGCGGGAAGTTGCTGGCCGAGTACAATCTCGAAGACGCCTGAGTCTAAGCTGACGACGATATATAATGGCTTCACTTTCCATTGTCACCGTTCAATCGAATCGAACTCGTGAATGTTGTCCCGGTGTTCTTCATAATATACTCTACTAAATTATCGACACGTGTGTTGTTTGCACGCCGTGATCACATTAACTTCACGTTCCGATATATAAAATATTCATTCATCATTTAAATTCATACTTCCAAGATAAGGATGATACTATTGTGATACTCGCAACATACGTTTACATTTTTTACTGTGGATAATCTCGAGTAAATTATTGATGATTCATCTATAAAATTTATGGTACGTACGGAATTCTTTTATAAAAATGCATCTAGATAAAATTTTTTCCGAAAAAATGTATATATGATTATGTATGTACCATTATAAATCCCAGCATATATAATTGAAAGAATGGATGGGATCAAAATTTTGATATCTATAACCCCAAAACCCCCTAAAGAGATACATATATATACATACGTACGTACATATTTATACGTGTGTGTGTAAGGTTATGTTGGAAAAGAAAAACAAACAAGTTTGAATTTTTTTCAAGCAAGTTGAATAAAACATGAAAAAGTCGATGTTCGCAAACAGCAATAATCTAAAAAGATTCCTTGTAAAACGTGAAAATGAAATTCTTAAAATTTTTGCAATAAGATGAATGATATGTACATGTGAGTAGTTTAAGTTTGGATAAGATGTATGTTGCATGGGATGTATATGTATTTTATATTTTTCAATTATTACAAATTAATTAAGAATGTAGTTTTCCTATAGTTGTTCATAGGAAAATTCTTATTACAAATTCATCGGAAGGGAAAGGAGGTGGAGCCTACTTTAATCTCAGTCATTCAGTTGTTGATACTTGTAAGAAGATTTCCGTAGGTAACTACATCTCAAATTTTCTGATTAATTAATCATATAATTATATTTTATTTTAATTTTTTTAAAGATCAATCTCTATAAAAATTTTCTAAACGTAAAAATCATTGACACTACGGGAAAAAGGGCAGTGGTTACAAGCCCAGATTAATTTGAATTGGTCCAGCCCAGACCGAAGTGGATAAATTTCGATCCAACCCGATTCCAACCCAACCCAGCAAAGGAGGAAGAAAGGAGATAAGGCTGGCGAAGCAGGCAAAGCGAGGAGCGCCCAGAAACGATCATCATCGTCATGTACTCAGCACTGTTCGCTTCACCTCCCTCGACGGCGGCGACCCTGTCGCTTCCCTCCTCGAAGGAGTCTTCCTTCCTTGGCGGGCGGTCGCCGCAGCCGCTCTTCGTTGCAGTTGGAAAGGTGAAAACTTCGCCACTGTCATTTCTCACTGTCGAAGCTAAAGCTGCCACCAAGAGGGAGAATCGCATTGCCCGCCACCAGCGCATCCGGAAGAAGGTATCTGATGTGACTAACCAATTGGCTTCTTGCCGCCATTTTGTTCCCCTGTTCAAGTTTCCACTTTTCGACTTTTCCGTCTCTTTCTTTCTCCGTGGGACTGCGTTTTTTTTTGCTGCGTATTGGGTGGGATGTATATATTTATAGAACATGAGAAATTGAGAATTCATTCATGTTTATCAATGCCCCAGTTTCCCTCGTCTTGCTGTGGTTTGGACGTCAATTGTAGTTCATATTACTGCCAACATTTGTGTTTGTGTGTGTGTTTTTTGAAGCGTTCTTTGTGAAATTTTATGTTTTACTCAACCTATTTTTCCTGCATTTCTGTATGATAGAAAAAGCGATTTCTTTATGCTGAAAACATCTACTAGACAATGGTCGTTTGTCGGTGGCAGCATTGGATGTCTCATTTAAGTGGTTTATCATTTGAAAGCCTAACCATACAAAGCTCTGAAGCCACGTCAACTCCAACAAACACTGAGGCAATTAGAATGACCATGTTTTACATGAATAACCCTGTGTTCTTGCTGTTTAGGCGATGCAAGATCCAAAAAAAAAACAAATTTTCGTTTTGGGTTTTTACCTTTTGAAGCAATGTTCTTTTTAATAGTTTTCATTTTTTAAAAAATAAATCTTTTGTTTCTCCTGCTAATATCATCTTGTTCATTAAAAAAATGTTTGCCAAATATTACGACTTGTCACTTGTAGGTATAAGCCAATTACATATGACTTACTAGCTATGTTATTGCGAATGTTAAATGGGGTTTGTGCAATCCACCTAATTTTGGGTCATGCAGGTGCCTCATACATACTCATTAAGGTGCCAACGTTCTTAGTCATTAAGCTTGGGTGCCTAAGAGCCATGATGATGCCTGAGCTTCATGTATTACTTAATACAAGATGATGTCATAGATGTCTGTATCATCAACTCCAATAACCTTAAAAATCATTGAAATACACAAAAAACCACAAAATAATAAAATACGGTAAGATTTATATCACAACATTAGTTATAGACATAAATTAACACCCGAATATATTAAGAAGATTAGGTTTTTATCTTTTTAGAACCTAAACACTTAAAAATACATGAATCCTTGCTAGATTTGACATCGGATTCAACAAAGATTTAGTTATAACAAAATAGGGTGTGGCATGTGATTGCCAGACATATCATAATACCTAAATGCTTAGGCACCCACATTACTAACTTGGCATCATCTAAACCAAGATTAACAAAGGTGAGAGGGCAACTTATTCCTCAACTGCATTTAGCCTTTTGACTTCAGTGTGATGTCTTTGGTGAAACAAACATGCTATTCTCTCGTTCTACAAACATTTTATATTTGGGGTCAAATTTTGTAGTTGCAACACTTGATAAATTTCTTATTATCACATTTATTTCTCATTGTAATACATGGAAAGGTGGAAGAGACCATATAGAAATTCTTATTTGATGATATAAATACATGATAAAAAGTTTCACTTCAATTGAACAAATATTGGTAATTGATTTAAAGGTTTTAAAAGTGACCAATTTTTGTTAAATTTTGGCCCTGATTTTAAATGGAAAATAACAATGGGTACAATTTAGATTAAGTTGAAATTATAATATATTGTAGATTGTGCTATAGATTAAATAATTATATAAAAATATTTTAAATTCGAAAATAAAAGAATTGAAAAAATTGGGCTTCACAAGGAAATTGTTTGAAGCAGCACCAACAACAGCATTTCACGGTTTATATTTTTTATTTATGTGAAATGTGATTATATTTGATGTTTCTGAATACTTTTTAGAAGGTAGCTTCCTGAGTTTGATTTTTCTGACGATTTTCATCTGTTGAATCGATTGTTATAGTTCTTCATTTTTTGGTAAATATCACAATCTCTCCTGCTCACTTCCTGGAGTTTGTTCTTTTCCTTTCAGTGTTTCAATATTCCTATGTATTGCCATCTTTCCATCACCAAGCGAAGAGGCATAGTACATTTTTATTCTTTAGTTGTTTCAAGTTTTGAAGGATTTTAGTTAAATGCTACTATATAATGACTGACGAGGTTGTTAAAGATCCATTACTGAAAATTGAAGTGATTTTCATCAATTTAGACACATAGATAATGTGTTAAACTATGCAAATGTTGTCCCTGTTCAGGTTGAAGGCACCCCGGAAAGGCCAAGACTGAGTGTATTTCGTTCCAGTAAGCACATATACGTTCAAGTAATAGATGACTCTAAGATGCACACAGTAGCTTCAGCATCAACAATGCAGAAAAACGTTGCTGAAGAGACAAATTACACTGCTGGCCCCACAATTGTGAGTTTGATGTTAACATATGATCTTCGACAAATCTTGTGTTTTGAGTTTGCTCCGACTTCGAGAACTTACAAGTTTAAAAGAGGCATAAAAATGAACGTTTCTGCTTGATATTTCACTCCATATAGTAGCATTCTTAAACAAATTTTCATTTCATCCTTGTTTCAGTGTGGACTAATGTCATAAATGCATTGGTCCACATTCGTTTCCTGTGCATCTGCATTGTGTTTATTTTATAACATTGACTGGAAAACAATTATTTACCGTCTTTAGGGAAACTAATGATTCACAAAATAATGTGAGGCTGAATTTTCAATATAATGTATTTGTCATTTTTTGAAATCTCAAAACTGTGTATCAGGAAATAGCAAAGAAGATTGGTGAAGTCATTGCCAAGTCCTGCCTAGAGAAAGGAATCACAAAAGTTGCATTCGACCGAGGTGGTTATCCTTATCATGGGCGCATTAAAGCACTCGCTGATGCTGCTCGGGAGTGTGGCCTTCAATTCTAATACATACGGTCACAATTTTCTAGCACTGAAACACAACATTTGGGAGACCTCAGGTTATCAAAAGAAACATTTCTAGCACTGAAAAACAACACTTGGGGGACCCCCAGTTATCAGAAGAAATAAGATGATGCTTTCCCTCCGAGGTTGTGTTTGTTTGTAAAAACACAGAAGTCAACATTTTCTGTCCCATAGTTTGGAGTAATCACCATTTTGTTTGCTTTATCCATGAGCCATTTTCTTTGTGTGAAGTACGATAGGAATGGTGCATCATTCTTTCCCACTTGAATTGATTTTAATTACCAATAACCTGTGAATTCTGATGGCTAATTCATACTCCTGTATTCTACATCACAAACTTTCCAGGGAAAGCCTTCATTTGAAACGAGTACCTTGTTGTTCGTGAGTCAGAGGCTGAGTTCTAGTAATAACATGCCGGCCTGCCAACATGTAAGTGGCCACTAGTATTAACTTTGGTTGTATTTGTATACCATTCTTAACTTCAACTCCTGTACATATATATTTGTCGTAATTTCTACGAACAAACATAGTTCAGCTTTAAACACTTGGTAACAACAACCTTTAGAAAAATATCGTTCTTAATGACTATTTTTAGGAGTTATATACCTAAGGTACTACAAAAGTTCTTACTACTTAAATTTTTTATTTTATCACTCGCTATTGATCAAAATGAATCAATTTTGAGAGGTAGGGATGGGAATCAATGTTAAATAGTTGTTAGTCCATGTATTTTAGGTTAAAAATCTCTCGGCAACTTTGCTCGACTCCGACTAATTTCAAATTCCACCATACGATCTTGAAAATGTCATCTATGCAATTAATTTTCTCCTATTCAAGTGAAAAATTTGACACTATGGTATTGTTTGTGCACATTTCTCGTAATAGAAATTAGAAATAACATCACATGATAGGAAATACAATATTATTTGTGTATTAAAGGAAATGATGAAAAAGTAGAAAATAGAATGTTTATGTAATTGCAAGAAATGATAGGAAATTAAAAAGTTGATCATTTTTAAAAATTAAATAATAAATTTAAAATTATTATATTTGAAAAGTAATATTTTAAATATTATAATATATATTAACATTTGGTTAAATACAGATGTAATATGTGAAATAATTTGTTTGTAATTAACATAAATAATATTATTCATTACAATCTAAATTTTTTCAGAAATAATATGTTAATATATTATTTAATGTTATTAAGTTATGTTGAAATTCATGTTACTTATTTAACATATTATTAAGTTGAGTTGAATATGTTAATGCATTATTTATTATTATAACGTTAATGTTATTATACTTTAATGTATTATAATCTAGTATCATTCTTTAATATTATAATCATACTTCTTGATATCACATTAATATTATTATTTATTTTAATATATTATAATTATAATTACTATATTTTAATTTATTATAATTATATATTATTTATTATATTATAATCGAGTAATTTTTAAAAATATAAGTTAAAAAATAACAGAAAATATTTTCTTTAATACAAGAGGAAACGATGAAAAGTTATCTCTTTCTACTTCTATTAGTAAAAACACAAAAAATGATAAAAAAACCTTTTCTCGTCATCTTCTTTCTTCTCATTTTTCTTTATTTTTTGGTCACACAAACCCTCTGCATCATAAAAAAAACTCTTAAATTAGTTAGTTATTAGTACTTGTATTTTAAGTTAGAAATCTAAGTAAAAGTTTGACATATCAACCTCATGATTACTAGCTTTTAAAAGAAAATTTCGTTTGAAAGTTGTAACGACAAGAATACCAAATAAAAACTTTGCAAGATGACATATTTTTCAGCATTTATTTATGTTTAGTTGTGTCCACGTCTCATTCCTACGGATAAAATATTTTAATATGAATACCGTTAAATTTTAATTGCGATCATTCATCAGAGTATGTGTATATATATATATGATACCACTATTGTTGAGTGAAAGGCGTTGGCTAAAAATACTACATAAAAATATAGCTTATCTAAATACATCAAGAAAACAAAAACATTAAATTGTGGCTTGTACATTGGGCCGAATCGAATGTCTCGGCCCAATCCAATATGGTTTGACGATGTGGATCAATGGCACGTCACAATGCAGTGGGTCATGTTGGGCCGTCGCATGTGTAACTGTGCCGACATGGGTCATACTTGGGTGGGTGGGCATCTCCACCATCGTTTGTCCAAGGTGGAGTCGACAAGTGGCCTATGGCTACGCTAGCTAGTCAACTAGGTCGGGTGGGTCCACAATGCCGCCATGCTGCATGGTCAACCGGGCCATTGACCAGCACAGCCCACACGAGCCTGCGCGGGCAGATTGTGTTTGAATCGCATTCGCAATTGATCGTGTCGACTTGACTCGACACAAACAGTGATCAAGCCGATGACTATACGGATCCTGCTGTGTTAGCACAGTCCGCTGGCATCTCTTTATACATCTGAAGCACATTCATTATATGATCGAGTATGCTTCGGTTAAGGAAAAGAAAATATACAAGTAGAAGCAAATCAAAGGAAAATAAATTTATAGAAATTTACTTTTTAGTTCAACTACGGCAAAGTATTTCTACGTACATGTAAGCGAAAGGAAAATATTCTCCTTTCAACTTCAATGTCAACGGACAAAAGAAGTAAACGATATATTTAAAGCTTGTAGTGGAAATTACCTTCTCTAAAAGAGATACAAACATTGATTAAACTACAAATACATTATAAGCTTTTTATACAAATACTGACCATCGATCTAAAGATATTAAAATTGAGTAATTTCTGCTAATATATATATATAAATTAATGTTATCGTATGATGTCATGGTTAAAAACATTGTAAGTATCTGTCCTATGGTTAAGATATATTCATTTAAAATTTATAAGAAAATCACTTTTAAAATAAATATTTAAAAATAAATCTATTTTAGAAATAAATTTTACCGTTTATATATTTTAAATTGATATATTTAAACAAAAATATTTACAATATGTTTTTCTGTCACGAATACATACCTTAATTTTCTGAACCGTTATTTTTACCGCTGGGATGAAGAGGTTGAATTTTCCAAAGCATCCAGTTCAGTTGTTTGTTACGCTTCCTCTGCACGCCACGGCCAGGCGTCTCTCCCCTTCCGTCGGCGAGGGAATCGGAAGCGAACGACTTCAGCCCTCACTCCAACTCCGCGCCGGCAAAAGCGCAGCAAGATAACAAGAGGTGAGTTCCTGGTGGGTGTGTGATCATTCATCCAACACCACTTTTTAATCTGCTTCAAAATTGAATCTGTTGAATTGGTATCAAATGCGAGCCCCGTAAGATCTGTACAACAAAGTTAATTAATAACTTCTTGAAACCGCCGGAGATTTTCTCGCTCCGTTTCTGTTGTTATTTCCAAGAAATGCATTTATTGCAATTGCATGAATTGTATAAATGGTGGCTGCCGTTAATTTTGGCCTTCGGTTGAAGTAGCAGGACCGCGTGGTTCGATCGAGAGGAGGAGGACAGCCAGAGATCGATGGCGGCGGTGAAGGCAGCCACGTCGATCGGGGCGTGGCAGGGGGACAACCCGCTGAACTACGCCCTGCCGCTGCTCATCCTCCAGATATGCCTTGTGGTGCTCGTCACCAGGGCTATCGCCTACGCCCTCCGCCCTCTGCGCCAGCCCCGTGTCATTGCCGAGATCGTCGTAAGTTGTTTTCCTCCCTCTCTCTCTCTCTCCCTCCCTCCCTCCCTCCTCTTCTTCGGGAATTGGTAGAATAATTGGAACTAACAATGGTTTCTGTCACAGGGTGGTCTTCTTCTCGGGCCATCGGCCCTCGGTCGTAGCGAGACGTTTCTCAACAATGTGTTCCCCAAGAGCAGCATGACGGTACTGGACACGGTGGCCAACATTGGCCTACTGTTCTTCCTCTTCCTGGTCGGGCTCGAGTTCGACCTCCGTTCGATCCTCCGGACAGGCAAGAAGGCCCTGTCGATCGCCCTCGTTGGCATATGCTTCCCGTTCGTCTTGGGCATCGGTGCGTCGGTGGTCCTCCGTAAGACCGTCGCCAAGGGCGTTCCCAGCATACCATTCCTAGTCTTCATGGGCGTGGCACTCTCCATCACTGCCTTCCCTGTCCTCGCCCGTATCCTGGCCGAGCTGAAGCTCCTCACCACTGACGTCGGTCGCATGGCCATGTCCGCGGCCGCCGTCAACGACGTCGTCGCGTGGATCCTCTTGGCTCTTGCCATTGCACTCTCTGGATCTGGCTCGCCTCTTGTCACCGTCTGGGTGCTTCTTACCGGTCTTGGATTCGTCATATTCGCCTCGGTCGCCATCCGCCCCCTGCTTTCTTGGATGGCACGTCGCTCCCCGGAGGGAGAGCCGGTGAAGGAAATCTACATATGCGCCACTCTCGCCACCGTCCTGGCCTCTGCTTTCATCACCGACAGCATCGGCATCCACGCCCTGTTCGGTGCTTTTATCGTTGGCGTGGTCACCCCCAAAGACGGACCCTTCGCGGGAGTCCTCATCGAGAAGGTTGAGGATCTCATCTCTGGTTTGTTTCTGCCTCTCTATTTCGTTTCCAGCGGACTGAAGACCAACGTTGCCACCATAAGAGGCGCCAAATCCTGGGGTCTCTTCGTCCTCGTCGTCTTCGTCGCCTGCTTCGGCAAGATTGTGGGTACTATCGGTGTTTCCCTTGTCGCCAAGCTCCCGTTCCAGGAGGCTTTGGCGCTTGGCTTTCTCATGAACACCAAGGGCCTGGTCGAGGTCATCGTCCTCAACATCGGCAAGGACCGAAAGGTACGTACGTGTTCGTTCTTCGACAAATGATGTCGATACGAGAGTCTAAAATGTTCCATTTTTCCATCCAGGTGTTGAACGAGGAGACTTTCGCTATATTGGTGCTCATGGCTTTGTTCACAACCTTCATCACCACTCCGATCATCATGGCAGTGTACAAGCCGGCACGCCGGGTGGCGCCGTACACGCACCGGACCATGCAGCGCCCCGACACGGAGTCCGAGCTCCGCATCATGTTATGCTTCCACAGCAGCCGCATCATCCCCACCTTGATCAACCTCATCGAGTCGTCTCGTGGCACGCGCCGTCGGGGCATCACCGTCTACGCCATGCACCTTATGGAACTCTCCGAGCGTTCCTCCGCCATATCTATGGTCCACAAGGCCCGCCGGAACGGCCTTCCCTTCTGGAACAGGGGAGCTGCGGAAGAAGACCACGTCATCGTCGCGTTCGAGGCTTACCAGCAGCTAAATAGCGTCTGCATCAGACCCATGACCGCCATCTCCGACCTCTCCAACATCCACGAGGACATCGTCACCAGCGCCCAGCAGAAGCGCGCCGCCCTCATAATCCTCCCCTTCCACAAACACCAATGCGTCGATGGGGTGATGGAGTCCCTCGGCCATTCCTATCACCACATCAACCAGAAGGTGCTGCAGCACGCCCCCTGCTCCGTCGGGATCCTGATCGACCGTGGCTTCGGTGGGACTTCCCAAGTCACCGCCAGAGAAGTGTCGTACACCATAGCCGTTCTCTTCTTCGGCGGTGCCGATGACACCGAAGCCCTTTCGTACGGCTTACGTATGGCGGAGCACCCCGGCATCATGCTCAACGTCGTCCGCTTCGTGCAGCAGCCTGGTAACAAGCCAGCCGCCGGCCCCGATTCCAGCTTAAGCATAGACATGGATACAGAACAAAGGCTGGCCGACGACGAGTTCATCTCAGACTTCCAGAAAAATATTGCGTCAGCGAACGCGTCCATAACATACGATGAGAAGACGGTCACGAGCTCAAAGGACGTGGCCACGGCGGTGAAGTCCGTGGACCGGTGCAACCTCCTCTTGGTGGGACGTTCTCCACCAACTGCGCCGCTGGTGGACCGACCTGACTGCCCGGAGATGGGCCCCGTCGGCAGCTACCTGGCGACGTCGGAGTTCTCCACCACCACCTCCGTTCTGGTCATCCAGCAGTACGAGTCAAAGGGCAACAATCCACCTCCGCTTTGGGAAGAGGCGGCGGAGATCTGCGACTTGCCCGACACTCCGGTGGCGGGTGTGGAGTCCGGGGTCGGAGAAATCAGACGAGACACCACCTCCCACTGGTAAAGAGAAAGGCGATGATCTGCAGCTCTAAGAGCACGGGGAATAGAAGAGATTGCTTATTTACTCACATATATATTATGTCTGCAAATAACTAAAGTATGTGGGTTTTTTTCATTTAATTTTACCGTAATATACTTCTCCATTTATCTAAATAGAGGACACTTGTAATCGTCCTTTTAATTTACGATTTTAAATTGGAAATCAATATTATTAATTTCTGTTTTCAAATTCTTCGGTCTTCGTTTCGATGGGAGACATATTTTAGATGTGCCATATGTGTCCGTGGGTACGTAATTAAAATCATTTTTCATGACATTTTAGAATTTCCATCCGTGTGGATGTCCTTCTTAATTACAAATTCATTTTTTTTTTAAAAACTTCTACATGTCCCAAAAATTTATACTTCCATAAATCAATATCAAAAATAAATTCAAATGATCGATTAATCAACGTGCTCGTCATCATCAGGATCTCATGTTTGACTGTTACGGAGATGAACATTTCTCCATGGGTTTCTTACGGACTTTCCTTATTTAACGTTTGGGGTGGACTATTACCGTCACTTTATGCTTCGGCCGGTTCCATTGTTTACGAAGAAATTCGTTGATTTAACAGAAAAGAAGATTTACATTAATTTATATTTTTAACCTATTATAATAATTTAATATATTCATAAAAATAACAATATTTATAATTGTTGTTAAATTTTAGTTCTTAATAAACATGCAATCACATTCTAATAATGATATTTTCATTGATAGAAAAATGTGAATATTAGTTACCATAACAATTTTTTTACTGCAAAGGTATGTTTGTGCATTTAAAATTAAATCTGATAAAATTTGAATTTTATAGAATTTAATGGAAACATGTTCAAGAATTTGATAGAGATTTAAATTTAGTTATTTATGTATATGACAAAATTGATTTATATATATTTGTTTATAATAATAATGTAATATAATTATTTGTAAGTAATTTATTGATGAAAATTTTAATTAATGAATTGAAGTAAGTAGTAAAAATGTAACTAATCAATGAATTAATTACTTACATTAATCAATTGACATGTTATATAATGATATAATTAGATATTTATATATCATTTATTAATTAATTAGATCTTTATATATTTTTAAAATTAGTAATAAAATGATTTTTTATAATAATTATTTTAATGTTGTAAAAATTATAAATATTATTTCTTTCAATAAATCATGAAATGGAAATGAAATTTCGTCTGAATTCATTTTCTCAGAACGCACAAACACTCATGTATCGAAATTAGATGAAATTTTTTTTCATTTTCGTCTAATTCCGAGTGTATAAATCCCTCACAGGTGACGATCATAGATGAATCATGGTACCTTTCTCATCTTAGATTAGATTGGTCACGCAAGATGAGGGATAGACAAGCGATTTGATGGAAGATGATGTGCCAGCGTAGATGATTGCAGAAGCGATAATTCATCCGTGAATTGAACTCGTAAAAGGAGTGTGAAACATCATCAGTACACGAGTTCAACCCTACACGATTTGATGGTAGATTGCGCGAGCACATGTGTTTAGTTTGCTGGGATTTGCTTAAGCGAGGAGTTGTTTGCTGGGGAGACTGGCGGTTGGACCGAGTGTGCATGGATATCATGAGCTGGAGTACTAAATATCACGTTTCTTCGTAAAGGTGCATGCACATGATAGGATTGAATATGTATCATCGACCCCATACACCCATGGATTAAAAGAAACAACTTTATTTTTAGATGCCATTTGTCAGATATGAAATTGAAATTTAAAATTGGATAAATGCTGTCCGAGGCTGATCTTCCTCCCAGCCTGAAACTTTTTTTTTGGGGGGGGGGGGGGGTACCGTGATTAGTTTTTTTTTCCCCAACTATTGTTGAAGACGATATTACCCCTACTACCAATAAGACATTAGGTTGATATTGTTGAACAAAATGGTGGAAACTGATTCCTTTGTTAGATTGATACCCCTCCTTTTGTTGAAGTTTCTCTCTCGAAGTTATTTTTTGTTGCTCGTCTTTTGGAATTTAGAATTTTCTTGAACAAGCTGGGGCTGTCGTTAACATTAAATTTGCTTTAATTTACAAAAATGTAAAATCTAGACACGCGTATAACAACTTTCGTTTCTGTGACGTGCGAGTGCGAAATCCGTCAAACAGTGCGTCGTGTCATTCTCTCTCGGTCCGCCGTCAATTTCGAAACGCTTCTAGACGTTCCATTTGCCACGACGACTCAGCAAATTCTCCCTCATTTGACGATCCAACGGTTGACGCCACCGCAGCGTCCACGCGTCCGGCATCCATCCCTCTACCTTTTATTTTTATTTATTTGTTTGATGATTCCCTTCGTCTTCGTGTTTTTTTTTTTTTCTCTAAAAAATTTTACTTATGGAAGAAGGTTGGCGGAGTGGGCCTACGAACAAACCAACCGGAGCAGCTCGATCGAGCGCCACCACCCCTTTCTGCCCTCCAAGCTCCCAACTTTCCCTTACGTTCTATTCCTCTCTGCTGCTGCTCCGTATGGACTAGGGTTTTCGGGATCTCGTCGTGCTTGATGGGTTCTCGCGAAGGTACCAAAAGCTTCAGTTTGTTCCGTGCTTCTCGCGAGTGGCCGTGTTACGGGTGGATGGCTATTGTTTGTTTTTCCTTATTGCGAAAAAAGCTGGTTTCTTGTAGTCCTTCTGTTCATTGGTTTTCGTTCTTCTCTTTCCTCTGGGTCGGTTGTATGGACCTTGCCGACTATTTTGGGGGAAAATAGTTTTTTAGCTAGTTATGTTATCTGTCGAGAGCACTTGCAATCTGGTTGTTGCTTTTTTTTTTAGATTTGTTAGGAAACAAAGTCATTAGTGATGTATCTGTTTGGGGGTTTTAGAATGGTGGGAATGTTCTTTTTTTTTCCTGTTTGGATTCTTTATTACTGGGAAAGAAGCGCTTCTTAGTATAACTAATATGAGAAAATTAAGTAAATTTATGTTGTTAGATGAACAACCCGCACTCAGCGTCCACCAATCGCCACTTTGTATGATGGGAAGTCTTACAAATGATGGAGGAATCCTGCCAAGAGAAGTTGTGGGATGTACGGTATGGAAAAATAGTGTTGAATTATTTTGGGTTGGTTCAATTGACGATATCGAATCCCAAGCAATTACCTTGTGATCTTTCTTCTTTGAAAGAGATAATATCATTATTGTTCTATACAACTCGTTCTTAACTGACACTTCTTGACGTATGCCTTTAATCTTGCCCCTTTTTTTTTTCAAGACCTTTGTTGTTTGTGAATTTTTGGCACGTTAATTTGGATAGATCCATTGCCTTTCTGTAGGAGTTCATATTTCTTATCATTGTTCTGCAGCTATCTGATTGCTCAGAACTTCACATTTTACATGGATGTACATAACATTGTTGTGACTAACCTTAAATTTGAAAATTAGTATTAATATGACTGGAATACAGATGCAAATTCCAGTGCCATACAGGTATTACAGGTTAGCTTTTCTGCAAAATATTATTTTTTAGATACTGTTAAATTGGTGACCTCCCTCCCCCCTTATGCTTGTTGTTCCATATACTTGTGCATGAATATCGTTAAGATGCATTTTTATCCACATGGCACTTGGAGATGATTTTCCACGTACAAAGCATAGTTCATTTGACAAACAGTAATATCTTTGATCTGTCAGATATGCCAATATTTGAGGTGCCGGGAAATCAAAATTCAAGTCAAAATGTATCAGAAGATAATGAGCATGCAAGGCTTGTCATTTCTAATGAGACAAGGATCTCTGAAGATGATATCTCACAACCTTCATTTACAACACAACGAAATTCATGCTTCTGGTGGATGAAAGCTTTTTTTGCTTGTTTTCTTCTGTTAGCAGTATCTGCGGTATTTTTAAAATGGGGAATTCCTTTTTTTCTTGAGAAGGTATGCCATAAATACCATCTTCATGTGTAACTTACTGGTATCGTTCTCTTATAATACAATAGTTATGTTTACTAATTATTTTTACAGACAAAATTAATGACAACAATCTGACCCATAATCTCGCTAGGGTCACTTTGTAGAGTCAGCTACATGAATCCCTTTTTTCATATATTTCTATTAATTGTCAAATCTTTGATTAAATTGCATAAATTTAAATATTTTCTTGCAAATCCTGACCAGGTAATTTTAAGCCTTCTTCTACTTCATTAAGTTTGTTGTGCACCATTTAATTCTCCTGTCTTAGCTAGTGCATTCTTTAGCCTCTTACAAACTTAATAAACCTGTCCAAACTACCTAAGTTGATTTTCTCTTGTCTTATCTTCAATTAGTATAACTTTTACTTTATTCTTAATAAAATCATTTTTTAGCTTATCTCTTATAGTATTATCATTTATCCATTTAAGTATACCCATTTTAACAATGTTAACTTTTTACATATGATTATACTTTTAGCATAGTATTCTAAGCCATAAAATATAGCTAAGCAAATAATAGTTTTATAGAATTTTCTTTTTAATTTTAAGAGTAGTCTCCTATATAGCACTTAAAAAGCATTTCTTCACTTCATCGACCTTACTTTAGTTCAATGAATAACATCCTCTATAATTTCACCATTTTTATTTATTGTAAATCTTAAACATTTAAAAGTTTTAATTTTATAAAATTCTTAGCCATTTAAGTATATATCTTCATCATTATTCCTATTTTCATTAAACCCATATTTCATATATTTTGTTTTTGTCCTACTCAATCAAAATCCATTGGACTCTAATTATTTCTTCATTATTCCAATTTATAATTGATTTCAACCTTACTTTCATTAAATAAAACTATGTCATCAACAAATAGCATTCATCAAAGTATTTCTTCCTGATTTTTCTTAATTATTTCATTCATAACCAAAACAAACAAATACAAAACTATTGGCATACATGAAACCAATATTGCATACTACAGCCACATTAATTCACATGTTGTACCAATACTGGTTTTTATTTTCTATGATGGAACTCTAGTGATTTCTTTTTTTGTTAAATGTCCAGGTTGTCTCATTTGCTTCTATATTGCTGGTCTTATGGGTTTATATCTAGTAAAAACCTAATTTATTGCTTCAATAAAGACATGGCTGATATCTATAATACCTTTTTTAACTTTTTTCATCTAGCTTGAGTGGTAAACAAACTATAATTGCTATAGATTGGACTAGGCTTTCTAGTTTATGTCAAGTAGCTTTTAAATGTAACCATTTATTTTTATCATGTAGGTTTTAATGCCAATTATGCAATGGGAAGCGACCTCTTTTGGACAGCCTATTCTTGCCCTTATACTTGTTGCCTCTCTGGCCTTTTTCCCTGTATTTTTAATTCCTTCCGGACCGTCCATGTGGCTGGCTGGAATGATTTTTGGTTATGGTCTTGGATTTGTAATAATTATGGCAGGGACCACAGTTGGGATGGTATTGCCCTTTTGTATTGGGTTATCATTCCGTGACCGCATTCACGTAAGTGATCCATAATAGATTGTTTCTTCATATTATATTTCTAAATTGATCTGCACAAAATGATTTGATGCTTGAAAATTTTTAGACATGGTTGAAGAGATGGCCTCGACAAATGGCTATACTTAGGCTTGCTGGGGAAGGCAATTGGTTTCACCAGTTTCAGGTGGTTGCTATCTTCAGAATCTCACCATTTCCTTACACTATCTTCAACTACGCTGTAGTGGTGACAGATCTGACATTTGGACCTTATTTATGGGGTTCCATAGCTGGAATGGTACCTGAATCTTTCCTTTATATATACAGGTTAGTCTTTCTGGCTTGCAAAATAAACTTCAGACATTAGACAATTTTAGATAAAAAGGTAAAAACGTGCAATTGCAAATTTGTAAAATCATCAAAAGTTAACAGTTTGCTAAGGAAGATTACAAAGGTTGCATATGCCCAAGTCATGCAAATTTCATTTCTTTATGCATGTGGATGTTCTTATCTTTCAGATTAATTCATGCTCGATGGGTTAGTTATTTATATTCTGAGAGTCATTGCGAACATATATGAGAAGTGAGAACCCTCAGATATGTTAAATAATTTAGGAATTCATTTATTCTAATCAATTATCATACTTCAGGAAGTGAAAGGATTGCAATCTCCACTCTACCCAATATTTTAGGAATTTGTGGGATCACTAATATGGTGATTCCTCATAACTAAGGAGCAAAATGAAGGAATTCTTTGTTGCCTTTTTCTGTTCATTTGATTTTTGTACAAATATTGAAGAAGGTTTATATAGTATTTTTCAAACGTCAATTTCTATGGAGCAACAAGTGGTTCTTTGGCCATGCTACTCTATTAGATATTTGGTAATTGTTCTTAAACAATTGGCATCGATGGTGGCATGAAAACTGACATGTTTTCCTACAGGATATGGATACTATAAAATATTGAATCCCTAGTCTTTTTTGATGATCTTTTTTTTTTCTCTCTAAAGAAAAGGTAAATATTTAAGAATTACTGGCTTCATTTTCTCTTCCAGTTCTATGTGTAATTTGATTTTGACTTGTACCGGAAAACAATATATGTTCAGTTCTTAATAGTATAATTTCTAAGTCACAACAAATTAACTACGCAATTAGCGGGTACTTTAATTTACTTCCTTATCCTAGGCAAGTAGCAAATACGTTAACGTACTGGTTTCTTAATTAAAATTTGCTACAATAATGGGATCAAGCACATTTTGTGCAAAATCGACTGCAGATTTTGAATCCTGCTAAACATAAAAACCACCGTTATCCGAAAAAAGCTTACCGGTATTCGATTTCAGGGTTAAAAATGTTTTTCGTTTTGAGCCTCCATTCATTCTTTTCACCACACCTGAAACTAATAATTCTATTGGCACAACTCATGTTTTACCTTGACGGTACATAAGCTTTAAGAACACAAAATAAATAGTGATTGCTACATTTCCAACCATTGATATGTTTGAACTAACAAGACCCTTCCTCATTTTCTTAACGATGTTTTGCTCTCCGTTGTGCAGTGGAAGGCTGATAAGAACATTGGCCAACATGCAATATAGCAATTATCACATGTCAACTCTGGAGATCATATACAACATCATATCCTTCATATTTGCAGTGGTCCTTGTAGTTGTGTTTACCATATACGGAAAAAGGGCTCTAAAAAAACTCGAGGAAGAAGAGAATGATAACAAGGGGCAGCATTGTGAAAACGTCTCCGTTGGTGTTGAGATGGAGAAGTTCCCTCAAGAGAGGACCAGTAACTCAAGCAATGTTTCTTCTGCAGTCTGACTTGATGAACAAATGGACCGATGAGCACACAGGGTGGCAAGATAGACGTGCAAACCCCTTACATAAAGCAGTGCTAGTTAACTCAGTTCTGGAACGGGAAATTTTATTCACAACTAGGTTTTGGCAAATGGGATAATTTGTATGTAGCTACCCATTTTGCACGTTGATCAGAATAACCATTGCCAGTGGATTCATCTGGAGATGAAGATTCTGCATTAAATCTATCCAGTTGTACATTGTACCAGTGAAAAATGTCCAAGTGATCTGTATGGGTTTACACATCATAATCGGCTTGCTTTTGAAGCTTAGTGCAATAATTTAGTTGGATTCATGTTTATCATCGTCCCGACTGGGTTTTAGTGATAGGTTGGGTCAAAATGTTTGGTATTATCTCTTTTGTTTTGTATACATAATGATAAAATAGAATATTCAGTGGAACTTTGAGCATTGTGATTGTTAGCATGACTTACATGCGTAATGATTTCATAGCCTCCTCAAATTCAGACAGCATGCTCTTTTTAGTCAATGTCTTTATTTCTTGGTAGAGAGTACATTAAGTGAGATGCTTGAGAAATGGTACATCATCCTTAATAGAGGCATAGCACCACCATGGACCATACCCTTATCAGGGGTATGTGTTGCATCCTTAGCGGAGGGTGTTGTGCTCAACTCATAAACCTTGTAGCCCAAAAGTAACGTAGTTGATGGTTGTGACTCTAAAAAGACTCTTAATTTTATTGTTTTGCAAGTCTACTCGTTATTGGTGTGGGAATCGCCTGTTGGTTTTATTTGCTACGGGCTACTTTATGACTCAAAACCGGTGGTTTGTCGCAGAATTTAAATGTGTTGCGCTGTTGGTGCTGGGTGTTATGGTATTATATATTGTACCATGGACTGTATAGCTTAAACGTTTGAATACATTATTGCGTCATTGTTGGTAATGTGGATGCTATTTATTCAACAATTATTGGTTAGTGCAGAGGTTTTAGAAAGGAAAACCCCATGCAATTAACCGGAGAAAGTGCCCATTCTTTTATTTTTATTTTTTTCAAAAAATTCTATGCATCCCTCACACAAAGAATAACTCTCTTATAGTACCAACAAGTGTCTATTCTTAGATGAGAATCTTACCATTCACGTATATGGATAGTGATTACGCAAGAAAATTTATGGCTTGGTTATGGATACCGTAAACTGTCTGATCATATTAAAAAAACACCTACTATTTCTGGTAGGTGCTTCATACCTATTATATGAAAAATTACCTATACATTGTAGTTGCCTATTGCTTGTAAATCCTTTATCATTCTTAGCTTGTGCTGTATGATGTCTAGTTTTGTCATTGCCTTTATAGCAAAGCTAAATTGATATCCTCTAGCTGAATCAACTGATCATGAGTTCTAACACCTCTTTTGATCAATGGTTAGTTCTAGTAACCCTAACAAGCCAGAGATCTGGTAAACATGATTGCAAATGCCGAACAATGTCACCAAATTGTGTTGATCTTCTTCTTCTGTTAAACTCCAACAATGCCACCAAATGGAGGAGATCAATAGCACTGCAAGTGATGTTTTTTTTTCCCATGCAAGAACTCAGATATTAGATTCTACTGCACCTCACCAACCATAAGACAAAAATGAACCTATGCAAGATGTGATAGTGCTCCCAAGGCTGATTGTCAAAGGTGGCGATTGAGTGAAAGCAATGGGATGTGGAAAAACTTATCCATCCCTGTAATTTACAGAATTAGAGAGAGAAAAAACATTATGATGATGCGGTTCACATCCTGTTGGGAAACGAAAATGTTAAAATCGATGAACAAAAACTCCTTGAAATTAAAGTGACAGCGTTGAACATTCCCTAACATATTTAACACATGGAATGAAATCATATTAATTAGGAAGAGCAGATACAAAATCTAGAAAATGAGTAGAGCATAAAACTCTGCAATTCTTTTGGTATCAGTTGTCACAGAAACTAACGACTTTTTTATTTTCGTAAAGAGCATAGGACTAACCACTTACAAGAAGATTACACGAGAAAACGATGGTACAACATGAACGCCAAGCTTTCTTTCAGACAGGTTTTTCATGGCAAGATCATGGGAGCATCCGAACAACTTAAACAGTGCAAAAAGGTAAGTAAAATTCCATGGAACGAGAAATGCAGCAAATCCGCCGAGGCAAAGGCTGGCTGATTCCTTCAAAATGGTCCATGGAACAAGAAATTGAAATACGAACCAAGGAAATCAGCATATTGCATTATACAAGACTGGTGGACAAAATCTGAAGGAAAGCTTAGATATTACGGAAGGCCCACTGAACGAAAAGAGTTCAGATTGGTTCCAGAACAATACAAACTTCATCGTAGACCAGGTGACATCTTCCCTCCGAAAAAAGAAACAGGAAAAGACAGCAAGATCTGTAATATTATATGATAAGCTAGTTAAGAAAGTTGACAAATGAATAGAAGGAAAAGAAAATAAAATGCTTCTCGATAAAAAAAACTGTAAAATATGTATCAAATAAAAATTCCACCTGTTATGCTGCAAGCTAACTTCTCATATACAGGGTGAAATTAACATAAGTGAAGCCTAATGAATAGACATGGAGGAAGTATATATGTCCCACGCTTTGCAGGAAAGTGAAGAACAAACAGTATACTCGAAAGCCATACTATCATCATACAGAACCCTTTCAAATCAAAGTAGCTTAGACAAAATAGAAAAGTAAATAAAAGAATTGTCATCAAATATTTTTTGCTATTTGACATATTACAGTCAAAAGATGAATCCTACAAAGGTAAGATAAGTAATTTTTCAAGCTCGTTACATATCTCGTTTCAGCAACTGTAATCAGAGAAACTCGAGGTCAGCTTGTGATCACAATTGTGAGGCGTTCATCACCAACTTGGCGGTGAAAATGCCAACATAAATCGACACAGTTTGCATAATGACATTGCGTTTCAAACCCCAAACCAAAACATGATAAGAATCATCACAAAGAAATTTCATATTTTCAACCTTGATTCAGAAAAGGTTGAACGTAAGAGGAGAAGAAGACATGACCTTCGGTAGTGAATGACTGCTAAGGATGTAAGATACTACCAAATCCTACAAATTTCAAGGTTCACCCAAGATACTAGCAATATCCAACAAATTTCAAGGTTTTTCCAAGATACTACTAATATCCCACAAATTTCAAGGTTTTCCCAAGATACTACTAATATCCAACAAATTTCAAGTTTTTTCCAAGATGGTACTAATATCCTACAAATTCCAAGATTTTCCCAAGGCATTACTAATATACTACAAATTTCAAACTTTTCCCAAGATACTACTAATATCATACAAATTTCAACTTACACATTGAATTCAAATCTAGCCAATGGACAAGTTTATGCTTATGCACTACAAGAGTTCTGATTAATCTCTATAAAAGACCAAAACAGTATACAAACAGCAAAAGGAAAATGGCACAATATAACTTGCATTGTGCAGTTCCGTTCCATATTCACAAACAAATGGCCAATTCATCAAAAAAGTATACAAATGTACAGAGCCAAAAAAATAATCCCACACCCAATCGAAAATTAAGGTCCAATCTGAATTTCGCAACCAACAATGTGCCACAAGTAAAAATCGAACAAAACAAAACGAAAAAGGGAGGAATACGTCCATCAAACACCTGATCGACTCTCACATCTTTGTGGGCACTTACAATCCCTATGAACGTTGCAATCCGCAGAATAAAAATCATTCTTGTCGATCAAATTCCTGACGTATCCGTAAGTGGAAGGATCGGGATCACTTGGGTTGTTCGCGATTTCCACCGTCGGTAAATCCGATTCAACAGGGGGACGCATAAAGCAGAAATAGCATCTCGGAATCGGCCGTTCCCCGTAGTACCGAGGATAACTGGAGGAGGAAGAATAAGACGAAGAAGTAGAAGAAGAAGACGCGCACTGGTTGCTAGTGTTTTTGATTCTTGTGGAGTACAGATTGTTGATTCTTCTGAAGGGGACCATGACCATGCCTCCCACCTTCCTGATCCTCTTCTTCCCGCCATTCCTCTGTGTGTACTGCTGCTGCTGCTGCTGTCGTTGGCGTCGCATCTCCTCTCCTCCTTCCTCGTCGCCAGCAACGGAGGAGGAGGGGGGTAAGGAAGAAGCATCCGGGGGTTGGCCATTGGTATCTCTTGTCTCAGACATATATTGGTGGATGGTAGGCGGTGATATCGGACACGAATGGGTCAGCAGGGTTGGTGGAGCACGAGAAGACCCATTTGGGATTTAGGGTTCGAGGAGGAGGAGGAGGAGGAGGAGGAGGAGGTCGGGGGAGATGTTGGAGCGAGGGATTCAGCTCCAGGGCAGGGCGGTTTCCTGCTTTTCTTCACGAAGAGGAAGAACATAACCAAAGGCAACCGCCTTTTTTCTTTTGTCAATTAAAGTAATTAATCAATTAATTTGTTAGTTATTATAATAATTGTGGTTTTTCACGTTTGTGATGTGCTTACCTCATGCCTAACAGACA
The DNA here is from genome assembly GCA_036874045.1 of Cymodocea nodosa. Taxonomy (NCBI): domain Eukaryota; kingdom Viridiplantae; phylum Streptophyta; class Magnoliopsida; order Alismatales; family Cymodoceaceae; genus Cymodocea; species Cymodocea nodosa. Next base: position 3,039,925 of record CM072338.1, on the reverse strand, counting down.
CTTTTTTTTTTTTTTGGACAAATCCAACAGGTACCTTGTCAGCTGGTTATAAATTCTACGTTTACGAATCAATTAAAATGACTTAATTAGCTAAAATAACAGGATTCCTGGTCTTAGCTTTTGTATCTACTTCATATCAAAAAGATCCTACACTCACACAGTAAATATTTTTTAAATATCTTTATTTTTGGCATATTTATTGTACGTTCAAATGTGAAATATATAATTCCCTTTTAGGAGAAAAGACTTAACCATTTTCAATCTATTCGTGATAATTTGATTATTCAAACGCCCAAGATGGCAAGATTGCAAGAAAAAATAATCTTTTTCTACCAAATTTCTTCACACCCGCGCTGTTCTAAGCCCATGACGTGGCCACTACTGCACGAACTCGTCACCTTGAGTCAGACACGTCGATGGGCTGCCGTCCTACCTGTCACGACCGAAATGTCCTGCTTGGCAGCATCTGCGTTGGGACAAGTAGTGCTGATAAGAGTGATCAGGTCACGATCAAGGTATACATAACTCATAATTTATGCTTCTTTCGTGTCGCATTAGATCGAGAATCGTTAGATTTCTTCTTTTTATTTTCCAATTTGTTCCTTTTCTTTTATTTTCTCTGCGTGCGTTATGGCCTCCTCCTATCATCGTCTTCCGCTCAAATCCTTCGATCATCTTCGTTAAACGCCATCGAAGTGTAATTTTTTTTTTTTTTGTCGACCAAACGAATACAACTCTAGTTGAGTTTCTCCACTCTCCTTCAAAGTGTATTCTTTCCTTCTTGGGAACCAAAAAATACCCTGTCCCATCATCCCACTTGACGTACGCCTTTTCTTTCCCAATTAATAACGTACGTCCAAGCTTATCACCCATGGCAACGAAGCTAACCGTGGAAATTATACAAGATCTTGTACTAAAAGTATATATAGCTAAAAAGAAATTTGTCACTTCTTTGATGACACCTTCGAATCTATTAAAAATCAGTTCAAAATCTGTAGCGTACCTTATGGGAAAAAAAAGTTGTCCCAGAAAATTATTCCCCACTTTTGTCCATTGGGATCGATTGGGTGGTGTTCCGCAATAGTTTTTCCTCGTTCTAAACTTTAGGCGCTATTAATAGCTCTTGGATAGTTGAGAATATTGCATTTTGTTCAACACAGGAGAAATAAATAAATAAGAGAGAGAGAGGGGGGAGTCAGCAACCTCTTCCCACCGCATCGGCTTTACATATTCCAGCTTCCTGGAACACAAGGAAATAAATCAATCAAGAGATCGAAGTATTTGTTTGCTTCAAGCTATGTGTTAGCCCAAAGTTTTAAGTTCCCGTAACTTATCTATATGGTTTCAAGCGTGACCTTGATGGCATGCATATATCTCCATAATTTGTCCTGGAAGGCAAGAATATCTAGCACATTCTCTCCAACTTAATTAATTCTAAAAATTTTTGTCACCGGCCTATATGTAATCATCCAATCTTAAAATTCACGTAGTTATTTGTAACATCTTACGTCTTGACTGAGGGACACCAAAACACTCCTAGGAAAATTTCCCAAGTACCTTTGGGAAAATAAAGGTCTCCTTTCTCTCTCTCTCTCTCTCTCTCTCTCTCTCTCTATATATATATATATATATATATATTTATTTATTTATTTATTTGTATGTATGTGTATATACATGTCTGCGCGTGCGCGTCCGTCGTTGAATATAATATTTCGAACCATATTGTTCTTACTCGGTTTGAATGCACGAGAACCGTTGATCAGGTCCAGATACATCTTGATCAACCCGGAGAAGAATGATTCCAACTACCATTAAAATGGACAGCAATAGCTTGGCCTTTTTCTAATCATGGAAAAATATGGAGCTCTACGAGTTGAAAATAACGTTTTTTAAATATATTGATTTAAAATAAATATTTATAAAGAATATATATATTATTTAAAATGTAATTATCGTATTAAAAGATTTTTAAATTAAAATATCTAGATCGTACAGGATAAACAAATACCACAAATATATTTTTACCGTGACCGGAAGGATTAATACTTGTCTGGGCGGCGCACCAACCCAGCTTTCTATTATATATACAAGTCTCCATGGGGTGTTCGTTCGCCTCGGAGCAGCAAGGAAGAAGAGGAAGGTAGAGCGCGTACGGTACCATGAGGGAGACAAGCAGGGGGTCTAAGCTCCTTCGGTTGATGTCTTGCGCCGGCGAGAAGTGCCTTCGCACCGAGTCGAAGAGGGGCATAGAAGAGATACTCAAATCTGGGCTCGCGACGATAGACGAGGAGGAGGAGGAGGTGGTGGAGGAGGAGGAGGAGGAGGAGGAGGAAGCATGTTCCGACGGCTTAAGAGCACCGGAGGTGTGCTCTAGAAGGAGCGCGAGGCTGTGGCGGCGGACGGCCAAGGTCAGCCCGCAGGCAAAACTTAGATTCCGAAACTTCGGAGATGCATATGTTCACTACATGATTGTATTGGCGGGAAAGGGAAGCCTAAGAGGACCGGTCTAGCTAGGGTTTCAGCCCCCAGTTACTTGTTAGCAACCAGTTTTCTCTTTCGACAATTAGGGTTTGATGTTTATCTGTGCGAGGTGTGCATGTTCTTCCCTCTCCCTATTTCAATTGCTTAGGGTTTGGTTTGGTTCGACCTGCAAGAGTTCAAATATTGTTTAGCATTTCATGAGGAAGATGGCTGCCTATTTTCCATATTTTGTGTATATTATGCTTATGATTAATAGTTATTGTTCAAGCTCATACAACCTCTCGGTTGGTTTTTCTGATGGATCCTCACTTTTATGTATCTGTAATTGCTGCTTCTGTTAAGATTACGATGCGACAACACCATGTTCAATGTTCAACCTATTACCCAAAAAGATATGAGCGTTTCAAAGTACGTACAAAGATATTGCACCATAAGGGTACAAGCACTTGGTTCTGAATTCTTCAGTGTAATTTTGAGCATTTACCCAAACAATCTTCATTGGCTGCAAGAAATGAAACTACCATCTAGCTTTCCTTGAATGCTGTGGATTGGTATCAATCACATCTTTAGGGATGGGAAACTGCATATATGTATATATATATATATGCTACAATCTATCCATATAGATGGCAATGAACGTTTATCTACAACCATCTATATATCTTCTTCATTGGATGCACATATGTTGTGGATTGGCATATGCATGCAACTCATCTATCATCTTAATTATTGAAGTATAATTGCCAATGAACGTCTTCTTCCTACCGTGTGTGGGCACATGCGTGGCCTTCCCCACGCCCACAAGATGCCAAAGGCAAAACGGTACGGTCTCCGATGGTAGCTGCCAAGTTCAAGTGGGCATCCGGGTCCGTGGCTCACAGTCACAGGTACCATCATCTTTTGGTATCGAGCAGATCACATGCTGCTACTGTTTCAATTGCTAGAGACCAAACCAAACACCCTTTAGTTACTAATGATGTATACTTTACACGAGCGCATGGAACAGAGTAGAGTACCGAAGGGGAGACGAGATTGTATGTTCCCTTTAGTTAACATTTCAATAGATTGAATACCCTTAGGATCCATGACCTTTCTCGCATTAGATTCTCATGGCACATCCTTTGTTCTAACCGTAAGTGACTAAGATGACCGTAAAAAGATTATACAAACTTGGTTAATCATCCGTCTTCTTCCATCCAACTTCTTCCCTTCTCCTCCACTCTCCCTAAGGTATGGCGGCAAACGGCGATCTCGATGTGAAGGCGATGACAGAGGAATCTTTACATTTGAAATGATTGATGTTACTTTAATGACAGAACATTTTTTGTTTTGCAAGATGACAAAGAACAATATTTTTGCTTAATCAAAGAGCTTCCGCCCAATCCCATACATGGTCACGTATAAGATGCGGAAAGAGCAACTAAATTATCTACGCTTAACAACACCATACTTTTTCAACTTTACAAGATCATAATCCCACGTTCCCTCACAACTGTTAGTGATATTATCCTGACATGTAAATCACCAATTGGTACCCTACAGGTTAAGACTTGCATAAGCACCACCAACATATTCATTTTCCAGTAACCCAGATATTATAAAAAAATATTATGACTCACTCCCGTGAGAGACAGTCGGTCTACGTAGGCCATCCTGAGCTGTCTTTCGAAACCCATCTTGTTTTAACTTCCTAGAAGACTGTGGGTGGAGAATTTAAACATTTGTCAAATATCAAGTATATAACATATAGAAATATTCATCAAATAAATTTAAGATCTAAGTTACATACCACATTAGCATCTATTCTCAATTTCCAAACACTTGATAAATTTAAGCAAAGAAGAGATTGCTTTATTTTTCATATAAAAGTTAAAAGAAGAAATCAAACTTATGTAGATTCGAAACTATATAAATGAATTTTTATTAATAAATAATATAATATTGAAGTAATTGCTCAAATAAACATATTTATTCAATGCATTTATGATAGATTTTGGATATAATACTATAACAATAACTCCATTGTATTTTTTTGAACATGTAATCGTTGAAGCATTCCTAAAATTGAATAGTCCAGATTCAAAACTAAATTAGGTCTTTAACGCGCACCCACATATTAAGAAATTCATTGTATGACTGCCAATTAATTGACGACATGGTAATCGAAGAGCGTGAGTTCAATCCTAGACAAGCAGGATTGTCCCTGCGTCCCACCACAAAACATATTTCCAGAATCGCTCACATATCCAGGTAATAATTTTCACATCTGATTTTGTCTTCGCCTTACATATCTAGTCCTATCATTATATCTAGGCCTGTCCTGCGCTCTCTGAGGCACTGGCTCAACTCTCCGCTGCCTCTCGGGAGATCTCTGTACGATTTCTCCATTCACAAATAGTTCAGCTGCAGATCAGAACAAATGAACTCAGACAATCGAATAAATATAAAAATGCTGTTAATATCAGACGATTGTATTATTACCGCCAACTCCATCAAAGAAGAAAATCATACAAGCTAAATGTCATCCAACAAGGCATTTACATTTTGATACTATAACTTCACCAGTTATATGTTGTGTTAGATCATTCTTTCAATGTTGCCACCGTATTAACCTAAATAATCTTTTTTATTGAAATGCTCCATGAAAGAAATGCAGAATTGTGCGTGGGACAACTTGCTGCAAATCCATTGGCATCCAAAGCACGATATCAACATGCAAGGTAACCGCTCGGCCAAGATAGACTACCTTTTTAATATTGTCATTCTATACCTCCTAAATGTTCTTTCTTGACTGCTGTTCTACATTCCATGGAAGAAACGCAGAATCGTGGAGAAAACTTGTAAGTCCATTAGCATTCAAAGCAAGACATGCAAGTTCACTTGCTTTGCCAAGATGGACTACTGCAAAGGAATTATTCTCTTTTTTATCAACAGATGCAGTCATTTCAATTCAGCAAAATGTATAGGCATAAGACATTATAGAATTATTGTTGACTCCCTAGTCCCTATCTGATGCAGGCATGCTGTCAGTTTCTAAAACTCAAGTCTTGACTGATATAGGGAGTCGACGATAATTGTTCTTTCTTTACCGATCTACATTCCATGCAAGAAATGCAGAATCGTGGAGAAAACTAGTTGTAAGTCCATTAGCATTCAAAGCAAGACATGCAAGTTCACTAGCTTTGCCAAGATGGACTACTGCAAAGGAATTATTTTCTATATTTTCTTTTGTATCAACAAATGCACAGTCAAAAAACCAGCAAAGATAAATGTTAGCCCACCAGTGTTAAATTTGGAAAACATTATCAATATAAGCACCTCTACATTGGCAAGACAACCTGAGTAAATTCACTCATTTTTTCAGCAGGCAAAAATGTTAGAACCAAAGTTTGAGAAAGATTATCACCAATATGATGATGCTATTTATACCAAAAATTCTAAATATTTTCATAATCAACATTCCATGTAGAGACAAAGAATCAATGAGAAAACCATGCCCATAAAAATTAAAGCAATAAACTTTATGTGGGCACAATAGCTTCGCCAAGATATATTGTAAATTTGCAATCATTTCCATACATTTAGATGAAAAGGCATAAGTTACCACATAAAATTACCATTATATTTAGCATTTTTTACCTGAATGCCCTTGAAAAATTATCAAACCACTTGCATCTCAATGAACTTGTATGCCATTGAAAAACATTTAAGCATTTTTCATTCATAGGTTTTGTTTATTTATCTTTGATTCATTTTTTAGGGCTAGATTCGAGTAACAAAAAATTAATCTCTAGAATATCAACTACATAGAAACATACTTGAATGAAAGAATTCGCTGCTGTAGGAAAAAGCCAAAGTACATGATATCACCACAAAACTTCCCACTTCGCCTAGATGAACTGCGGAAATGCACTCATTTCTCTAAGGTACACAAGTGTAACCATAATTTCTATGGCGTCCATATAGGCAGCACTAAGGCACATTTGTTACCAACTTGTAAAAATTCGAAATAATCTTTGTTACATATCAACATTCCATGTAAGAGATGAAAAATTATTTGGAAATCTTGTTTAAGTCCATTAGCATTCAAAGCAAGACATGACCTATTTAGGCTCACTCTGATATTGCTTGTCTAAAATTCTGGACTTTACATGGCAAAATTTCATGTAACAAGCACTGAATTACCGGGAAAACTTCTTTAGTCTAATAAAATTCAAAACAATAAATCTGTAACTCACTTTTCTAATATTCTTAGGTATGAATTTCCACAAGTTCCTTATTTAAAGAGCAAAATATCTTGTAACAATGGATGAATTATTGGGAAAACTAAGTCCAATAGAACTCAAAACAATAAATTTGTCACTGGTTTTTCCAATACTGGTGCAAGAAATGCAATAATTTCTATGCAGTTCACTAGACATGCATAATCTGCTGCTTAAAATGAAAATCGATTCCCCATATTTTAATGGCTCATATACCAAGTAAGAAATGCAGATTTATATGGAACCAATTGAAAGGAATTTGTATGATTAAGCAAGAGCCAAACTCAAAAAATTGACAAATTTTACCCATACTTTTTAAGGTACCCAGGCAGTGAGCCAAGGCACCTAGGTGCCCATAAAAATGTTAATTTTTTTATTTAAGTATACATTATATATGTTTATACATATTTAACAATAATTATGCATAGTTTTACCTCCATTGTTTACAAAATAACAAACAAATACATTAATATTCCTAAGATAACATCATAATATGAGACTTAATAATACTAATTTCCATATTTCATCAATATATAAAATTACATATTTCAATAATTATGTATATTTTAATAATATTCAATAAAAAATTTACATTTAAGTTTTTTATTTTTTGAAAGAACATTTAAAACCTTAAAAAGACATGTATTTAAATTAAACATATCCACCAAAAGATCTGCTTAATCAAGACAAGATGAGTCGAGCTGCCAAGGCATGACAAATTCATGCCTCGGCACCTAGAAGGATGCCTTCAAAAAATATGATTTTACCGCATGAGTTTCGAATAAACAGAAACAACAAATATCATATGTAACTTTGCGCATATCTTGCGACTCAAAGTGTATTTTAAGACAATACCTCCATAATCCTTGTTTTCAGCATCAACATACGAGTCTGGGAGTACAAATAGAACACCTGGAAGGCCTGCAGAACGTGCAAATGATCAGCAGGTACAGAAAATGGGCGTGTACTCAAATGAGAAGTCATTTCATTTGGCCCTATAATGGATAATTATGTAGATAAAACAGTATGCATGATAAATTTTTGCTTGATTAGACATAAATTCTTGTCTCATATGTTATGTCCTTTATCACACACATGCTATAATTTGTGTAGAATATGTAAAAATCATAATCATCATGTGATTGGTTAACATATATTGAGTCATGTACTCCGTGATAGATATTTGAATATACCTCTTTGCGCCTGGAAGGCCTGCAGAACATGCAAGTGATCAGAAGGTACAAACAGTGGGCACATAAGCAACAATTTATGTCATTTCGACTTACATTAGATCATATGCAGATAAAACAGTTTGCATTATAAATTGTTGTTTGAATTGTGTGTCTCCTGTGTTATGTCATTTTTTAAAATTAGCTATTTTCTCTTAGAACTTATTAGTACATTCTCCATCACACAACCCATCAGAAAAAATACAAAGAAATTCTAAAACATTGTAGAAAACGTACATACATATCTGCTATGGATAACAGTGAGTATTGTAACCTGGAAAACAACAAAACTCACCAACGTAAAGTAAAATGATACAAATAGAGCAATGATAATGTTGAAAGATGACCTTCAAGTTTATTTGAAGTTTCCTCGTCAATCTCGCATCCAAAACCGAAATATCGCTCGCATGATACATTGTAGATCTTCTTCTTCGCTTCTTCCTCGCTATTCCACATTAAGAACAAAAAATTATATAAGAATAGTAGCAAGAACAACAAAAGAAACAAAGGTTTTGACGAAAAGGAGAAAACATTACCTGCCGAGGACCTTGGCCAAGGTCTGGATGTAGCAATCAATCATCTGCTGCTTGGTGGCACCCTCACCACCGGGCTTGTCCATGACGATAAGCCAGTGCTCATAGTCACAGCCGGGAAAGAGCGGTGCCATTTCGGTGGGCGGGCGGTCGCTGAAGTTCGATCCCCCGCCAGGTCTGAGGGGGGAGTACGCAGAGTCTCCGGATCTGTTCACGCGGCACCGGAACTGGTTGAGCCTGCTGGCTCCAAGCGCGACGGCGGCTGGGGAGAAGGCAGCGGGGCGGACGACCTTGTTGAAAAATGGAGTCGAGGAGGGGGCGGAGGAGAAAGAAGAGAGGCGGGTGTGGAGATATCGGGCGAAGGAGGACCGGAAGACGACAACGGCCCGGACTATCGACGGGGCAGCGGCACCGGCCATGGGGAGGAGAAGGGGAGCGAGAGAACCGAGCGAGGGTTTCTCGAGAGAGCGAGGGTTTTGAGATATTTATCGACCCTCATCTTCTTTTAGTCTGGTGAGGATGTTGAAATGACGAGATTGTCCTTCTGGATGTACCGGGGTGTGGCATCAATCGAATACTACATTTTTAAAGCGAAAAGATTATTTGACTGGGAAGATGTTTTTGTACTTGAAAAAAGATTTTTCTTCCTTCTTTAAATAATAATAATAATCAAAGGAAAGTGTTTTTTACTTGAAAAAAGATTTTTCTTCTTTCTTTAAATAATAATAATAATAATAATAATCAAAGGAAGAAGTCGAAGATTCACCTAAGTGATAAAAAACTTGTCTTCCTCCCCTTACTTCAGACCTCTTATTTCGATTCCAACACGTCATCTCATTAACCACCGGTTAAAAAAAATTAAAAAAAAAAACTATAGAGAAGAAAAGACGAGAATTAAACCAAAATATCATTTTATCAACGGAACCTCGGAAAAACGAAGGAAAAGAAACTAACAATATTCCACCAGAAGCAAATAGTTGTTGATACGAAAGAAGTTGTGCGAATAAGAAAAGGACACGTTCAAAGCACGTCAGAAGCTCAATCAAATGGTTGAGTGTTGTAATAAATAAATAAATAAATAAATAATCAGGCTTTCTAATCATGTAATATATTATTTTACATCGTAAATTCGTGGCGAGCGTTTGATATCAACATGTGAGAAGAAAAATATCTCAATTATGGAATATAAATTTGACATTTTGGTAAAGAGTTTGGAATATCAACTTACGAAGCTATTCTAATAATAGTAGAAATGCAGGTTAAAATCTGTATTATGATCGCGAGATCATCTTAGGAGGTGAGTTGATATAGTTGATGCTAAAATGACAAACAGAACGTAATTGTACTTCATCCGTTGATTCTACATTTTGTTGCGTTGTATTTTAGTTGACTTCATCTTGGCTTCTATTTGGCTATCCTTAAGGTTTTCACCCTTCTTTGTTTAATCCAGTTTTATTTCTTTAATCACGACTGTTGCTATGATTTCCATGATCGGAGAATTTTTAACTTAATTCTTTTTTATCTTTGCAAAAAAAGTTGAATATGCGGTATGGAGTATATTTTTTTGTCATTTTTGTAATGTTCTGGTCTATCCAACTTTACCGAAAATGATCGGTTATCTCTTTCTAACTGCACGTGCAACGCACGAGTCTTTAGTTGGTATTGTACGAGTACGGTTAGCGTGAACGCTTACCATCGTCTACTACAAGCGTGGGTAAGAGGGAATTTTGACTATATATTACGTTGTGGAATTATTATTTTTATTTGACAAGGATGATGGTATCTTTGTCACGATTTAAATTTAAAATTTCTTTCCGGAGATAAAAGACTAACAAGGAAGAGTTACAACGTTTCGACTTCTTCTTTTTAATTTTCATATAAAACGTTCAAAATGTTTTGTTTTTCTTCTAATTTTTTTCAAAACATTTTACCGACAATAAATCCATTCGGGACGTAACTGAACAAAATATCAACAATAATCTAGATTATAATCTTGCTGAATCTTGGCTTACCTTACATGAATTTAAATATTTTCCTTTCCAGACAAGTCGCGTGACCAAACAAAAGAGAAGACTTAAGGCTACGTCTTCATGCCCATGCCAGTCACCCCAGGCTTGAACGTAGCTAAGAAGGATCGTCTTCTCTGCAACTTTTCTTGAACAGGTAAGGTCTTTTGTTGACGACGGAACTGTTGTCTAGTGTTCAGATTTTGAAGAAAGTTATTTGATGAACTGGAATTATTACAGCAATCGATTATAACAAGGAGAGGAGAAGGAATTAAAATCATGTATATACACACACACACATGGGAACGGATCTAATAATCCCAAGCTAAACAAGGCAAAGGATTAATTTGGGAGCTAATCTCGTCTCTACCAACCCTTCTTTCCAGCCCACGCCCGGTGGCAAGGAGTGCCGAACCAGTCCCTGGCAGAGCTACAGTGCTCCAACCTATCACCACCACCGAAGTAGTCCAAACCTGAGAGCCTTCGGGAGCCTCTGCGGCGGCCGTAGCACGACACGTGCCTCCTGAAGCCCGACCACAGGACGCGGCGGGCCCTCCGGACCGCGCCGAACCTGAGGCGCACCATCAGCCGGAAGCGCCCCAAGTAGCTGCGGATCCGCTCGCTGGTGCTCTGCTTCCGGCTGAACCGGTAGCTCCGGAGGAACAGCTGCCTTCTCTCCGTGTAGGCTTGGTCGTACCACATGGTTGTCTCCAACGCCGACGGCGGCGATGGTGGCAACGGGCAACCGAGAGCCAGAAGAGTGGAGAGAAGGCCCCCCTACCCGTTTCGTTTTGCTTTGTTTCATTTTTTTTCCCTCCTCTCACTTCTCATATATATACGTAAAAGGACGGGCGCATGGACGTGGTTTGATAAAAACAATAGGTTAAGCATAAGGTATTATTAATTTTTTTATTTGAATTTAAATATTAATAAATAAATAAAAATATTAAAAAAGAAACGAGATGTAGGGGGAGGAGGCATAATAATTTATAGTGGTTACGCATCATTGTCTCTGTTTTTAATATAATTCTACATCATTTTTAATAATTGTATATATATATATATTTTTTATATATTTTTTAATTTCACACTCAAACATTTATGTATCTTAGGAAACAAACTTTTGTTGTTGATTCGTTTTATTTTGTGAATAAACTAAATCGTTTTGAAATTTAAAAACAATAGGCTACATTAAATTAAGGTAGGGTCCTTGGAGATGGTTATAATATCAATTCCTTATGGTTACAAAAAAGCTAAATCAAACTCTCTCTACATCTTTCTCTCTCTATTTTTTATGTATTCAAGGAAGAAAACTCTTTTTAGTATTCCTTCTATTTTCTGAACAAGTGAAGAGATATCTACAATTCAAAAATAATAAGGTGGCAAAACCAAGAGGGTACGAACAATATTTCTCGTTGGTTCCCAAAACTGCAGGAAATTTTGATAATTTAAAAATAAATAAAAATGTGAACATAAGCATTCAAAGTCTTTTTACTATAATTATCTAAAAGCAATAAATTAAATTTATTTTCATGATAGATATGTTTTACCTTGTTATTTCTAATTACGCCAATATCTCTCATTGTATACTTAATATCATAAAGCAGTGTATCGAGATTATATTTAATATGTTATTTTAAATATTTATAGTATAAAATGTTGCAAGTATTTATAAAAACAAAACTCTTGAAAATAATAAGCTAAGATGGGGATCGGAAGGATGGTTGTCACATCAATTCCCCACGGGGTCGTCGTCACAGGTTAAAGTTTCATTCATTTTTCTGTATAAAATGAAGAGCTTTCGACAATTAAGAAAGGACAGGCTACACTAAATTAAAGTGGTGATTGCTGTGACATCATTTTTCTACCACAAACGCTGTCTCTCTTTATTATCAATTCATTTTAGTTCTTGAACAAACCAAGAGATTTTGACAATTGAGAAAAATAGCCAGGTGGCGTTAAATCAAGGTGAGGCCATTGAAGATCGTCGCAATCAAACTCTCCTACATTTATGTATCTTAACAGAGCAGGGAAGCTTTCGTTATTGATTCATTCTATATTTGGCATAAATCAGGAGAGGATTTAAACAAAACACTACACTAAATTAAGGTAGGGTGTCCATGGAAGATCGTTACAACATCAATTCCTTAAAGTTGCAATCAAACTAATAGATCGTACTCTCTCCTTCTCTCTTCGACTTTATTATGTATCTTAAAGAAGCAAACCTTCATTGTTGATTCATTTTATTTTCTAAATAAACCAAGAGGTTTCTATAATTTAGAAACAATAGGCTATGCTTAAATTAAGAAGGTGGGGTCGATGAAGACCGTTAAAATATAAAATCCCTGTGGTTACAATCAGGTCAAACCAAACTCTCTCCCTCTCTCTCTAACTCCCCCATCTTTCTCTCTCTACAACATTTATAAATCTTAAGAAATAAGAAACCAAACTCTCGTTACTAATTCATTCTATTTTTGAAACAAATCAAGAGACTTTGGAAATTTAAAAATAATTGACAAATCACACTAAAATAAATAACGTGAGCATCAATCAATTCCCAATACGCAAATCCGAACCACACCTAACTATTGCTTGTTTTCGAAAGAATTGATAAGTAGAAGTGGTTTAGTGCCGAACCCTTTCCACGCTTTCTTGTCTTCATCAAAATAGCTTTCGGTTCTGCAACTTCTTTATGCATTGCTTCCTTTCTTTCCTTATTCTATTCTCTTTCTTCTATTTTTCTGTTTCTTTGGAGAAGATTCCTCTCTCCACTAGAATGTAAACAAAGCAGCGGTGGTGGGAAGAAAACGTCTGTGAAAAGGCGCGATTCCACAAGTTTTATGATATCTCCTCCTTTCTCCCTTCGTCCTTTTCAATGCCTCCACATTTTCTTATACCTCGCACTCCCTGTTTCTGAATGATTCCTTCAACACGAATAGGATACGACATGAAAAGAGAAAACAATGCATGGTTTAAGCCAACATAATAATAATAATAACAACCACTACTGCTTTGATTTCATCTATTCAGTTACCACTAGCATATTGTAGCGGGTACAGGAAATTTTTTTTCTTCAAACTTTGAATTCCAAGTGATTGTCTGGAACTATGAATAAAACTTGTAGCTCAATAACCTATGGAGATCACTTCCCATATGGTAGGTTGGTCATGTTGGGAAAATTAAACAGATCTTCACCTGATGACCTAACCACTACTTGGTATTGTTGTAAGCTTGGATCTAATAGACATGAGCTGATCAGTGAGCACAAGCATTCCGTATTCCTACACAAAAAAATTCCTGCTAATTGAAAACGTAAGACGAGGAAAACCATTCTTTCAAATTGTGACATCCAAATTTGTGTTCAACCGTGAGCCATTTCACGTAAGGAACAAAGCTTAATCCAAACAGTCAGCTGTTGACTGATAGAACCAAGTGCAGACAAGGAAATAGATTCAAGAATAGACTCTAGTGCTTTATGTGAAAATCATTCAATTAAGTTCTTAGAATCTTAGGATTCACTTGGAAACCTTAAGATTATATAGATGTAGATTATACACTATCAGATCAATGGAAGTGTCCACTAATATGATGCTATGCCAACCATTGTTGGCTTTTGGATTATGATATCTAACACGATATCAAACCCATAACCCATGGGTTCTGCTTTTTTACCCAAACAAATCCTAAGATTCCCCATAGGGTTTGATATCCTTAGGCTCTGCTTTTTAGTCTTTTCTAGCAATAGGAAAAGGACAAAACATAGTGCTGCTTTCATTTTTTTTGACTGTGTTTCATTTAAGGGTAAATGTTCTGTTGATTTAGATTCCCCATCAGAGCCATACCAAGCAATAATGTTCCATTTAAAGTTCTTTTTTCTAATTTTGGATTTTTATTAAAGCTAGAACAATGAGAGAGCATGTACTGAAGCAATATATTCTCTTGTCAAAGTTTATGTTTCATCTCAAGACTAGTGTATTGTTACATACCAAGCACAATATAATATGTTTGGGATGGAAAATAGGCAAACATGTTCAATCGACAGAAAACATGTTTTTCCTTTTAATAAGCAGCAGCCTATAGAAGACTGTCCTGGGTATTTTGGCTTTATTTCTTTATCACTTTATCTGCACCAATTTTAAAGAAAATAAATATTGTGGAATAGGACGTGTTATTATCATATACTTGAGAAGATGACGATAGAATATGCCAGACCTGATGCCACAAGGTTTTCAAACGCATGCCATCTAGCAGATTCTGATATTAGACAACGAATGACAAAGTAAGAGCTCCATGAAAGATGTAACTTTCTATAATTCTAATGCAACTCGATTTCATTAATTTCATTTTCCGTTAACCTGCTATGTAGGAAAGAGACGTAACCTAAATTCTACTTTTAGGCAATCCAGGAATGCAACTTCAGCAAGAAATGTTGGCACAAACAGCACAAGATGAAACCTCAATATTCATTTCTCCTTTACTCCTTTACCAGGAGAGATAGTTTCCACGCTCCCGAATATTTGATGAGCTAGTGGCAATGTCTGTGACCAATGCCACTGCCGAAGGACCAGTAGGAAAAAACAACACAAGTTATCATTGGACTTTTTACTATAAGTCGAGCAAGATGCAGCAAATGTGGACAAAAGCACAAATATAACATGTCCACAGAAAATAAAATTTCAAAAAATTTCTTACCTCCTTGACATGAACATCTTGATCATGCACTTTAATCAGAAATCCAGAATCAGCTAACAGCTTGAGTATATGTAGAAATCCATAAGTGGCAGAGATGGCATGTGATTCTTTTCAAGTGAAGAAAGAAATATGAACTTATATGATGCAAAGAAATACCTACCAGTGGATCACAGGAAAATGTACAGAATTCACCATCTTCTTTAAATACATGAAAAAACAACCTTGTTCCTCCACCTACTTCAAAGTAATGCTTCTTTCCTGCTGGTAAACTACTCCATGACACTGGCCAGCCGAAAAGGTCCTATTTTACCTTTAAAAAAGTTGATCCTGGAAAAAAGTAACCTAAATTAAATGAAGCAACATGGGCATTTCGACTTTTTGCAACTAAAAGAAAGAGAATGAGAATCTTCTATTTTCTATCTCTTACTGATTCTGACGCATTTTCATGGTTTAAATCACCAACACAAGTGGATTGATGAATTTGCCTGCAGCTTATGAGGACCTACTGATGATAAATACTTAACAGTAACACGCTCTAAATCCTAAGTCTGTTGTTGGTTATCCAACCATGTTTAACGTATATATATACATTGTTTTGTTTTATGAAAAAGAGACGTGTTCTTCAATTCTAGGCATTCATAAATAGGGTGTTATTTGTCTTTGTCTCCTACAATTTCAATCATACTTGAAGGAACAATCACACACAGATGAATGGGAATTCACGAATTCCATAAGGACAAAGTACAAGGGATATAGTGAAATCATCATTCGACAGTTACCTCCAAAACTCACATTTTGTTGAGTGAAAACCGACCATGTTCCAATGTTCCATCTCTGACCCAAGGGCCTGCACCAGATCCAACCATCCTTCCCATAACTACAACCTCCTTAAGCTCATCCACAAACAAAAGAGAAACATGACGAAAATCACGACTTCATATTTACCTGTCTGGGATAGACAAGCCAAAATCATCACTAGTACTTGCTCTTCCATGCAACCAAAGACGAGCAGCAATGTTGTTGTTACCTTACGATACACCACACATGTATTCTGAAACTTTAACCAATGTCAGATCCTCTGAGCCAACAACAGCATCCACATTCAACATCCCCATCGACGATGCCTAACATTATGTCGAAAAGTTCCTTTCATTTTTGTTTACTATAATGAATCAAAAACCGGTCTTCCTACTCGAAGAAAATCAATCTTCAAAATCTACTACCTGTCCACTTGGAAAAAATTAGTTGCTTTCGAGGAAGTGTACCACTGTCGGAAACCAGTCCTGACGTGGTGGAATTCGACAAGGTGAAGAATCCATAGCATTCCTACCGCACATAAACCGTTCGTGGAAATGCCCGGTCGAGAAATTAGACGGCAGAAGAGAGATGCCGATGCGAATGTGGAAAGAAAATTAGCATTGAAGTTCTGTACTTCATACCTTTGGAGGAACACCCCCCATGACCCGGTCGTTGCGGATGAGCGAGTAGCTGCTACTTCTCGAAAGTAGCCGCCGGTGGCGGCAAATGACCCCCAGCACGACGGTCTTCTTTCAGGGGTCGAGAACGCTGAGAATTCTAGTAGAACAAACCCGTCCGCAGCATCCGATTACCCGTTCAGAACACTTGGTTTTTTAGAGATGCCAGCTTAATTATATTGTTTGAGATATTAAATTATAAAATCTTTATGTCAAATTTAGCAAATTAAATAGTATTTAATTTTTAGTATATTATTTTTATAAATAATATACTGATTTTAGTAACAAATCTTAGATTTTCAAATTCGATGTATATATTTTATAATCAATATCAAAATGTAGATAAAATAAAATCCTTTATTTAATTTTTGATATATTATTTTTATAAATAATATATCGATTTTAGAAAATATCATATATTGAATCTAGAATTAGTTTTTGAAGTCCGGATAACGGATACGGATCCCACTATCAATCCGCTGACGAAGACCCAGGGAGGTAGCCGACGACTGACCGGCGACCGACGGCTCTGCTCGGGATCTCCCAGTTCCCTTTCAAATCTCCCAGGATGATCAGCCTTATCGCCCAGGTGAGAAAGTTGGATGTTTTGATTTCCCTCCGGTTTTCCGTTTTCTGTTATCTGATTTCTCTACAGTGAAAATGAACATGAATCGGTGCCATTTCTGTCCGAGAAACACAAACCCCCAACCAACTATTCGTCGTTCGTTCCTTTTCCTTCCTTTGGTTTTAGATAACAAATTTTCCAAATAAAGTATTTGAGATTGTTCCATTTGGGTTCTAATAAGATTGATGGTTATCTGGGAAAATCTTGGTGGTCTTGTGTACCAGGATTGGGCGCTTTTGTTCTGAAAGTCTGATAAGTTTGGTTTGTGCAGGAGCGTCTTCTTGGTGCGGCCCTGGGAAGTGTTCTGGTGGGTGGCTTGATTATGGAGCAGCGCAGGGGCATATATAGATCTATTTCTGAAGGTGGTTCGGCTCCTAAGCCTCATTACAAGGTCTGCCTTCTTCATGCATGCATCTCGAAACTTGCACCAATTGTGTTTTCATGATCAGGAATCATGCATGTTACAAGACTCCATATATAGCTGTGAATAATGGTTATAAATTGTTGTGTTTGCATAGACAACTTGAAGAGTATATGCATGTTAGGAATCCGTTTCTTTGGTACCTGTCTACCGCACTTCCAGATAGAAGCAGAAAATTGTTGGTCATAGAACAAATACATCTGCCCAAATGGGTAGATTTCTAAATCCACAAAAATATAGCTAAGAGTTTCATAAGCAATATCCAAAAAATTGACTCGAATTTGTATCCAAAAACTCAAATTTTTATCCAAAAAAATCTGGTGGATCGAATTCAAATCCAAGATTTAAAATCTGAAAAGATTTGGATTGGATTTTAATGTATCCATTTTGATAAAATCTGAATCCAACAATAATAATAATATATTATATATTTATATGTAATCTGAATTCAAGTATTAGTGTATCTAGAAATGATATATTGGGAGCTTCAGATTCGAATATTTTGAATTATTGAAGTTTGGATTGAACATGAAAGTTTGAATTTTTGAATAGCTCAAATAAATTTCAAATTTGAATTTATCTGTTGAAATTGGATTCAGATATATAAATTAGTATCCATTCAGGTTCAAATGCAAATTCGGATATAGTTAAAAAAATTCAAATACTGATAGATTCCCTTCATATTCACTCCTTTTACATCCTTAAATATAGCTATCTTCATTGCATATGCTAACTGTAGTATTGCTGTTTATATTAACCAAACATGCACATCATCATGATAGATCAGTTGCTTGAGCATTATTTCAAGTTTCTTGTTAAAATTCCATAAGAAAGAAACAATAAAAAATAATCATGGCTTTTCATATGAACATTGTAGTAATGCATTGTAACCAAGAATAATTAATTAGTTACATAATAACTTTGTTAGAGGATTAGGATTAGGTGTTGTATTAGTATTAGGTTTAATTAGGTGTTGTGTGTGGGTTACTTAAATTGTGGATTATCTTTTGGAACGATTTTCCCTGTTTATGCAACTTTTTAATTGTTAACCAGCTAAATTAGAAAAACTTTTTCCATAAGTGTATCTCACTTGATGTATTGCTACGAAACTACCATTGATTATTTCCTGGCATATAGCATCTGCATATTCTTTATTGTAAGTTGCTCTGTCTACAAAACTTATCTGCATGTTCTTAAAATGGTCTTCATATAAAATTTTACGTAAATAATAAATTAACAATTAAAAATTTTTATGGGCAAAAATTCATTAGAAGTAATATTGGTTTATAAGGTCTATAATTTTTGTGTTTCGAACTATGATGATAGGCATGGAAAATGGGTATGAGTGTTGACATGAGTATGGATACATATAATTCAAACTCCATTCTACATTTTCAACTCGGTTCCAAACTCCATTAATGTAAATTACATTATATGACTTGGTTGAACTCTCGAAGAGCTGAAAGACCAATAAGAGAATAAGATTGTTATGAAAAATATAGAAATTGATGCGAGGATTGTCTCTGAAAATCATTTATTTTTCATAATATATGAGGGGGATAATGCAACACTCTGAGAAAGGAAAAAAGTTTTCTAGAAGCGATTGTTTATAATGTTATTAGGATGCCAAAATTTTGAGTGCTAAAAATTCTTTAACTTTTCTGCTGTTGGACATTAAATCAAATTCACCTCATATAACTAAGATGGAGGAATAAGGGCTTAAAGAGGGGTGAGTTAGAGATTGTCAAGTACCTATGAAGTTTGGTAAATTAGAAAGAAAAAAAAACTTGAAGTTCTTTGGGACTCACCGCACAGCAATCTACTCAAGTAATTTAATTTCCACAGTCAATCGAACCTTACAGAATTTTTCCACTGTAGACTTTCCAACTCGTTTTCTGAGAATGTTTTCAAGAAGAAAATGCTTCTAAAAAGTAACTTGCATCTCTATTAGCATCCCCACATGGGAATATCTTGTCGTAACTTATTTTTGAAGTAGATTTACCCTGTTTTCGTGAAAGATATATTTAGATTACTTCTGAATTTATCCTGACAAAGATATTTGCAAATATTGCACAGCCTAAGGAGACCATGCCTGGAAAATTTTTTCAACCAGATTTTGCACACTTGTGGAACAAGACAGTGGACAGGACTTTGGGGCCAGTAATTGGATATCTCAGCTCCCGTGGCTGGTAGGAAACACT